>JBAIZZ010000182.1:400645-440841 GCA_037355905.1 Heliconius aoede
GAGTCGTAAAATAATTTCTAAAAGAAGAAAGTAATCATAAAAAAAAAATCTCTCGCGTCTCGTGTTTTTAACCGTCCACGGTGAGAATAGTACTACCAATGTTGTATGTAATGGATTTGGAGTTAAACTAAATATTTTAGTATGGCCTAAATTAATATTCGTTATATCTTGTTATTAGAGAAATTGAAAATAATTCGTTTTCTCGAGTTAAGTTTAGTCGAGGTATTGAATCCGAACTATCATAACCACAATTAACAAGTATTTGTTTAATATGGAAGAACAATGAATTATGTAGAATACGGAGAAAGTAGTGTCTTAACAGGTTCTCTCTGTAGACTCAGGTATGTGAGAAATGCAAAAAAATAACTTACGTCCAAATAAGGCTAGTGAAAGTTATGTCATAGAGGTATAAAATAGTTATCGGGCATACGTAGCATCGTGCTAATTACGCTAATTAATTGTTTTAGTGGAAGTCAAACTTAATTCTATTTTTATGTTATTATTCAATAACAAGACATATTAGGAGACACATTTTGGTGTTCCTCTCTCTGGTAAGACAAAATGCAGCGTTGAGTTCCATCACTCAAAAAAAAACTTCGGAACGAAGTGGCAGTTAAAAGACATGATAATGAACGAACGAAAAAAATATTGTTTATAAATTTAATTTTATTTGTTAAGAGATTGTTGACCTCGAGTTTATGGAACGAAAATTGCTAGATTTAGTTTATCGACAAAGTTTATCTCGTAGCATGTGCTCAATAAGTGAAAAATTATATTTCTCTCTGGCTAAATATAAGTTATATTAGAGGCAATGATTTAGTTTCATATTTTAAAATTTCACTTAAAATATATTAAATTTATACTTATTTTCTTTTTATAGTCTCTTTATTCGTAAAATTTTATTACATTATTATTATATTACTGTTTTACAAAGACGCAGAAAGAGAGAAAAAATATTTTTTATACACTAACTGGCACCATATTAAACATTAATTTGAGAAACGACCTCTAATATTTATTACACAAATAAAATACATACCTACCTATCCATTATCTTCAACACGCGAATAAAGCAATCAAGGTCCCGGGGCGTTCGCGTGCAAAAAACAACTTTGAAATAGTTCGTATTTAAACCCAAATGTATAATAAATAAATCCCACGTAATAAAATAAATAATTCGGGCAGTCCTAGTTCTGATCAGACGGCGTCAAGGTCCGCAAAAATTTTTCTCTTAACAATCCTTGACACACATACGCTCTATGACTGTGATGCGCGGTTACGCACTCGCGCGAAAAATCGCTAAAGATAATACTTTTGTTTTTTTTTTGTTAAGATATTTCATTTCCCATTTTCAGACGAATACTGAAGGCATGGCGTAACTCAATGCCCCACTTTTACCCTTAGTGCCAGAGCGAATAAATGATTTTTTTTTTGTATATATATATATTCAAATGAAAAGGAATTGAACACACAAATGTCGCGTTACAGTCACACCTGCCCGTATAAATAATACAATAAAAAATTTGATAAATATAAATCTGTTGTGAAATGTTATGTTTAATCTGTAACAACAATAATGTTATTATTCAATTTGCAAATTTAAATATTTACAGTGTAATGAAATTATGAATAATATTTTAATTAAATTAGAACATTAGTGTGACCTACAAATATGATAGTAAAATTAAAACATTTTGACGAAGTGATACCGCCTTTGTGTTAACGAAATGACAGCAATATACCCAGTTGTCGTGTTCTTTTTGTCGACACAGTAGGAGAAAGTGCGTAAAGATCTGTCACCTTCTTGGCAAACAAGTGTAAATGTAACAATGTTCTTAGTTTTTTAGAACTTCTTTGATTCCTATTATATAATATACTAAATGTTTTGTAAATGAGGACAAAATTAATGTGCTGTCATGAAACAAAATGAGAAAACCGCGTGATATGTTCCATAATAATAGAATAGCCCACGTTAATTTACAAGTTTTCTTTTCAAATGTTAGTGTTGACCATGAAAATTGTTCTTTATTAATAAATTTGTGGCATTTTATACTGTATTTTAGAATATATTATTATAAGTTTCAGATTCTCCAAAGTATAATATTCGTTGAAATAGACGCCATATGAATAATGTAATCTTAATTAAGTTTTACAAAAAAAAATTACGCTATCAAGAACAATGACGATGAATTGATATTGAAAGTAAAATAATGTTTATCTAAACTTTTTTAATACCATTGTTCTAATTAAGCATATGTTGAAGTATATATTATTAAATTCAGGGCAGATAGTGTGCCCAGATTTGTGCTAGTTTTATTTTAGGGACAAATGATATTAGTAAAAAGCGTGTCAATATGTTCTATACTTTTTGTGATGACTAATATATATATTTTTAAAACAGCTAAGAATATATCTTTAAAAGTAAAGAAAATAAGGTTTTTAAAAGAAAAATAAAATTGTTGCAATAATTCAATAACCAATATTTATTTTATATAAATTTCCGTTTACAGATTCAAAACACTTCATCAAGATTCTCTATTTGTATGATAATATGAATGATGGCGTAAAACACGCGCGTAGATAAAAACAAACAGGTTACTAAATATCAGGAACTCTACAATTGAATATAGCGGTTATGTTAATATCCTACGCTATTTCGTTTGGATTATTGTGACATAAAATAGGTTAATATTAGTGTTTATTATTTACGGCTTAATGTATATTATTGTATAGTAAAAGTGGATTTAATTCGACGATTGGAATTCGATGCTTTGAAAACCCATTGAGAGTACATATCCATTCATCGTCACCATCACTATCATCATCATCATCATACGTTTCATGGTGATTAATTATATAGACACATTTAATAAAACGACATGAAATTAGAGATATATAGTGATTTGACAAGAAATTATCATTGCTTACTTAACTATTAATTGAAGAAATCAGAGAAAATAAATAAAGAACTGCAAAGCAAGTGTAAAATGTACTTAATAATAATAAAAAAATATTGATTTCTGTTGGCTATTATGCTTCCGATAGTATAAAGAAAACAAAGAAAACATCAAGAAAGTCAACCCTAAACTATTACGTAAAAATGTTAAAACGCTTAAACAATAAGTAAAAGTACTGTTAAAGGGTTGAGAGCGAGCAGAGACCATTATAGATGTAACCCGGTTTATTTATGACGCCATAAAAAAATATTTATTCTACACAAGTACACACAATGTAGATTTTTTTTTTATTGAGATGTCACAAATTTCATCCAGCGTGAAACACAAGTTGTGGCCTTTTTAGAAGGATTGTTGTACAATCTCCACGGTTAATATTGTAAAAAAAATATACTTAAATTATATTTTTTAAAACAAAAATTACAAAAAAACTGCTTTGTTTAATATTACAATATTAAATGGGGCTATTGATAGATAGATTCTAATCGGGCACAAGTGAACTATCTCAGTATCATTCGAAATGCCAAAACTATTCGCTACTCGTCGATAAAAATCGTTTGTGCTCGTAAAAAAATTTGTGAGTCCAATCCACTTGGAACCCCCATTCCCCCCCTCTTATGTTACGTATCGCGACCAGGTGGGTAAGATAGTAGTATATCAGAGGTCACGATTAACTGGTCCTCTGCCAACCTTGGCCCACTTTGATAACTACGCCCCTCGGATGTATCGACTTCCTAGAGGCTCGCTAATAATATAAACTTCAATTTTATTTTGGTCGGCGCTCTATTGTATGTATGTAGATTGTGGAGTTGTCGTTTTAATTTTTTTTTATCTAATCTTAATGTGGAAAATAGTAAATTTAAGTTATCTATCGACAAATTTTTATATTATATATTTTTAATTTGCCCGCGTTACAGTTCAAAATTTAATTGGACACATTTAAAAAAAAAGAATTATATTATAATTCTCAGTAAACTGAAAAGAACAGAACAACAAATTTCCATTTTTCTATGTATTTTAGATTACACATTCTCCATACTACCTACTTAAGTTCTTCGCCTAATTTTCGATCTCTTACGTAACGTGACAGACACACACACACATTACTTCATACTAGTCGTTTAAAGAGTCGCACTCCTTTAGTCATTGTTGATAATGAAAGAGTTTTGGAGCATCCGTGACCTACTTTTGTCTTAATCTATATTTGCTTCGCCATTTTTTGTAATTAAATAGTTTCGGTATTTTAATAGTACTCGTATATGAAATTTCATACGTCTTTAAAGTGATATTTAATCTTAAATATCTATTTGGTGATTTGGATTATGATTCGAAAGTTTTATGTATTATAGAAATAAAATAATTTTTTATTTCATGTATAAAGTACATGTAAGAAAATGAAGAAAAAAGTGTGTCATTACTATATCCTCCTTTTGGTGATTCTTCAATGCGAAGATGCAAGAAACGAATTAAAATATATAGGTATATTGCTTACCCAGAATCATTTCAGTAGAGGACCTTGACTCAATTTTTGTGTTTAGCAGAGCAAGTCGAATAGAATATGTGTATGTGTGAATATATCAAAGATATTTACAAGCATATTAAAAATTACGTTTATAAGTGCAGCCATATATTAAAAACTTTATTTATTATATTATATTTTACAAGGTATTATATAGAATCCGTAAATTGTACAGATTGTCGGTAACATATATAAGGAATCAGATGTAATATAGAAACTAAAAATATACATTAAGGCTCAAAATGAAATTTGTATGTGTAACCATCCACGGCTTCATTTTTATAAATATAATTTAAAATACGAATTTAAATATGATGATCAATTATTATTTTTATATTAAATTAATAAAGATCTTTCACGCGTCCAACGTAAAAAACAAAACTAAAATTTTAGCGACGTAGACATGACGCATACAGCCGCCATATTCTTTGCAAACGTCATCACCTTGAATGCTTTATCCACTTCGCTTCGAGAACTAATATGTATAATGTAGGCACCTTACGTGTAGATATAAATAATATTTTTCTTATACCCACGCCTGTTACAAGTTATTATTTATATATTGAAATTATTCATTTAATTAATATAAAAGGAAAGGGAATCTAGTGTTAAAATATTTCTGTGTTGAGTGTCGGAACTTAACGCCGCGCTTTGCTTTGTTGCCAAAGCGAAAAAAGGAAAATATTAATGAATAAGACTGTTGTAGCGCGTATGTAACTGCGACCTTATGCTCTACGTAAAAGAACCTTGATCTCTAGCTATTACTGAAAACTTGCATTTAAAACACTCTTATTGTCTTGCATTGTTTCTTGTAAGCGTATAACGAGTAGTGACTTTATTCCGACCAAATAGGGTCGATTATTGTATAATTATAATTTTCGTGGACCTTGACGACTGGCCTTGCTTCTATCTGGCCGCTCTTTCCGCCTTCGCCGAATCAATTTGAACGTTATTATTTTTATGTAGTTGTTCAAAATGTATATACATTTTATAGTTTTTGTTTTTTTATTTGATATTTGTAATTGAAAATATTATCAAAAAATATATGTAAATACATATATTTTATAATATATTTATATAATAAATATTAATAGTCGTAACAAACTAAATTAATAATGACTAACTAAATATTACATATATTTTTAACATACTAAATTCGCTGGAATCTATGACCCACATACAAAAATAAAAAAATGAAATTTGTGGACGAATCGAGCGTGCGCGCACACACTCGTAATCGGCGAATGTGTGTCATGATCAGTGGGTTAAGTTTAAACAAATTGAGCTGAGGGCCGCGCAGGTAGATCCAAGGTCCCAATGTAAGGTTTGTGCGGTAGATGGTTGCCTGTGACTTTACCTGTATTTACTGTGAAAATATATATCCTACTAATATTATTAAATGTGTAAGCTTATCAGGATAGACGTTTCTTCCACTTTTCCGCATAAACTACTGAACGTATTTAGATAAAACTTTACAGTAATGTAGCTTAGCTTAGCTTAGCTAAGCTCACTATAACTTTGTTTGTTATCTGGTAGAATTTTATACAATTCAAGTATATATACTTTTACAGCATATTTTACTTTAAATATTATTTAACTTAGCTAGATTTTTTTGAGTTATTTCTTATTTTCTCGCAAGGTTTATATTAATAAGGCCATTTATTGTTGAGATGGTGAATAAGCATGGGATTTGTCATATCCTATTTTAAATTTATGTAAAATGTATCTTTGACATTAATTTTTTGACGGTCGTTATAAGGAATATAATTCATTAATATGTTTTCTGTTATTGTAATCGTTCGTGTTACTAATTATAAACACATTACCTAATAGTTCTACGTGGTCGGTCGCAGGTCGAGGAATTTTTCTCAATTCAGCTTAGTCGAATTTCAATGTGTAATTATTAGAGTATAGAGTTTTCCATTTATACTCAAAATTAATATGTTTTCATTTCTTAGCTCAGGCAAGATAAATGGCGGCGTTGAGTGTTGCCTCAATCACTCAATCGTCAATACCTTAAATTCGGGCTAGAAGTGGAACTCAGTTGTCTTGACAACACATTCTCTAAGCTGACTATGTGATAAAACGTAAACCTATTTTCATAAAGTAAATATATCAGATTCTATATTAAGTTACTTTGAAAGCCCAGTCGTGGCGCAGGTGCACAGAGTGTGACTGTAAAACCGACTGGTTATGGATTCGATCCCACCTGAGGAGAAATATTTATTTAAAATGTATATTTAGCTTAACTTTTAAGTCATATGTTCAAATATAGGTAATATCACAACTTTATTTAGATTTTAAATGGATTTCGAATAATAACTACTAGACTGCTTAAATTACACATTATTGTAATGCGAATTCGTCTACGATTATAGTATAATATACTTTACATATCTTTTGTTTGCAAATAGTCTGCCACGGAGACTATCCACGTGCTATTCATTCATGTTTATGCTATGGGTTTTTAAAAACACATTAATAGTGTTGTATTACAATGTTTATTCATAAATTTTTAGCTTATTTTGATCTGAAAAAATACTTAAAATTATATTATATTTTTAGTACGCACTAATAGAGTACAATATAACGTATGTATATTGTATATTTTAGCTTTGTAAAATACTAGTGACCCACCCGCAGTTTAGTCCGCTAGAACTTATTGTTATACTAATATCAAATTAAACAAAATGTAAACATAAATTAACTTATGTGTACATCTCATGTATAAGCTGTATTACTGTAAAGTTTAATATAAATCTGTTCAGTAGTTTTGGGTAAATAGTCTTTCCTCATATAACGACAAGTTTAACTTTAAAAAAAATGGTAATTACGGCAATGTTGTACCAAATAAGCGACACATATAGATTGCGTAATATTCCTTAGAATATGGGAATGTGTAATAATATATATTTGTATTCGGCCTCGACAATGTTCCTTCAGCATTAGCGATATATAGTGAATCCTTGTTATGACACGTCCATCGCGGTGTCGCAAACATTAAACACATTTGGCAATAGTCACAAAAGGTGGTGTACCTACATGAAATAAAAACCTGAAAAAAGTTCTTTTAACTTTTAAATAATGTCATCCGTTACTTACATTCTCCCATCTTTCAAAGAAAATTTACAAAACAAACGTAACAATGGTTAATTATAAAATAATAAACACATTAAAAAATACAATTTAAAAGATAATACGTATTATCCACAAATCTAACCTCGCTTAACTTAATAGAGTAATTGTTCTGAGCACCTTGTAACTAAATATTCGTTTCGGTACTCGAGTACGGACGATAAAAAAAATTAATTATTTTACAAATTTAAAGGGACGTTCGCGGAACGGTGATATGTTATTATAATTCAAGGTACAGTTGGCGTTGGAGGCGCGTACGACGTATAATTTAGGAAAAAACCTATAAGGTTATATATATTTGGTAACTGAACCAATGAGAACCGAATAGATACGTTACGATAGAAGCTATACTTATTTTAGTTCTAGTAAATCTTACTCTGTATAGAGTAGTGGAACTCAACGCCGCGCATTGTTTTACAAGAGTAAGAGTAGGGAAATCCCTAGTCGTTGATACATTACATTAATGTTAACTTATACTTGTACGTTGAATGGCGAATTTTTAAATATTTTTTTTTAAATATGGAATATTTAACAAGACATCGCCGAAGATAATTAAAACATAATTATAAAGACGCTCCAAATTATTTAGGTTAAACTAAATGCTGATAAATCATAATATTTAAATCCAACGCAAGTATTGTGAAATATAGAATTTGCTGCATTTCAGCATATTGACACATTCAGTATAATACGACGATTGCACAATCGACCCACATACTATATATTATGTACTTACTTTTTGGTACCGAGTCACGCACGTATTCATTTTTTTATTGTAATTATTATTTTAGTATCTTCTAAATTAATCTGATATTTTATTCTGTTTTTATTGCCGATGAAATGATTGTCAATATATATATAAATATATATATATATATATATAGACTGAATCTTTCATTTTGAGACCAAGTTATAATAAATAATTTATCTATTTAAAAATCTTATTATTTATTATATTTCACCAATTAAAATTGCCATGTGATTCCGGCCTAGAATAGGATCACCTGGTACTGTCGGTGTAAGGTACGTGTGGTAGAGTCACGTCGCCAGTAATGGCAACACGCATGGGCAGACTCGACCGGATTTAATACCACCCCCGGCATTTAAAACCGGCGTGAAGTAGTGGCCCTTGCCACTGCGTTTCGCTTTAGGTAATGCCGGACCCAGGCGCCCAACCCCATCTTAAAGGCCGTCAACGCACCTGTGGCTCCTCTGGTGTTGCATGGGCGCGGTGATCACTTACCATCAGGTGACCCAAACGATCGTTTGCCGTGTCCTTTACCATAAATAAAAAAAAAAATTTGATGACTATATCTCAGTCTCCTACGTCTTAGTCATCTTTTTGTAGATAAATTAAGAGTATAGATATATATAAAATTAAAATATTAAATTTTGATTAATAATCAATAAAATGTAAGGATTTAGACAAAACAGAAATACATATATAGCTAGATTATTTGAACCGTCTGTTCCACACTTGGAATCCGGTAGTGACGGACGTATGTTAGAGCGAGACAGACATATAGAAACACTTGCGCGTGAGCAGGAAAGAGCTAACAAGGTTACGCTCAATGCCGCCATTACACTATCGGCGCCAAACTAGAATTATATTATCGATTTAAAAACCTACATTTCGTTAACGAACCTGTTTCAATAATATTATGGATGATTTTTTTTCATTAATTATATGTACTTGCTTGTTTAAGGTCATTTTTTGCATTTTCAAGATAATATATATAATATAGGTTTTATCTGTAGCGTGACCTATAAAAGTGAATTAGTTATGTTTTTTTTATTTATATTCACGTTATGTCTTCTATATCAAGAAAATATATATATATGTTAAGACAACAATACATTTAAAGATATATGACGAATGATGACTAATGTTTCACTTTGGTTTAAATTATTTGCTGTATGTAACCTGTCATTTACATTTTAATAGTTCATTATTTATTTATAGAAATTATTGCTTTAGTTGTTTGTAATGTAATCAGATGTCCAATTACTATGCTTTGTCGATCACGTTTTTTAAATGTCGCCTCTTTCCCATTAAAATGTATATAAAATAAAGTAGTCTATGTATTTCAAAGTGTTTTATACAATTTAAATGAACGGAATTTCATAATATTATAACAAAATAATTTTTAAATTATTGTTTAATTCTTATTTTGCAGAAAATAATAAAAAAAATTACTTCTGTTTTACTGAATTATTTTTTTGATTATCAAACAAAATAGTAATTTACCACTATTCAAAGGCGGCATATCCAAAAAATCCCATAGTGGCCTAAACATCCATATAAGGCCACAATGAGCTAACCTCACTAGCGTTAAGGCCGCGGCTTGACATAGACCCAGATACGATGACATTGGCACTACATTCATGCACTGAGGTCATTCGTACATTTAAAAATAAACGCCGCCGCCATTTCTGCGTTTTGACACTTTAAACGTCATGTTCAATGTAGTGCATTTTTTTTATTGAGGATGTATTTAATTTTACTAATTATTTTCGCACTCATTCTAATCTTTTAATAATTAAAATTTCAATATTAAATGTATGTCAAATAATTTACTAAAGAATAATAGTGAATATTTAATTATAAATAAACATTTGACCGCCAAAACTGTCGTGAACACTTATTTTAATACAAAATACGTACGGGTGAGCATATTTTGCGCAGTATATAGCCTCTGGTGACATTATTAACCATATCTCAATGTGAAATAGATCAATAAATTACACAGGCGTGCTGCGTGCCACTTACAAGGCACATCGGAAGGTCTGCGTAAAGGATAAGAGCACGTCACTACAACTCAGGAATCGTCGAGAATATTTTCATTAAATTAATGATCTATATTAATAATTTATTACGTGACTATTTAACTAAGTTGTTTATATAAATGTAATAACATAAAGTTAATAAAAATTGCTATAATTAAAGACATTAATCCCAGCCAAGCTACATATAGGTTCAGATGCCATGACAGCGTAACCGCATTGGAAGTGCTCCTTATCTCAAAAACTATAAAGAGCATAAAAATAATTTCCAAACTGAAGTTGTTGTGCCGCAGCGACATAGCATCTGAATGTCGCGGTTATGGATTCAATTTTCACTAATTGAAATGAATTATGTTTACTTCCGCGCTCTGGTAACAAGAAAAAGCGCAGCGTTGATGTATGCCACTCATCACACAGAATATAATTTGTCTCGAAACTGACGTCATCATTTATATAATACGACTTTCTGACATACTTATAAGATACTTAAGAAATGTGAAATATGCATTAAAATTTCTTCTGATTATTTAAATATATTCAAAATGTTATTATAAGTATTTGTCGTAATCACTTTCTATGTTTTAGGACGGTAGCGTTTGCCATATGATGATTTCATAATATGTAATATAAATAAATTATAAATTACATAAAAAAGTTTCTATTAACAATTTCCTTATTTATATTAATGACATTAAAAAATGATTTTTTTTTTATATTTTACTAAGCATTTGGTTCTCACTTTTGACTCTACAGGCATTCTTTAAATTTGTTTGGAAGGTTATATTAAAATTGATATAGCAATCATTAAGCAATTTCAAAATTATTGTTTTTGTAATATTTTTATCACAAACATCTGAAATTGTCAGACTATGACCTAAACGGTAATCGAATCCACAACGATTACATTATTAAATTCTAAATATATGTTAAATTTTATAAAATACAATAAATAATTGAAATATTAAATGCCTTAAAATATTATTATCAGTAAATATTAGGCTTCACAGTACTACGTAGCTACGAGGCCTCTACGGCGTAGTCGGTAGTACTGTTAATTTTCAGGTGCTATGGCAACATTGAGAATATTAGGATAATTTCACTATAATAAAAGAAATAACAATGATATAATGAAATATTTGGTTAAATTTATTAATAAGCTTGAATAAAATATTGTTTTTCTTAGTTTTTTCTAAAAATAAAAAAATAAGATAGAAATAGGGTTTCCACTCAATATACAACAAAATAAAATTCATTTTTCTTTCGAGCGTTCATTTTTAATTTATAAAATAATAGGCAGAACTCAACGCCGCGCTTTGCCTCGACACCAGTGCGAAGAAAAATTGAAATATAAACATAAAGAAATATTTCACTTCCTCGAGTGGGAATCGAACCCACAACCGCCGCGTTTGCGGGCGGCACCCTTGTGCCACTGCGCCACAACGGCCTCTTGATAGCGCTAAAAAGAGAGAGTAAACATTCAGTTTTTATCGATCGTAAAAGAAAGAAATAATAAGAGAAACATTTTTTTTCAATCAATACTATTTTCCTTTTATGTGTATGTAGGTATATATAATAATACGTCAGATTGCGGGTCAAAAAGATAATTATCTGACCTCTGCGGGTCATTAAGAATGAATCGTGACACCGTATACTATAGTTATCAATTACATCGTAAATTGTTGTTTTACAGCTAGATAAACTTACCCGAAGGTCCTTTCATACTTTATATCGGAGATTTTTTTATGGATAACGAACTAAAAAGATGTTGAAATTTGTTCTTCTCTTTTTGTATATTAAGTGGAGAAAAAACAAGTTATAATTAGCATAGAAAGGTAAACAGAAGGATTCTGGGACCTTTTTCGTAAGCCGCTCTCGAGATCTGAGATCGATCTTAAAAGCGATTAAGAGCTGGCGTTTTAATAATCTATGAATTGCAATTTGCAAAATGCATCTCAAGATCGATCTCAGAATTAAGAGCGAGTAATAAATACGCAACCGACGATATTATTCAAATGTGATTTAAACCCATGTTTCTTTATGTCTGTAATGATTACTTACTGAAAATCTGTAAATCTACACTATATTTTTCCTACATTTCTGTTGTATATATGTAATTCATAATAAAAATTTAAAAGAAGTTACGACATTTAAATAAATTGCCTATTTATAAATTGTAATAATATAATTAATATTTTATGAAAGAACTCTAAAATAATATACCCGCTTCCTACGAGGCTACGACCCATTCATAGCCTCTGTGGGCGCGGGGTAGTCTCCCTTACCCCACGTGCATATACGTATAACAAGTAGTACGTTAATAGTATGATATTATCTTTTTATAGATTACTGATAATATATATATTTGTATATATATTTGACACCCGTCTTAGAGCAGCGGCACAAACCTGCGATTGTAAACGTGATAGGTCGAGGGTTCCAGTTCCAAGTCCTCAGTCTTTTATCAGACCAACTTGATATTATTGTATTCTCATCTAGGCTGTAACTTAAATAAGCCAAGCTTCATGATGATATAATTATTGCATGTATAAGTTTCTTTCAACACGTAATGACTCCAGATAGCGGCAGGAATTGCGGATCAGGAACCAGGAGAGCTTGATGGAAACGAAAGTGTCTTAACACTAGTTTCCCAGTTTCCCTCTGTCTATACTACTATGTTTGGGATACAGCGTGAAAGTAAAAAAATATAAGTGCATCGTATCGATAGTCTTTTACTAATATCACTTTCTACTAATTTCTTAATTTTTTGCTATTCCACATATAACTATATTATTTATTTCATATTATTTTTGTAAAGATCGAATATACATTATGTTCCGTAGGCGATGTGCCTAGGGGTGGTAGTTATATAGTAATACGTTACTACGCGATCGATATAGGGCGGCGCCGTACGCGTGCTACCGCGTGACAGTACCGTAGGGCGGGCGGCGCTCTGGGTAATGTTACTAGATATTATTTATTTTTTATTGAAAATATATAAAAATCTATTAACAATTATTTTAAGATTTTGATTCGCTCTGTATATGTTCCCAATACTAATTGAATTTGCAATTTTTTTTAAACTGTATCTTTCGTATAGTAGGGTTTTCGTAAAGGTGACACAGTGTTCCCTTCGCCTAAGACAAAAAAAAAACGTTGTTAAGACAAAAAAGACGTCGTTAACACACTCCGCTCTCCACATTCGAATTTATTTGCGTATTGAGTGACAAAGTAAAACTATAACTAGTAATATTACAAAGTTTAAGAATTTATTTGGTTTGAACTCGCTAATCTCAGGAACTACTAGTTTAAATTGAAAATTTGTTTGTGAACAGAGTTAAGGTAAAAAAACTAGTGTATAATAAAAGTTATTTTATAGTTCTCAGTGTGTATTCATCTTTATGTGGCTCTGTTTATTTACTTAGTGCGTGTTGTGACATGCGCAGTGTAGTTCGTTATGTAACGTTACTTTGAATGGCGGACTGAGCGGAATGCATCCAGGGTCGTTTATGAAAATTATTTTGTGGCAATTAATTTGCTTGTATACATTGTATACAATTAAAGCAGCTACTAGCTCCGTAGTAATGTAGGCGTAGGTAGAGAGAATTTTAAGACACTCCGTAAGTAGTAAGTATTCTCCATTTTTTAAAAAATCTGGTACTACGTGTATTGGGTGCTGTTTAACGCTGAAATTTAATAATAAGAAATACGTTATCTCAGAGTAATATCCTTATATAATAAAATATAACACAATAACAATCTGCCGTAGGAATTGAACCCACAACCACCCATTCAAATGCATTATATTTAAAAAAAAAGTAATCTAGTATTAAATGACATTACGCATACGAAACTATTTATTAGTATAGAATAATATTCACAAAAGCAAAACAAAGAGACACCGGCCGGAATGAGCACGCCTCGTATAATCATTCGACTTTCACTCTCGCCGAGTGACGCGGCGGATTACGTTGCTTGTGAAAATACATTTTTACTTTATTCAGTTTTTTTATGTGTTTATGTTTGTGTGTATGTGTGTGTGCATATATTAGAAATAGTTATGTTTCTTATATACTTTATATTGTTTTATTTATAAATTTCGACAACGATTGCTTTGAATTGTGATGTTAGTGTTTATTTTATAAACAAATCAATTAATTTCATTATTATTATTATTTTTTTCTGCATGTTACTTGTTTTAGTTTTAATAAAACATCGTCATTATTTTATATAATATACTAAAATCATATTAGAAAAATATTTTAAGAACATTTTATTTCTTTAACAATAATAACATAACTTGTACCATATGTTTACTATAGTTATATTATTATAAAATATAAAAAAATTATAAACAAACATATTTAGACTATATTTAACATGTGAACATCTGATATATTTCAAGCTAACTAACTCAACACCCCGGTTTTACTTCTCTGTGCGTTGCTCTCTCAGGATCAACGACCTCACCGCGAAAGTACTTTCACTCGCGCGCAACTCTAGCTCGCCGGTGTCGTGTTGTATGGACTCGACTCTTGATTTATATTATAATGTATCTGTGGAGGTGCTTTGCTTTTTTTTTTAAATAAGATAAATACTTTTGTTTTATATTTTTAGATTAAGCTATTTTCCTTGATAAATGTTTGTTTCTTATGCTCTATTAAATGGCAAGTTCAAATTCAAATGAATTAATTATGACTAAAGAAAAATTATTTTCTCTTACTTATTTTAAATTATTCAATATTTAGATAATTTTTTAAAGAAAGTAAATTTGTAAAGAAAAGTTCATTTACACACGATTATTCAAGAATCAGCCTCACACAGAAAACAGTGAAAAAGTGTAAATGGAAGTAAAAAACCAATTAATTATCGTGAAAGTGATGTAAGTATTAGACCATTAGAGATGAGAAAATAATTGGAAAATGTGTGGAAACGCAAAATTGCGAGCAGCTACGTAATGCGTTACGTCATTCGCCTAACAACGTTAACACCAGCACTCTCTCGCTGTGGACGGACAGACTTGAGGATCGTCGACGATGACATCTTGAAATTAGGTCTCATACCTTGACTTGGTAAGTAGGCAGTGAGTAACAGAACTTAACGCCGCGCGATAATAAATCTTTTGGTGTCTTTTAAACTTGTTAGATAAGCTTAGCAGACGTCTCTGCTGAGTCAGTGATAATGTCGGTGGTGGTACGTTTATTCGACTATTCAAGAGAGCTTACAAATCTATCATATAACATAAGTTTACTTGAAATTATAACATAATAATATTATTTTATAGAAATCCACTTCTAATGAATATATCGACAGTCTTAAATTATGTATAATATAAATTAAATGAATCAACAATTGCTTTGTATAGAATTTATTGCCTATACTATATATAGTCTTTAACTTGAAGACGATTAACGTTAGAATAGCTTTAAAGGGGAATAAGGAAATGAATAGTTTTACTGAAAAAAAAACCGTAAATAGTAAATAATCGGTGTGTCGTGTATTAAAGTAGGAAGCGCGAGTGAAAGTCCGTCACGATGTGCACGCATCAATCTTGGACTTGGGGTGAAAACTCTACCTACACTAAGTAAAGCCTAAGTTTTGGTAAGATTATTATTATTTATTTTTATTTTATTTAGAATAAATAATTATTTAGAGAGTTTAGTTATTTGTTTTCTGGATTTAATTTTTTTTGCCATTTTTAAACCTTCAAACAGACTAATGATTATATTATAATTGTTTTAAATTTCTCTCTTTAAATCTCGAAAATTGGTTAGGAAGGGGAGAATGGAGTGTCTTATTCAACTAGTGCATAAAATTCATGAAATTTAACAGTAGACAACAGAATGACTTAAATTAATTGGGCAAAGTGCCTCATCACTAGGTGTCCTCTGCTTTTCCTACTATATGCGGGATATAGCATGAAGCTATACAAATTAATTACTTAAGAAAATACGTAAAAAATAAAAACTATTAAATCTAGTTCAAAGTTATAGTCCACGCCCAAACGACTGACTTTGAAATATCACGATTAACGTCGTCTATTCTGCACTCATTAAAGGCCAAACATCAAATCTGTCACTGTCAGGTGTGGTTTTTGACGTTTTCTCGTGTTTTTTTCCTCGTTCTCTTTTTTTAAATAATTATATAAATATGTATGTCAATATACGTTCGGCCCTAAATATTTAATAATTATTCGACGACTATGAAATATATTATTTTGAACTATTTTTGTAGATAATTCATGTTTTTTAACTTTTACCGTAGAAAACTTCAAGTTAGATTTAAATATCAATCTTATATGTTCAATTCAAAGAAATCCAGCCTCCACAAGTGCTAAAGTTAGAACATTAAACTTTTTCAATAATAACCTATTGAATGTCGCCCACTGAAATTTATAAATCCGGAGTAAGGTGAACCGGATTTGTCCAAAAATGCGCTGTCACTCCTCCCCGAAGGCGACCGAGTGCGGAGCTAGGAACATTTGTGCAGAGAAGGCCGATCTCTTTACTCATGCTCTCTACATGTATATTTAATCTATACTAATATTGTAAATCAGAAAAGTTTGTTCGGTTGAAAGCGATAATCTCAGGATTTCAGTTCTATTCGCAATGCAATTACATATAATAGATATTGGTGTTAATACTAAAAGACAACCGAAATAAATTGGCGGATGACAAATATTTGCACGATTCTCCTAGAAAAAAATCAGCTTCACGCTGTATTCCGCACGCTGTAACCCTCCTAATGTCGATATTAAATAAAAAGGCTTGATTTGTAATATACAAGACACCATGAAAAACAATCAAGGAAGCTTGTTTTTAAAGGGTTTTTTAAATAATATTTTATGTTAGGTTCTATCAAATAGGCTTTTCTGTTGATTAGGCTCTTTCTGTTCTATAAAATAGTAAAATATTATATAAATTTTCGTTTTCACACTAAGTAAGCTTAAATTAAACACTAAAAGTACAAAGAGGCCGTGGAAATTAAGTTATTCAAAGATTTCCAAATCTTGTGTCGCTTCAAACAAATACTTACGAGCAAAGTTTCATAATTAATGACTCAGCCGACCTTCGCGAAATGCTTGCAGCTATTCGATTTACCGGTTCGAATCCGGTTCATTTTTCTTATAAAGTTATTGTTTGTGTTGTGTTGTTAAGGCAAACAAATATATAAAATAATTTAATCCCTATTAATTTATTTTTCAGTACAAAAAAATGTTACATCAGAAATACTTTATTGTTGAATAAGTAGTAGGTACTTGAGTTAATTGAATCATAGATAAAAATATGAATATTAACAAACAGGCGCCATCGAGTCGCCATAGAGATTGTGAGAACTTGATGTTTGTGGTTACAAATTCAGGATAATAGTTGTATAAATATCGTTATATTTTTCTATGTTTGAATAGAAATTAGCCACTACACTTTTTTTTCCGCACAAATGTACAGTTATGGAGAATTTATTGTCAAGATAGTCCGTTTTGTGCCCCGCCCCTGTTGAATACAACTCAACGCCGAGATTTGTCTTACAAACAGAAATGAAAATAAATCTTGAATGTCTATAATGAATGTATACAAGTATATTGATTTAATATTTATTTATCTTGTAAACGAATTCAGTATTTGTTTGTGAAAAACTATATTTACTGCTCAGAATTATATTTTTAAACAAAAGCTAACAACGTTAAATATTAAAATAATATTCCACACATATTATTGGCTAGTTCGATTAGTAATAACATAGGAATGAAGTGGCCGGCACGTATCCTGCGTTCGAGTCCCGGCTGCGGCTATTTGCGGTAAATGGGTCAAGCGATCCCAAGTTAGATGCAATAACGAATACAAAAAGAGTAAAACGCACGAGCGTGCGTCTACTGCGCGGCGAACTATAGTTTAACTAATAATAGCTGGTTAGTTCCAAGAGTTCTTTAGTTATATCGTTATTACTTTTTTTATTTATGCATTACATAGAAAAGGTTCTTCATAATGCTTAAGATAAATGCAAAAAACATTTTGTTTTGTACTTTCTGCCACATTCATTACGTGTCACTACACCTACCAGTGGTACTAAATTCAGAAATTTGTCTTCTGAGACCACAGAAATGTTGTTAGTCTACCCAAGAGATTTTTCTATTAAATATTGAATTTATGAAATATTAAAAGTGCTTGAAGTGAAAGCGTGGAGTTAGGATTCGCCGTTCAAAACGCAATGCCACGATTTTGTGTCAAAGGAAAAATGGAGTATTCTGACACTAGGTTGGCTGTCTAACCTGTTAACCTCTTAAAGCGTGAAGCTGATAAAAATGCTTAAATTATTTGAAATTTGTGTTTAAAAATATATCGAGCTTGTCGTAGCGCAGTGGCAAAGGTGTGCGACTGTAAATGCGACGGTTGCAAGTTCGATTCCCACTCATGGGAATTTCATTTAATATTTTCATTTCTGCGCTATGCTAATGAGACAAAGTGCAGGGTTGAGGTCCTCCACTCTAAACATGGAAGGCCTCTAGAACTCAGTGAAAAATGGAGAATTATAATATTTAAAAATTACAGTGGAAAAATAATTTTCTCAGCCCGAGGCTAAATGAAACTCGTTGTAGAGTTCAAGTGATCAAGGCCCAAGCCGTAAAAGAATAGTGGGTGACATTGGTTCGCGCGTACATACATAAATTAAATAACATTATTGTCCATTTATTATATGAACATTACGGAAGTGCCTCCCTGTCGACTTGTTAGCCTTATACGACAAGCTTTACGCGTATTGTATATGAATATCCTGCAAGTTTTGCGTCAGCGTTTTTCTGTTCTCACAGAAATATCGGAAAACTTTTTCTTATTTTTCTTTCCAATCTTTTTGTCAGTTTTAACGAAAACGAAAAACTTATAGAAACAATCATAAGCCATGGCATTCATTTATAATGCTATTGATAGTATAGTAGTAATTCATTATACAATAAAGTCAATTTTATAATAAAATCTATATATAAAAAAACAAATGTCTGTTCGCTATAGACTCCGAAACGGCCAAGTCAATTGGCGTGGAATTTCGAGTTGTTCCCTGTTTTCCTGGGATGGTTATACGCTAGATATATCCAGAATCCAGAAACGCATTTTCTTTTATTTTACGTTTTTGCCCGACGGGACGTGTTTTTTCCAGCTAAGCACATAGGTGTCTGCATCAAACTTCGCGCGAGCGAAGCGAGCAGGCTCAGCTAGTTAATATATATTATACATTTAGTTATCAAAACGTTTTACCAGAGTTCAGACAGGCATTAGTTTAAATCCTTTTACGTGAAAAAACTATACAAAATATTTTTTTTATCATGAATTTGCAATTAATTGTTGAAAATATATAATATTATATAATCATTAATGATATTTTTATCGGTTTTATTTTCACTTAAGTAAGATTTTCTAGGAACTCGTATGAGATATCATCCGTTTTATGTAACTCTTGTATAAACACATGTCTAATAGTGGAGCAAAAGATTGACCGACATATAAATATTTATTATATTTATTCTGTGAAATTATAAATTAAATGGTGTTATTTTCGTTTACTCTGTTGCAATATTACTTTATAGCTCTCGTTAAATTATTAAGGTTTTCTTTTTTACCATATTAAAAATACGTATATTACATTTTATGAATAGTAGGTATACCATTAAAGAAATACGTATTATTTTTATCAAAATTTTTCTACAATTTGGCGGAAAGTGGGGAACGTAGTTACTAGAGTAGACTAACCTAACACAAGGTTCGCTCTTACTACCCTACCGTGTGCGAGATACTTATTCTATACAGATAAAATAAAATTTACCAAGAATAACGTTTAGACGTCGGTAAACTATAAATCTATTAAACGGCCAGTTAGCGTTAGGTGTAACCGAGCACAGTGCATCGGCCGCGTTGCGCAACTCGCCTATTTATACCGCCCTCTGACTAACATCTCCGGAACTTTGGAAAGTTGGCATACTTCAGCTTCCTTCACCCATTATTGTTTTTGTTAAACGTCTTTTCATATATTTGGTCAGGATTTTGTGGAAAATCTCTATTTAAAACTATATTTTTATTCGTTTTATAAAGCGATTATAGGTTTGTTAATATTAAATTTGTTTATTGCATTATAGCGCGCGAGACTCGATGAAATTCTGGAGATGATGACTTTTAGTATTTAAAAAAAATATTTATTCTAATAATAGACAACTTCATATATAACCTCAACTCTTTCTTGAGATGAAAACGCGCATTGACACCCCGGTGATGAATTTAACTAAGCGGTTATACATGATTTTTCAAGGCGTGTCATGGCGCAGTATCTGGACACTAAGCTGCCTCTATCTACCCTACTATATGGGAGAATCCAACCCACAACTTAAAGGTAGCTGTTAAGTCCACTACGACCAATAGACCACTTAATAGCATCGATTGCGTGCCTGTAACAAGCCAACAGTCCCTTCAGCTACGAAGTCGACCAGGAAGTGCATAGTAGTCCTACGCATTGTTCAAAACAATTGTTTTCCCATTTTCATGCGCGCTCGGCCGCGGGCGTCGCTCCCGCTGATGACCGCCGGCGACCGTGCGTCGACCTCGCCCGCCGACCGCCGTCCTCCAACTGCGATGCCGCGTGTTTTCACGCCATCGCTATTCCTAATTCAATTCGCGATTTTTTTTTGTGAAACTACAAATTATGGGACAGGGGACTTGTTGCGTTCAGTCTAAAGTAGTCAATTATGCAAAATTCACGATGGTTTTTTGTATTTTGTCTGTTTGCTGCATCGTAGCTAAAACAATTAAAAAATAATTATCGGAATTACTATTATTCCACTTACTCTTAACCACATGTGTATGATTTTACATTCAACGTGTTTGGCAAAACGAAAATCATCATTCATTATCGTCAAGTAACAACACAGGAAATTATATAATTACATATAAATAGAAGCATTTAGATTAAGTAACTATTTTTATATATTAGTGGAGACAACGGCCGCGGGTGCGTCGCCCCTGGCGGCGGTCCAATAACCTAAGATTCGGGGGTGGGAAATTACATGTCAATATTTACGCGAGAAAAGTCATTGATTGAGAGTATTTTAATGGATATACATACATAATTATGTTTACTTGCGAATTAAATTTAAGTTACATGTTTTGGTTAAAATTGATTGATGACACTGTACGAATTTTAATCTAAGAAAATAACAGTGCGAATAATTGATTCTTTTTATGTATATTTTTTTTTTAGCTTCACACTTTATCCCGCATATTGCAGGGAATCCAGAGGGCTGCACTTTGAGGTTATCAGAACAAGGAATTGAAAATATTAAATCTTTCATTTTCTCGATTGGGAAACGAACCCACAATGTGTGGCATTTACAGTCGCACGATTGCGCCTCTGTGCCACAACTAGCTCTTATTCTTTCTATTTGCTATTTCATTAAATAGATAATTTATTCGTGTTAGATTCAAATTCAAATAATGCTACAAATAAAGACAAAAAATACAAACTATAAGTATAGTAACCGGTAATAGTGACGCGTGTCATTTAAGTAGAGCAAATTAACACCTTTGTCGGGGAAAAAGATATAAATAATTATAAAATTATTTGCTGAAGTGTAATAATTTTTTTTCTCTGTTTCTATGAAACAAAATGTTAACAAAATAAAATTATTATTTTTTTCTTTCGTATTATTGAAATATTTATCTCAATATTTAATGCACTACCCTACATTAAATATAAAACTGTTACGATTAAAACACATTTTTTACTTATTAACATTCTTTCGTATTGAAAAATGAGTCATTATTGACAAATTCACCACACCTCTCTCTTTGACTTGGTTATAAAAAGCGCGGGAAAACTGAGGTTTACCTTTTTATACTAAGATCGGAGATTATAAATATCTCTAAAAAGAAAAAAATATTTTTTATGTTTATTGTTTGTTGTCAGAACGATTTGTCTCTTTATTTGTAGCGTGCCAGGCTAATAACAATGAAATTTGTATAACCAAGTATGGTATTCGAATCTTTAAATTTATTCTATAAAGTTTTACTATAATAATGAATGCAGAGCTTTTTTTTCTATTACAAGCCAGATTTGGCTTGTAATATTTACTTTTACATATTAATGGTATGATTAAAGAGGACGATAAACTCATTCCTTTATTTTTTTGTATAACCTATTATTATTTAGCTATAGTGCTTGGACAGTTAAAAAAAACAACAAATAAAGCCTTAATCGCATTATAAATAACTAATAAAATAAATACTTCCTTCTACTCCTTTCTCCTCCTATGAATTAAGATAATTTAATAATTAATCTAAAACGTATGAAATGTTGATTTTCTATATTCATTTCAAAATAAATTAATAATCTTATAAATTGCAGAGACTTGGATAATTGCCACATAACTATATACAAGTTGGTAGTATAAAATAAACAATTATTGTCTTTAAAGTAAATGCCTGGATACAATTCAGTAATATTTAATGGAAATAAAAATGCCAGTCGTTTATATAAATATATTTAAAAACTAAATCAATATATACTTATGAAATTTATATAACGTTTTAAGCAATTTTTCTTTACAATATAACGTGGTTTTTGTCTTAATTTATGCAAGCAGCTACAGGTTTAGGTTTGATCCCCACTTATGTAAAAATATTTTAAAGACGTCTAATGCTGTATTAAGCTTCGCCGCTCCACATGCAATATGAACAAACTGGGTTTTCTCAGCCTACTAGGCTAAATAAATGTTAGCATCAGATCTAACAAAAGATATTTTAAAAAGTTAATTTTTTATCGTTCAACAATATTTATTAACACGACATGTTCGCCCCTCACTAATATCTGTGGTAAAAATCGACTACATTCTAAAACACCGCCCCCTACTGGAGTCTCAGTGACGACTGGCACGGGTGATATGGCGGCCGCTGAGTTTTTAGGTACTGGTGTTCCTGTGAAATTCATAAAAAATGTGAATTATCTATAGCTTCATTTCGTTTTCCAATCTTCGCCATATCTTATTTTATATAGAGATATTTTTAAGCAAAATAAAAAAGAATGAGGTTTTCAATTCGGTTGGTATATTTAAGTAGGTATGGATTGTAAGAATAGCAAAAATCGGAAATCAGATAATACGAGGTATACTTGATGTGAACACAATATCCCTTTCACGATATTTATCACTATCATACATAAAGTTATCACTATTATCATATTTATTGAAATGACGTTTCTAAAATTTTTAAATTAAGTATTCATTTAAAATCATTTCTTATACGCTAGACGAATAAATTTCAATCTAAATTCAATAAAAAAAATATTTTAAAAGACAAATAATTGAAACTTAAAACGTTAACGTTACTATAAAACAATTTTATAAATATTTGAATATAAAACTCACCCAATTCCGGTGGTATTTTTCTTTTCTTAAGCGTTTTTCTTTTCCAAATTTCTAGGACATCTGACAGAGCTAGGTTCCATTGCTTGTCGAACGCCACCAGAGTAGCATGCAGAACCCCACGTATCCCTTTTTCATTACGTGTTATTACCTGTTAAATAATATGAATTATTATATTCTCGTGGGTTCGATTCTCGATGGGGAGAATAAAATATTAAAAATTTTCCTGTCCTCGCTCTGGTAATGAGGCAAAGCGCGGTGTTGAGTTTCGCCATTCAAGTCGCAAAATGCTTCCAGAATTCGGTGGAAAGTGGGGAACGGAAGTATCTTAATGAGAACAGAGTGTCTTAGCACTGGCATTATTCCCGAAGCTAATAACGCAATAAAAAAAGGTTAATATAAGTTATTAATGTTAGTTTCTTTTTGTTCCAGGATTGGTGAATGAACTGTGAATTCTACCAAATGTGTTCAAATGCAATACTGCCTTCCATATTATACATTAATATTTTAAGAAAAGTAAGTAAAATTTTACTTTATGTTAATCTTGTTATAACCCTAGAACGTAGAGCCATATTACTGTCTGTATCACTGTACATATCAGCATTTATTTGTTACTAGAACCTTAAATGAAAATATTTACTGATATTTTTTATTCCCTACTTTCATTCGAGATACTCTTTTCATACAATATTATACTATAATTAAAAATATTGAATAGACTATGAAAAAAAATTTAAGCAGTCGAGTTATTTTGGCAGAACGTTCTACTTCGTTGAAGGAAAATAAAGTACAAATAGTGACATTTAAATTTGTCCTTGAATTACTTGATGGACGTTGTAGGCACCAGTTTTAGCCGCTTTGAGTCTAGTATAGCTGAGGGCCAACGATATTCCCAGTGCAGTGTGTACTTTTCGTTAAATTACCTATATAGCGACAGACGTCTATATATAGACATATCACAACCAGTTTATAAATATTAAGGCCAATTGTGACGCAGGGGCACAAGCGACTGTAAACGCGACAAGTGGTGGGTTGCATTCCCACTCTCAAACTAAAAAACTCAACCTTACAAGATATGTGACATCAAAGAAACCAAGTTAATTACATTTAAAATTGACATTTTCAAGAGTCCAGATATCGTCCCAAAATATAAGAACCTCGAATAAACGACGAAGGACACCACCCGCGTCCAACTGACCCATCATTCAATCAATCCTACACACTAACACGCGCGTGTTCATACAAGAGGTAGATACACACACACACACACATACAAACGCTCGTATCTCGCGACCTCGACAGCGGCCGCCTCAATTCGTAAGTACCCAGCCAAGGTCCAACCGAAAACGTATCACATATATATATAGAACGAATTTTTCCAGTGTATGTGATAATTTGGATACAGTTAGTTGAGGAAGATCAGTTAAATATGTGAAGGTTATGACAGATAAAATACTAAAAGTCATAGGAGCGAAGTGTTGATATAGAACCAATTTGAAAATCTATATCTATACTTATAATAAAATCGTAACTAATCAGTGTCTGTACATGGAAGATATAATAGAACCTAACAACGATTTTAATTGTTTTTCTATTTATCACAGTTGCGTCCGATAATATCATTATAAACTGTTTCATTGAATTGGGTAAAACTTTGGCCATCAATGTATCGATATTATCTTTAGAAATATTATATTAGGTCACGAAAATAATTAAGATGAAAAAATAAACAACTGTGAAGTACAAGCAGGCGACGCCATGCGGGGGCCACTAGTTATATTAGTTGAATTGTAGAAGCAAAATAAAAATGGACCATCAGGACGCGTCAGGACGCGTTTGGAGTTAAATTGTGGCACTCAACACGTGTTTCAAACTAAACGGAAAGTGAAAAGAACGAAATGTGTTAACACTAGCTATATCCTGCCTACCCTGGCATGAGATAGATTCTGGTATGGAGCAAACATGATAATTTAGGCCTAGATGGGTTAGTTGTTAGTTCAAATTCCAATCGACACCAACACCTATTTCAGTTAACCGAGTCAAAGCTTTAAGTATTGTTAGTAATCATCAAAAATGTATAAAAACACACAGAGTGTAGCAAGGTCCAAAAAAGGGCACCCGCATATGGCCGGCGAGGTGATATAAAGTTTTCCGGGTGGAAAGTTGTTCTGAACAAGGTCGGTGGCGAGGGCGCCCCGCTCGGCGTGGCGGCGTGGCGGCGTCGCATCTACTGTCGCTCTTAACAATTATTTTAAATACTTCAGGTTATATAATATGTGCTTTATTCTCATATTACGAATTTTTAGGAGATAGAGACGAAGTAATTATAAATTAAGCTCTTGATTTTTTTTTTGTCTGTATTAAAAATATTGTAACTTTTTTGTGATTTTAAGATTATTTACGTGCGAGTTTCGTTGAATTGTAGCCATCCTAACCGACACACAACACATTCAGTAATATAATATGTGCTACAAGTATTTAACAGTGGGCCCGGTCAAAAATTTTGCAACTAGTAGGGAATTGTCAGAATCGTTTGTCATAAGTATTTAAGAGTTAATTTATTATTTTTTATTTTCTTATAAGTCAGTCTATTTCAATCTTAAATACACATCTTGAACATTTCTGGTAATTTTACATTTAGTGTTATTTTAAGTCACTTCAGAAGAATTCTCTTTGTGTAGGTTTCAAGGTAAGTTTTAATGGAATGGGTGCGTAAGCTTGTCATATAAAAACGTTCTTAAGATAATACTGTTTTTTTTTTCAATTATTCTTTATTTTTGTGCATCTACCGCATTTATCACGTAAAGTAGACAGAGGACGCTATGTCATTAACAAAATCCTTGTCTGTTTTAAAAACATTGTGTTGAATTAGGAAATCGTATCAAGTAAACACTATGCTTTGATTATGAATGAAATAAAACAGAAGAAATATCTATTAATATAATTTAAAAAAAATCCCTAACATTCATTTTCTCGTGAATACTGTCAATGTAAGATTAATTGCATCGCTTTCGATTCAACCAGCACCCTGGAGCTACAGAGCCTTCAAATATCCTGTGATGGTCTTATATACGTCACCTATGACCTTTACGCCATTGGCCGCGTCCCTCCACCAGAGTCACCTGCACATCGTGCACAATTGAGTGTCTCCCGCCGTTGATTGTAAAATTGCATTTCAATGCTCTTCCTACATGTTCCCACACCAATGCAGCCTCGGGATGGAGCTGACGTAACGTCCAGCTATAAATATTCTCGTATTAACCATGGAATTTATTAATGTTAGTGCATTTGCTATGTGAATTTCTAGATTGTTCTATACGTGATCGATACAAGTGTTTGTTATAGTAGTACATGCAATATATCTGTTTGGGTTGTAAAGCAAAGAATAAAAGCTATTTCCAACACATTAAAATAAGGACAAGAAAATAATTGTCATTTAAAAATATAGAAAAGTCATTATTTAATTATGAAACGATTTATAAATCTAAAATGAATATTTTCCGATGTCGCCACTAGGAAGTGCAGTTAATTATTTGTTGTTGATGTTAACCGACAGAGGACATTTAGTATCGTGAGGTCAACGCTCATTATGCGTAGTATCGATACTTGATAGATAAATACAAATCTAAAGTTTTATTTATTCATATATAAACTATGTTTATTTTTATCACAAGCCTATTCGGGTAGTATTCGAGTGACCAGAAAAACTTGGTCTTCGCTTCGTTAAAAACTATTTATATATTAATATTTTCTATTTAAACCGTAAAAAAAAATTATACAAACAGGCCTTTCGAATACTTTACAATTCACAGGTTTAAGAGAAAAACGAGAACAGTTGAAAATGAAGTAATATACTTTATTTTCAAGTTCTTTACGCCTGTCCTGAAAAACGTAGAAAATGCGTTTTGATTATATATTTTTTGTCGCGCTTTGTTCTGCATATAAAAATATAGGCTAAGAAAAACTGGTGTTCACACTCTCCATGCTTTGCTTTTCGCCTGATTTCGAAACACTGCATGTTACGAGTACATAGCGGAACTCAACGTCGCGCTCGGTCTTCCCTGAGCGGGGACCTTTTCATCATAATGGATATAGTAATAATATTTTTACAAGACTAATTCTTCTTCAGTTCATAAATTTTATAGGACCAATATTAACAAAATATATCCGACAGTATTTAGTAGCATAAGAGGCCGTCGTGGCGCAGTGGCACAAGGGTGCTGCCCGCAAACGCGACGGTTGTGGCTACGATTCCCACTCGAGGAAGTGAAATATTGCTTTACGTTTATATTTCCATTTTTCTTAGCTCTGATGTCGAGGCAAAGCGCGGCGTTGAGTTCTGCAACTCAACACGTAATGCCTCCAGAATTCGGCAAAAAGTGGGGAACGGAATGTCTTAACACCGAGGTTCCCTCTGCCTACCATGCTGTGTGCGGGATGCAGCGCGAAGCTGAAAAAATAAAATATCCGATAGTATATGCTAAATGATCTAATCTCGCACAATTACATAACCGGCGTTCTTAATCAGAACTGTTATATCACATCGCATAATTTACTTGGTCACCGGACCGCGCCCAGCGCCCTTCGCCTTGCCACTTTGTGCCAAATATGTCAACTAGGGCTGTGAGTTTACAAAAATAATAGGAATTGTTTTTTTTTATTTCTATGTTGTATGAACTTTTTTTTTGACCTATAAAATCAATTGAACAATAAAAATATCGTTTAATGGATAAACGTCACTATACTTACAACAATAACTTTGGTTTACTTTGTACCTAAGGCAGTTAAGTCTTTATATATCTCTCGAAATTGTAAACAATTTAAAAAAAACCATGTAATTAAGAAAATCTCACAGTGGGTAGAATAATCCATCAAAAAGACCATACCAGTCCAGTACCAGGGATATTTAATTTAAGGGCTGAAAATTGAGATGTCTGGCAATACGGGCTTACTCTACTATATAAAGAATATGCATCAAACAAAATATACAATGTGATGTATGTATGTGTACGAATTAAACATGACCTCCATAAGTAACCTTGACTACTTTCGATTTGACATTCTGAGTCATGGCGGTTTTAAACAACAGTCAAATTGTTCTAAAACATAATGACATTTTTAATCTTTTGAGAGTAGTAATGATAAATAAATTTTATTATTTTTTTTAAAAAAAGAAAAAAATTAAACTAAACTTCATGCAATTGTCTAATTTGTGGGCTAGTTTCAGACCCTTTTACAAATATCACTGTGGACGAAAACTACAGAACAGAGACTTCTCACCAGAGTCTCCATTTCAACGCTATATAATAAACAATCTGCTAATTTATTATATTTAAAATAAAATAAAAATATTAGTAAAGACACAACCTTGAAATAAGAATTATAACATTGAATTCATAAACAAATGACACATATTTATTTTAGTTTAACAAAATATTTATATTAAGAGCTACGACACCCTTGTAAAATATCATTTAAAACTAATCGATTCTATTTCAGATGTTTTATTTTCGTAAAATTTTATGAATTCATGGGCGACTCTAAGGGAACTAGGACTGAAAGAGCGAGTATTTTAAAATAATAGTATCGGTACAAGGCTGTTTTGTTAGGTTCATGCTGACCTCCCACATAACTCAGCGGAACTTTTTTTTCAATCAATGTTATATAAAAATACATATTTATTTGAGCTTATAGAATAGCGCCTACGCTAACCCTAACCTGGGAACACAGTGTTCCCATTAAGACACTTGCTTTCCTCGTCTTACCCCGAATCTTGGGGCCATGTTTTATGTTTTAAAAGTAATGGTTTCGATGGAATCAAATATAATGTTTAAGCTTTACAGCTAATATACAACATAGATAGCATACAATTTATATTACGTATATATATATATTACAAACAACGAAATTATAATCATCAACAATAGCCTACAAATTAAATCACCATACGACCTCCATATAAATTTATATCTTTGTGTATTTCCTCAATTCTATTTTCATTCAGACTAAAACAAACTATATTGATTCGTACATAAAGTCCTTTTGCTGTTGAATTTTCTATAGAGCCACTGCGTTGTGTACAACACTGTCTAATGTAAGGAAAAGTTAATAGTCTCATAATAAACTGAGGTTGTACGGTTAACCGTGAACACTTTGCAAGGTAAAGGATTCTTGGACAACTATGAAATGAGGTCTAGATGCTTCCATATCCACATTCCACATCCACACTTAACAGGGTAAACAGAAGGAACCTAGGAACATAGTGTTAAGCCTGTAGTTTTTCAATAATTTTCAATTGCAACATAATGACAATATGATTTACGTAAATACTATGTATGAGCTAATACTTGTAGTAATATGGGGTTGTTGTCGTAACAGACGATCGCAGTCATATTATATGACATAAGTTAAGTAAGAAAGTAAGTTTTAATAGCTGGCCAGTGGTTTTACCGTAATCAGTAGATCCGCACGTCACATTCCCACGAGAGCGCAAGTGCCAAGAGAAAGTCAACAAAATGTGCAACTAATGTTAAACTACGATAGAATTTAATTTCTGTGTTAATGTCTAGAGCGTGGAGCTCTAGTAGGCAAAGCGTGGAGTTAAATTCCACAACTCAATTTAAGTCTGGCGGAGAGTGGAGAACGAAGTCTCTGTCTCTGTGGGAAGTAAAGCTTCTGATTTTCATTTAAATAAATGAGGATGTGCAAAATTTTTGCAATCATCATTTATTTTTTTGGTCTTCATTATAAATGATACCTTGAAGATTTGTAAGGTCAAAAGTTATTTTTATGTTTAATTTAGATTCTGTCAGAACTGAGTAAAGGTCATTGTAAGCGACATTGTGGCGAAGTTGTTAGATTTTTGACTGAGCGCTTTAATTATGGGTTCAATTTTTATATTAATCCATTGTCTCTATAGTGCAGCGTTAAGTTACTCTTACTTATTAAATATTTTGTAGTATGTAAAGAATGATGACAAAAACTTAAAAATATAAACAAACAAACAATTGTACACTTTCAAATTTTTATTGTAATACAGGTTTGGCAAAAAATGTAACCTTGACTAAATGAGAACTCTACATTATAATACATAATATATTGTATGTACATATACACCAAAAAGCGTTGACCATTGACCGCTATAGAAAGTAAACAACTATGGATCCATTGCGATGATGATGATATGACCTTCAAGGTCTCGATAGAAACATGCAAAAATACACCTTAGTTACATAAAACTTAGATTTTATATAAAAAAAAGTTTCAGCTTCACGCTGTATAAATTACATGCATAAATTGGGATACGCAGAGGAAACCTAACTATATATAACTCTCGTTAACAGATCAGGCAATGAAGACAAGTCATTTAATGTATGGGAATTGAACCCATAACCGTCACGTTTACAGCCAGACATTGTGGGGCTGGTTCACGACATCCTCACTGAAAAGTATACCCTAACCCCAACGGTGTAAGGTTATATGTAAGTTACGTCAGTATAAATACTCGTGTCTAAGTCATGCAGTCCCACCACGTCGCGCGTCGCGCGTCGCGCAGTGAAAGTGAACGGTGACGAGGTACGCGGAAGCGTAACGTAGTAGCTGCTAAGGTGAAGGCTCGATATTATCACTTTTTCTTAACACGTATTTCTAGATTTTCGTGAAATATTTACTTGTAAAATGTTGACTTGTAGATACGGTAAACCAGTTTTATGTAAACAGAAGTTAACTTAATGTTCCACCCATCTTGGAGATATTGCTCGGTTGGGTTGGCAGAAGCTCTGCCGCCTTTTGTCTAAGCTGTATTCGTGTTTAAACAAACGGCGGCGTCGGGTTCCGCGAAGTGAAAAGAATCCGATTTGAATCCTAAAAGGTCAATGTTATATATAAAACAAAGGAATCCGCGAGGTCGTGTCGCCGACGAGTATTTCGGCCAGCAAGTGCGTTTGGGTTGCGCAAGCCGGGCCACGGTCACGGACGCGGTAGTCTGTTTTGTTTTTGTTTGCCACTTTTGCTTCATCCGTTGACATTGCTTGTGGATCAAGTTCATTTTTTATTTCACTTCTGAAATAATATTTCAAGTCTGAAAAATATTTCAAGTCTGACAATAGTATAAACACACTCCATTTTCCAAGTAATACCCCAATTTTCGGTACATTCGGTACATTTATGTTTAATTTTGAGCGAACTTCAATTGTGTTTTGACACTGTTAGGTAGACGCAATAGTCTCCCTTTCATTAAAATCTTTATAATCGAAGTGATATAGATCTTAAATTGTTGAAGTTTCGAGTTGGCAATGAGTTTGTGTCATACACCAAGAATACCGGCTCATAGGCCGTGACTTCCGCACTTTTTGCTGTACCAGTTGACCTTCGGCACAATCCAATCAATTTGGTGCATTGAAGTGCTTATGTTTGTGAATATATTTTCTGGAAATTGTTATAACTTTAGACGGCATTGAAGACTTATGTTTATACAACGAAAATTATTTCAGATTCATTACGTAATGGATAATGAAGTTCAAAGTTACGGGTGTGGGTTCAATTCTTGCTCTGAATATTTACATTTTATTATTAAGCTAACAAGTTAACTAGTTATTATTTGGGCCCCCGTTGTGAAATGGAATTGGTACAGATCGTCGGATTACATCAATACAATTAACGTGTTATTAATTCGATTTGGTATGCGCACTCAAACAAACAAACAAATTATCATAAAATTATTTTAAAATTGTGGAACGCGGAAGCAGTTCCAATATTTTGTTAAAATATAAATATAAAATGACTAAATAAAATAGTCAGTGTAAGTGATGATTCAGAAGTCAGAATGTGAGTGGATTCATTTTTAAACATTTTTTTTTTATATAAAATAAAAATATAATTTTAGTGTTTCGTAAAACATTGTATGTTTGTCACTCACTCATCATGCAAAGTTTGGAATTGGAGAATTGAAGAAAAATCAAGAACTCATTCATAGAAAGTGAAAAAAAAACAAGAACAAAATCAAGAAGATAGTGACTTTTTTACCAGATTAGAAATAGATTTTTTACCAGATTCATTACATAAAGAGTACTTCTAGTCCTCTGAAAATTATCACTTATAAGAATCAACTACACAAAAAGAAACTTAAATTATAACTGAATACAACTTCTAGAATAGAATAGAATGTAAACTTATAGCTATTATTGAGTTTTATTACAGAAGTCAGTTAATTAGGCTACATTAGCAAATAAGTAGGTAAATGAAACAACAGTGCAAATTTCGAGAACTGAGAACCTTACCGAACTATAGTCTTCGACCAGTACCAGTTCCTAAGCGAAGACATGGATATCTTATCCACGACCCGAGTTTACGAAGACTTTGCCTAATGTAGAGGCTTTTCATATTATAATATTAACCTTCATTCATAATGAATTTGCATTGTGCAACGAAAACCAATGAGGAAGGAACTCAAGAAGGAACTACCAGCCATGCATAAACATTGCTAACGAAAAAATGAGCCGGAATCGATGGACGACCTCCGACTGATACGTAACAAGGGCAGGCCCTTTATCGAACGATGAAAAATAAATGATAACACCGTCCGGCCGTACAACACTACTGCTGCAAGGTCTCGGTCCTAAGTCAGTGGGTAAAGGTCAATGTAGTTTCCTTGGTTTGCAAAGACAACGACGGGTTTGGGGTTTTTTTCTATGTGCTTGACATTGGGTGAAGAAGTGATGATTGTGACAACAAATGGACTAGAAATTTCTTCACAGTTTTCAGAGAGATAAAAGATTGCCATTTTTTTATAGTAACCAGAGATAAGGAAAATATGTTTTAAATTGTTTATATTAAAATATCCTCGAGTTACTTTGGACCCGTAGCTAGCGTTCAATCAGATACATCCCCGTTTCAAAGCTTACAGACTTAATAATAAAATGAATAGATTTTCAAGAAATTAGCAACGGCCAATTAATTGCAAATAAAATTGCTTCCTTAATGCATATTATTTCTATATTATAAAATGTATTCTGTAAATTTCCAATATACAATTTGTTAAATTTAACTTCAGCATATCTTTAACACAGTTTTAAAATAACTGTGGGATGTTTATTAATAAAAGACATCTTAATCCTTAACTTATCGTTTTATCCTGCACTTAGCAGGACAGGAAGGGGAACCCAGTGTTAGAACACTTCACTTTCCGTACCCGAATTCCAGACATCTCTTAAGTGATTACCGTGAGGCATTGCTATAATCTTAGATGCTCTACCAATGGAAATATTTAATATAAAACCTCATCCCCTTAAGTCATTATCTTGAAAATGGGGGCTGAGAAAAAAAATCCAGAACAATTTTTTTTTGTTATTAATTATTTTATTTCATCGCTCTGGTCCAATGGCAAAGTGCGGCGTTGAGTTCCGCCACTCAATACGCAACTCCTGCAAGAGAATTTGGGGGAAAGTTGAGAACGGAGTGTCATAATACTAAGTTGCGGGATCCATCGTAAAGCTGAAAAAGCATTATTATTATTATTATTATTCAAAAATGTACAAGTCAACCGCTGTCGCCGACATGCAATCGAGCACTGACACGCCGACAGGCGCATGCGCACGCGCAAGCGCACGCGCAGGCGGAAGCGTGCGCAAGGCTACGCTCATGACCTCGCGTCGTCTTTGTCTAGCGCTATCTAGCGTTTGTTTACCCGCGAGGCCGAATGCATCATACCTTCGAGTAATAAATGTTTATTCAAATATAATAAAACGGTATGTCCACCTGAGGTCGTATCTGTTTCGGTATGTCTATGTCCTCACATAGATGACCACAAGATATAACACTCAATGTCTCGAGGTTCATTCGATTGTTCAACTACCAAGGCTAAACTCATCGTACCTTCATTCGCCTATAACACATTTATCAAGATTTTTATAAGAAGCCTTGGATGATATGACTTTATATTTCACTTTAATTAAAAGCGGCGTTTAGTTCCACTTGTCATACGTAGGTAGGTAGGTAGGTTTCCTTTGCTATGTTGACAAAACCGTGAAGCCTACTTTAGAATTTAGACAACGTATAAAAACTTGAATGTAGCGAGACTCGAATCCGCGCCTCCTGGAAACCGTCCAGGCGCTCCGACCACTAAGCCATACGTTCTCATCAAGCATCTATAAATAATAAAAGGACAATAGAAAAACTTTTACAATTTTCACTGGGACTTAGTTACTACAGTGACTGTAGTATAATTGAAAACAAGTATCGCCTTTACAATAAGATGAAATGATAAAGACAAGGTTAGATAACTTATTTAATAACTCATTGTTTTAAGTTAAATATTGAATTTAAAGTTTTAAAATCCAAGCGAACCAGCCATTGTATTAAAATAATATTTTTCTCAGGTAATGGCTTGGAGTTGAACCTTGGACGACGTACGACTGTTCGCGAGCTGCGATAGACTGTAAGTACTTACTAGTTGTTTACTGACTTATTAAATATAAGATACGAATTTTTTTTCAATACTTTTTCAACAGAGGTATTTGATGAAATGAAAATAACTCAAGTATTCAAATTTGTATACACAAAAATATATATATCAAGTGCAATTTTAAGCGTATCTCAAAACTGGAGCAAGAGCGCGGCATCTGTATAATAAAACAAAATCGAGTAACTTAAAACCAAAACTGGTCTAAATACATGTACCACACATCAATGTAAAACGAAGGTAAAACTTGTATGAAAACAGAGCTTTTTTTTTTAGAGCGCTGTTATAAAAGAAAAAAGGTAAATATCTTTAAATAAGCAGCTTAAATCATCTGTCAGTTAGTAAGTGTATATCGCAAAAAATGTATTATAAAACAAATAATAAAGTTTGGTCGCATTTTGTTCAGTATTTTCGAATGTTTCCCTCGTTATAATAAGAAGAGATAATCTATTGATTTATGACCAGTTTCAGAGAGTAATATTTTTTTTAATGATGTATACTTATTAAATGACAGAAGTTTTAAATTGCATGATAAAAGGATTTAACTGAAGTGAACGTCTTTCCAATATTAAAGATGCTATTCTTCTGCACGCTGGATGGCGGAAACCAGTGTCGCATTATATTAACCTACACTGTATTGGGGAGTATCAAATGATAAACATCCCAACCAGTAGCATCTGAATCCAATGAAAATTAAACATGAAGTCGTATTCAATAAATGCCGCCACAAACGTGAGATGACGACAATTTTTTTTTCAGCCCAAAAAATTCCATTTATTAAAAAATATTACGTATCAATATCTAAAACACGATGACTGACGTAATAATATTTATATTTACATTTTCACTAAATAAATATAAGTATAAGCTTAAGAGAAAAGGCCTAAATTAACCAGTAGTACTGTTGAGTTTAAGGGCGGCCACGACTTGCCGAGCGTACTATATGTAACCTCACTTCGAATGTAACCGACCTTGTGTTTCGCTACAATTCGGGGTGAGCAGCTTCACACCTCCGTCAAAAATAACAAAAAAAATCTGCCATAAAACCTCGTTTGGTATTCATTATGATTGAGTTACTATCTCTCGTATCGTTGTTTTATAACAAGTGTGTAGCGTTACAATACGCAATGTTCGGAGGGAAAGCAGAGAATGGAGATTTTTGGACTGCTGTATGTGTGTAAGTAGCTTAAATGTGGATATTTAATAGACATTTATTTAGTAGAAAACAAAAGTAATAAAAAAAAAATTTTAGGATCTTTCTTAAAATTCTATAGATTTTATTTCTTCAATTTAAAGAAAACTAGTTTTTAATAAACAAGGTGGCAATAATAACAATGACTACACACATAACAGGCTCTTAATTAATTTATAATTAATATCAATTTGGCCTTCAATGTTAATGATGTAAATTATATTCCGGAATAAAACATATAACACAAACAAATAAACAAAGCTATATTATATAACTTATGAGAGAAGTATACAATTTATCTGAGGGCTTATTCGGGAGGTTCCCTATTATCTAAAGAAACCTAATTCAAGGTAAAGCTAAAAGTACTAATGACAGATAAACGGATTAAATGTATGAGGAAGTATATCGCACGATTCGTCCTAGCCGGCCCTTGTCGCACACACAAACAATATAGTAACCACACACGCACACAAATGTATAATATGGCAATGAGATAACTAGCATCACAAGGTCTCTAGTACTGTAGACAGATAACTATGATTAAAAAATAATCAATAATATATAAATAGTAAAATGTATGTGTTAAATGGTGTTGTTTGAGAAAAGTTAGTGTTACCACACTCTATTCTCCACGCATCGCCAGTTTTAGGTATTATCTATTGAAACTTCGTCAAGTCTTCTGACGAGGATATGAAAATATTTGTCTTTTAACTAAAACTTATTACCTGAGTGAATATCGAATTAACAAATATAGAAAAATAGCTGAAATTTTAACTGAACAACCATATGTTTTGCAGCGATGGATGAATTTTACAAAGGGATGCATGAATGTGATTACGCCTCAGTCTAAAGCAACAGCGAAATGCTGACTGTTGTGTAGATTTATGATGGAAGAGTGAGTGGGATGAGATGTAGAGGGACACCTCGGTTGACCTTCGAAAATACAGTATCTAAGATACTGGAGAAAAGTCACGTAAAAAGCATGAGGACCCTCATAGTTTGGCGCTCCGTTCTCTCTGATCCCCCCTAGAGATAAATCGTGAAGTTAAGTTAAAAAATTAGCTAAAATTTATATGACTCAAAATGAAAATATTATAATATTTATTTTATGAAACCACATTTTCTATACACATACTTAGTAGTAATATTTAAATATATATCTGAAACCAAATATAGAAAACCAGTCTGTTACACATAAAAGTATATCATATCGGTGAAAAAAAATGTTTAGAGTTTGATAAGATAACAACTTAAGTATTGTAACGTAATTGAATTGACGTTGTTGTTACCATCTCTCAAGGTCGAACAATACCTTAATAAAAGACGCTGCCTCTTAATCTTGGTTATCCAATTATGACAAATTAGTATAACGCATCAGATTAAATAAGATAAATAAGATCTTAGAACCGAATGTAGAGGAGATTCTTCATTTTAGCTTCACGCTATATATCTGGGAACCTACTTTCAAGACACTATATTGAATCACTTCCGTTTCCCATTTTCCATCTAATTCTGAAGGAGTTTGAGTGAATAGTTGAGTGGACTCAACACACAAAGCCTCCATAATTCGATGTGTGTGAACTGAACGTCGCGCCTTTGAGCTCTTAGAACGAATTTTCTACGGGATCTAGATAAATCGAAATTTTACGTTTATTTATTCACGTAAAGGAGGTTGCGAACAACCTCCTTTACGTGAATAAATAAACATATACACATAGTATATCTAACAAATTAGTGAAGATAATTATATACTGTAAATTATAGGAGGAGTTTTTAGCAAATTAAAATTACGATTTGTAAAGATCACGAGCTTGTTATAATTAATACTTCTTAAGATAATTTTTTCCCACTTTATTTGTCAACAGTACACACGTGGAGCACGCATGCGCGTAACACACAGTAATGACAAAGTCTCGCGACAGACGGTGGCCTTCATTGGAGCGCCGTTGAATGTTTTTAAAATAAGACTGCGCGTGCGCATTATTTTTCAATTTGTGCAACGACACTTTGGACGTAAGCGATCTAATTTTATTTGGGTACTAGTTGTTTCCTTTTTCGTAAAAAAATGCTTTCTACAATTATTGTAACTTACACAATATTAAAAAGCCCTCTAATCATGTAAATTATAAAGTGGAAGAATAATAAAAAGAAATAATTGATTACAAAAACCTGACAATTATGTAGATACCTAATGTATTACTCAACTCCCATCCATAAATGTGTGGATATCAATGCCTCCAAAAATATTGAAACAATTATGATGAAACTTGCACCGTTTCCTTAAGATAGATGGATATACCTACCTAATTTAAATCAGATAATAAAAAAGAACATCTCTATTACCCGTTAATTTAACTGTTTATTTGAAGTCGGATGAGACTAAGTTGTTCTATATATTTACTGCAATAATTGTTCGCAGTCATATATTTCTCGGACATCATTAGGCACAACAGGATCAACAGCACTAATCTAAAAATATTAGACAAATGAATCATGTGGCTATAAATCATAGTAAGGTTGACACTCTAAGCTGGACTTACGACAAGACCATCTATTCTACAGTGAAATTTAAGCACGTTCGAAAGCTTTCTATGGCTGATAAAATAAACTTTGCAAGCGAGTCACTTAAATTTTGAACTACTCGTGGACGTAAATTCTTTGTAATATTAATGTCGAATTGTTTTGACGTGTTTAATCATATATAAATTTTGAGGGAAACATTTTTCCTGTTCAGCGTTATGCAGAGAGGGCGTAGTATGCATTTCCCACTTTCCGCGCCATTTTGGAAACACTATATTTTGAGTGGCGGATCTCAACACCGCAAGTACACTGCGCCAATAGAGCAACGTATTATTTCAATTAATAATGTAATTTAGCTATAATATTACACAATTATACTGGTAAATTATATTTATATTCTGATAAGGAACTTATAAAGAATTTTAGAAATATACTTTATAAAGAATTACTTACTTTATAAAGAATTAATTCATTCCATATTTTACCATTTTGGAAGTCAAAACTCGTGTCGAGAACTTTTGAGTAGTTGGATTTTGAGATTTCTCCCTAAGAGAAATGGGAGAAACAGCCTGAATTAAAGTCATTCGGCGTGTTCCCTTTCTCCTCGTTTATCTGTAACAGCGGACTTTCATCGCTGTACACTGCATTGTAGTTGTCGACTAACTCCGACGAATAAACCAATCTAAATAACAACCTAATCTCGGGAAAAACGACGGTAGATAGCAAACAAACATTGTCAATTGAATGTCATGTTTATTTGTATTTATAATAAAAGTTGGGTGTTGTCGTGTTCACAATCTTTTGCAACTTTTAATTTATCGATGTAAATTTTTGATATTTTTAATTGCTTAGAGACAAAACAGTAACATATATAATTTTAGTTACTAATCGTAAGTACTTATTTATGTGGTATATTTACCAATATCAGAAATAAAGCTCGACTGGTAATAAAAGCTTGGCTCGTAAGTCTCAGACACTGCTCCGAGCTCCTGTCGTCCTGCAACCTAAATAATACCCCTGCCAAATACATAGAATGCAAAGAAGTTTATCTCTCTGGGAGATTTCTTTGTTAGGTATTTTATTTTAAATAGACATACAAACATATATACACACTTAGTTCCATATATGTGTTTTTTTGTAATCAAATAATTAAAATTCAAGGTAAAGATAGGTCGGCGCATGTACACACTAAATTGCGCAATTACGAAATTTAGTTGAAAGGGGGAAACGACGAGGTC
>JBAIZZ010000182.1:440941-507789 GCA_037355905.1 Heliconius aoede
AATTGCACTTCGTCGCAATGATAAGAACCTGCTCTTTATGGTTCTGTACCCAAACTTATACTTATTATATACGCGAAATGGTAAAACAATAAAACATATGTGTATTTTATTGTACCATACATGTATATTTTATGGTAAAATATCAACACGCCCTACAGGTCTTAAATTTTCCTGCTTTCATAATGTATTATGCTGTGCTACGAGCTCCTGCTCGTACCTCCGAATAAGTATTCAGACAAACTGTATTCATATATATTTCAGTATAATAAACAGTACGCATACAAAGATGGGTCAAATGATTGACGAGACCACCCACGATTCAGGAAATTGGAACTCCCAAAGAAATGATGATGGATGGGCGATGTCTTTTAAGCATTTCACTGTTAACAAAATAAAGACGTGTGAATTTACAAATATATTATAAACAGGAATTTATCAATTTACTGTTAACATAACCGTTTTATTAAATTGATCGTTATATTTGCAAATACAAATATTTGTAAAAAAATTATGTAAAATTATAAAAATGCATTTCGTAAATAGACAGTACTATATTTAACATACTCCCGAAATGTATTTGAACACACAATCACCGTCTATAGCTGGCCAAAATATACCAGGATGGTGTCACAAAGAAACATTTTCTTTTATAGCTTCATGGTATAACAGGGGACGCATAGGGAAGCTGGAAATCTAGTGTTAATATATTACGTTCAATCAACCGTCGAGTTTACACCGGCCCGCTTGTAATCTACACCACAATAGCTCAACTATTATATAATAGTCTATTATCCTTTTAAAACAGTGTAAGCAGAAAATTACAGTTTAAGTTGACATTTTCATGTCGATGACGCTGGTGTAACATTCTTTGTGCGCTTACATTGCAAATGGAACGCTTTTAATAACGTGCGCCAGCGCATCGGGTGACGTCCGACAAGGCTCTTCCTAGGTCTTTCTGAGTCACTGGGCTGTTTCTGCTACTTGGCAAGCACAATACGGTTGAGTGTATTATGGATACCATCTTTTTTAAGTCTTTTTATTTGTTGATTAAGTTTCTTATTATGTTTGTTTTCTTAGCAAAAAAATATACACTTAGTATATGTACCTATATATAAGTATTTAAAGTACTTTCACACTCTCCCGCATATAGCAGGGTTCTCCGCTTGCCTGCTTTTATTTATCTCATTGAAGAAAATAAAATATTTCATGCATTTGTGTTGGGCGAAGCGGAGAATCGTGTTACAGTCGGATGGTATCCCACCACCACCACTATCATCATAATTTATACTAAAATGAAGACTTTGGTCAGATGAACGCACTAATCTCAGGAACTACTGGTTCGAATTGAAAATTGTTTTTGTGTTGGATAGTCCATGTATCGAGGAGGGTATAACCTATATATACTATATACATCCCGTTAATCGTTTCTCACTCTATTATCACTACATTTAAAATGTGTAATGTGGTGCTTCTATTCGACCGCCTGGGCGAATCCACCGGTAAAACCTAGTAATCCATTAAAGTATGGTAAATTACAAAATTTTACTGCATTCTCTTTAATGATGTTCAAACTAGACATAGCTACATCTATTTTGGCACAGCATCGTCTGTCATAGGTTGATGTGTTCCGGGTTGGCGGAACGCCAGCTGCACAAAGGATGCAAAAGGCCCTTTGTAGTTATGATGGCCGAAAATGCACGCATTAAACTAACATTATCGTTGAGACTGTGCAATAGCTATATAAGTTTTATATTTTCCGGGGTAAAATGCAGACGTTTCATGGTGAAACTGAATATGTTTTTAAATATACCTTAATTTTCATTTTCACGCTTGTAGTCAAAACGCGACGTTAGGTTCTGTTACATAACAAAAAATTCCGTAAAGTGAGGCAGGGATTGAGTGTGAGACTATTTTTCCTCCGCTTTTATTCATATTTTGATATACATATTTCGTGGAAGTAATTCAACACCAATTAATGAAAAGACAGACCAGCAATCGTTTGCATAAGCATGTATATATATATATATATATATATATATATATATATATATTTGTAAAAGGCCACAGGATTCTCCCATTTGCAAAATTTTCCATCCTCTACTCATATATTATAAAATTAATTACAATTAATTGTGTAATATCAATTCTGAGTAATAATTAAACTCACCTTTATCCTCAACCTTTGGTCCACGCAATCTTTAAGGGCACAGAGCGGACCGATCGCATCGTCTATGCGTGTCAATACATTTTTCACCTTTTTCTTTACTCTAGGAGTTGTAACAAGTCCTGAAAAAGAAAAACACAATAGAATTTAAAATGTTTATGTCGTCGTTTAAAAAATGTTGTAAATACTGGTATAAAGCACGGACCAATTGTTACCTATAGTCGTCAGTCATCGCCATTATGAGCACTCAGGTAAGTGAGTCTTTAGGTACAAGTACAGCTTTAGTTTTTTATGAAACGAAACTGACAAAACCAAGAAAAACAAAGCACTAATCATATAATTGTTATAAGGAAACATAAGATTTCGTTTCTTCAGCAAATGGGGCATTTAAGAAAGTACTAAGTAAATAATGCAAGTTTCTGAAATTATAGCAATCCATCATATCATTGTACATGCATAAAGAAACACCTGCAATCTTGTAAAAAAAGGGTTAATTATGCATGATGATTACTATAAAAAACATGTAAAAGTAAGCTTTTCGTGGTTGAAAAACATATTAAATTACTTCCTTGACATAAACTTCAGAATTATATCTAGATATAATTTGTCGTTTCTGGTCTGGACACTTCGAGCTGATCTCAAAAAAAAAGTTATCCCTTGATGATAATAATATATGTTGAAGTCTTTTAAATTTGAATAATAAAAAAGAACATATAATACTTTACACTTTTCTATTGGAAGAGTAGCTTGGTACTTAGACTTAGGCCAATAGTTCACCTCTGCTTTACAGTGTATAGAAAGTTGTGAAGCAATCGATGGAACTTATAAAGAAACGTCAAGACCCTTGACACTCTGTTATATCATAATCATAGCCAAGTAAAGGTCTTTACGATTGGTTGCAAAATAATAATTGCTCAATTACATATTGTATTGTATACAAAGATTATTTAAAACCTATAATAAACTAGGCAATAAATAAATTAACTAAAGCAGCGACTACACTACACAACTTTTAGTGCACTATAATGATAACTATATTTTTCTCATCATTCTCGCGGTTATCGGTCAACGGCCATTAGTTCCAAATTTCATGTCCCGAATTCTGGTGGAGAGTGAATCTTGACACAAGCCCTCCCCGTCTGCGCAAGGTTCATAAGAATTGTAAGCTTCTCAAGTAACAGGTCCGTGGGTACAATCAATTGACTGAAGTGAATAATGAATGTTCTTACATTAACATTAAAACTAGATTTACAGCCTCAGGAGCCAACTTGGATGCCTTTTAATCTCTTCATCGCTATTAGAAAGTATCATATAATTTAACACGTTGTATTTAACAATTACAATTAATTGGAAGAAAGTAACTTAACACACGGGGGTTAGAGCTCGAGGGTTTTTATCCAGATTGGAGGATTTTTTTGTTTGTTTATTCTACTAAAATTATACATGAAAGTTTGTGAGGTTGCATGTTTGTTCCATAATCATCAGACTAACACTTTGTTTATAGTTTAAGTAAAGATTTGGTATAATTTCGCTATAATATAACAATAATATTCAGCGGGCGAAGCCGCGCGTGGATCGCTAGTAAATATAAATTTGTTTCTTATTTAATATAGCGATTTGCAATTTTGTTACATTTTTATTAAAACTCATAGTTATACCCATTTACAATCTCAATTGATAAAGTAGAACAGAGTTTTTACAGAGAAGATTTTTCTGCAATAATTGAAAATGTAGCCCTAATACAACCAAGAAAGCCATCACGATCGATATTATTTTCACAGGTGTTTTTAGTTACAGTAAGCACTGAGAGCAACGACTCTTGCGAATACGTCAACCTTTACACCGCAGTAAAGAAAATATAAAACATATGGTTCACTTGTTGTAAAAATATGCGTTTTCATTGATATTATGATAAGGATTTTTTAAAAGAAACTTTTGTTTTATTTTCTTTAGTTTCGACCATTTTATTTTAATTGAATTTTGCAAATAATTTTTTAAAAAGTATTATGTATGGCGGTAGTTCAATGGAACTATGGGGACTAACTATAGGGACTATTGTTTTTTCACATTTAGAAGGAAGTATTATTTAAATCAATATAATATGTTTTACAAGGAGATGTATCTAAAATAAAAATATCAGAACAAAAGTGGAGATTACTTCGTAAAATTGCGTGAGAACGCGTTCATTGATTCGGTCAAAGATCTCAAAAGGCGAACAGAGATACGACTGTACTTAATAATTGTGTAGTTATTTATCTACACATATTGCGTAACGGAACAATTAAATTATTTTTTAACAATTTCTATTTAAACCAAATTATTCGAAAGCTATTTTAAATAGAGTTAATAAAATTTACTGTATATTGTTAAGGAGACATTTGTGCTATTATTAGTACCCTTTTACATTTTATTTATAGACACAAGATAATGTCAGAAACTGACGCTGTCACTTGTCTTATATAAATATTGACAGTGACATTTTAAACCACAAAAACCACGTTCGAGCCAACCTGAACCACGGTTACGATAATATTAACATATAAATTATATAACACAACAATACAGCGAATAATTATGAAGTAATAAAGAAAGTTCTAGAATTTCTTCTTTTTCTCTCTCTACATTTAGTCTATGAACAATATCTAAATAGCTATTATTATAAATACATATAATAAGGTTTTACAACGAAACATAACCTAAAACACAAGTGTCCACGCAAAAACAACGTAACTTGCAATAAATCTATGCAACATTGCTGTAGCATGCGGTCGCCGATCGCGAATTACTTTCACTCTATGGGGCGGTGACCGGGCGCGGGGTCGTCGGCCGCGAGCGCGGGAAACATCATACCATTCAGAAAAGCTGGGTGTAAGCCACACGGCCCGCCTTTACCGGGACTTTAGAGATAACAAATAAATGTTACTTTAAAATATACTACTTATTAATATATGTAATATAAGATAATTAATATTTACTCAATTTGTGCATAATATAATTCATATAAATATTTTTAATACAATTTTACGTCATAAACGTAAAATGAAGGCATTACATTATGCCAAAAAATCCTATTAACAGTTTATTACGCTGTCATACATAAAATAATACAAATAACTGTTTCGTTGTTTGTTGTAACGCTGTCTCAAATTAGAATGAAATTCTGGTCACGTTGAACATGCGCCATGTTTACACAGATGCGCGCCGAATCTGTTGCATCACTTCCGTTTGCGTTCCGTTGCAAGCGCAACACGTGCCGACTTTATCTAATTAATAGATTGATTAAATAGTTTACATTACATATATGTGTTCTATCAATTTACATTTACAATATTTAATTAAACATATATTTATTAATATTATTTTTTATCTTTATTTTCTGGGATTTATGCAAGTGATTCTTGTGAATGTTGTTTTCGTTTCTTCGTTCAAAGCAACACAATATTTTGACGTTTGCATTATGTAATAATATTAAATAATATTATTTAATAGATAATCATTAGTGTATTCCTAACCTACTGAGTCTAATTTATAGCTAGTCGTTTAGAGTGAAGTAATACGGAGATAAATATAGCTACGATAAGATGTAGCACGCGCAGACGCTTGCCGATGCGATAACAGGGTTATACTGCATCGGCAACTTGTTCGCTATATTTTGTATATTGCAGGTATTTTTACTATCAAGTGATAGGGATTCGAATTTTCGCTCATGGGATTATTTATCCTTGCTCTGGTAAGATGACAAAGTGCAACGTTCAGTTCCGCCGTTCGACACGAAATGTCTTAAAAATTGCGGGTGGCGGGTGGTAGTATAATAATTAAGAGTGCTATAACATTGTATATTATAGCTATATTTATTTTAACCAATGACTTCCGTGAGGTTTTGTGTAAAATATAGTCCTGAAATAAAGTTCCTCTTCTCTCACGCGAAATATTTTAAATGAAATACACAGCAAAGTATATTTATTTATGAATCCAATTAGCAATTTTAAACAAGCGTAATTTTTAGTGCGTTCGATTTTTATGTTTATGCCTCACTTTGTCGAAACATTCAATAATAAACACATGAAGTATGTTTTTTCAGTCGAGGATCAACGACCGATGGTCCGAGCACTCCTTGTACCATTTATTTTTGTACATTATAAAAGGAAACAGTTTTCCATTGAATACTTATGTTTGTTTTTATACAAACCTTCTTAACAGATTGTATTTGTACATATTCTCGAATTTTGTGAATTTTTCTCATGAAGAGTACTTATAAGATTCGTTTTTTTAGGGAGTTATTGTCTTAATTTTTATAACAGTCTAATTTCATAAATTCGCTTAAAACATAATATTTAAAATACTATTACTTGATTTATTTTTCTCCAATGAATTTATATTCTATATTTCCATAAATTTATGTATACAAATTTATAATTGATATTGATACCATAAGCAAAAATGTATACAATCCATGACATGAATAATGGAAAGTGACTCCCACTTGTTCCTCTCCTTCAGGTGCGAACTGCGAGACTTTTTTTATTATTCTTCGGGCAATGACCTAGCTAGAGGCACAGGGTGCAAAGTTTTTATTGACTATAGTTAACATAAAAAACATGAAAAGATATTTGTATAATAAAAACATTTTTAGATTAAATATCGATTTCTAGTTAAATTATTAATTATACTCAAATATCTCAAAATCAGATATAAAATAAACAAACATTAGATATTTTCAATACAATGCAATCGGAAAAAGATATTTCTAGAATTTTCCATTTGTCGTATTAGATACAGATAATTCTATGGGATGTCAGTGACCCATACATACTTCAGTGCGAACATTATCACGTGGATAGTGCTTATGCAACAGTTGCGTACAAAAGTATTTACGTACATTATATTAAAAATTATTAATTTCTGTTTGAATATATAGAGCGCACAATTAGACATTTTATTATATTAGTGAAAATTTGATCGCAATCGATCTATCAAATACCATACAGATAATAATTTCCAAAAACTAGTTAACAAAAAAAACAGATTAAAAAAGAATTTACTTATACATTGAAAATATTCTATTGATTTGAATTAAGAACGTGGTGTTTATAAACTGTTAAAAAAATATTATATATTTTTTACTATTATAATATACACTGTAGTGTAGTACTGTAGTACTGTACTATAGACAATTGCAAATCGTCGTTCTTTGCACATGTTAATTGTCGGTTTGATTCTAACTCAATGAAAAAAGTATTTCCATATCCAGACTAGCTCTTCCTTCGGCTTCGTCCGCGTTGTTAAATGTTGTCATATTTGAATTAATTGACCTCAGCTACAGTGGACTATCGAAAACGATTAACGCCCAGCCTTCCTTGATAAATGGGACGACATTGTTCCCGTCCCCCAACACACTACAGCAGCGACCAAGTAAGAGTGACAAGCCACTACATTCTCAATCTTCCCTACATAATAACTAGAAATAACAACACAATAGCTTATACAATAAAAATAAAAAATAAGATATTAGCAGCAACAGGAGTGTCACTGACCGATGGCTCCAGGGTGCAAGCGTGCGTCCCACTCATGTGGAAAGCGGTTATGCAACACGCGAAAGTAGGTATGGCAGTGTATCTCGTTGACATGATGAGTTTACGCTTCAATTACTTGTTTGTTAGATCTCTCTGGATATTAGATATTGTGTATGTATAATATACTGAGAATAGAATCCACAACTATCGCTCGTTGCTGTGGCTCGTTTGGGCCTCTGTGCCACGACGGCGTTTTGACTACTTTGTCATAAGTGGGAAAATGAAAAGGAAGAAAAATTCTGTTGTGTTACATAATAATACTACTTTATCTTGTTACCAGACCGAGAAGATAATAATAATTAACTACCGCGAATGGGACTCGCGTGAGACAACTGACTGTGTTAGGCAAAAACCACAAAACTTATAGAATATTTTATTGGAGCTAGAATAATATCATCTAGTATTACAAAATCGATTTTCAAATATCGATTTCGATACATCGATGCAATCTTCACTCTAAATCTATTTACAATCGAATACAATCTCGTAATACTTGGTTGTTACTGGCTTCCGTAATATAAAGCAGTATGGATACTCTAATTAAGCGATGATAAAATCGTTTGTTTCAAATTAGGCTTGAATTACTATAGCACTTTAGTACTTGGAGAGCCAGAGTCCAGTGCTTGGACCAGGTGTGCGGTCGGTTGAGTAATTTCTAACCATTTTTGTCATATAAATAAATAATTGGTCGCCGTAACGCTGTTTTATCACTATTGAGTAATATCTGAATATATACGACTACGTTGTTTGTAGGTTTGGTTTTCTATTGGTGGAAATTTAAAAAAAAAACCTTCGTTCCTGAGAAATCAAAACAAAATGAGGTGGTTTTTTTTTATTGATATACCTCAAGACGTAAAGCTTGAGTTAACTTTTAATAATTAATAAATAAATAACGTGCGGCTCTAAGTTCCGCAACTTGGTAATATGAGAGAAAAACACAGTATTAAATGTACACATCTCTAAAATGAATGTGCAAGAGACATAATAATAAAATATTCGACCGTCTCACGCAATTGCATGCCAGCCCTATATAAAGTTTGAAACGCACTGCCATTGTTCTGTTATAATAGGTGAAATATACTAGCGATTTTGTAATGGACTGGAGAAGTGAGAGTTTTTGTTTTATTCATTAGAAAATGCGCGTTAATTTTAGTTACGGAGATATTCTTATTTCTTATTTCTGAGAGTTTAATTTGATAGTTTTGAATGACTGACTAGTAGCCTCCCGTGAGGTCGTCGTGGCGCAGCGAAACTGTCCGACTCTAAACACGACGATTGTAAGTTTGATATTCACTACTAGAAAAAAATATTTCTACATGATTTGGTACAAACACAAAGAGCGGCATTAAGTTCCACCACCGGGGACCGGAGTATCCCGTAAAAAGAATAATCAATAAAATAAATGTACTAATTATTTTAAGTCAATCAAGACATGTCTACATCAACGCATGGTAGTTAAACATTCAATTCAAAGTGAAAAGCTGGAAAACAATATGTATTACTCAATTTAATAAAACAAAGCGCTGACACAAACAATAATAAAATCATAATATTTTTATAATAACAACCCGCTGCGTTGCAACAACAGACTGAGACACTCCGCCAAGGCTGACGGGTCACGGACGCTATGTTAATACGTATTGTTGTTGCTAAAGTACATCATACTATTATATATAAATATAAAACTCTATCTGCCACCTTGCTGAGTGCGGGATGCAGCGTGAAGCTGATTTTTTTTTTCTCATCTTTTGTGGAATGACTGATAGACAACCCACAGCCACAGAAATTGCGTTGATCTCTCGAAATGCTTGATTTTCATAAATCAATATAAAGAAGAAATCTAAAAATACAACAAATTATAATAAAAGCACACCGACATGACTCCTTCCCATTCAACCAGTTCAAATCCATCACCAATGATAACGTAACAAAAACAAATCAATAAATACAATTTTACGTCCAATTAAACTTAAAAGGCTTTCTATACATATCAAGAAAAGAATATACATACTATATCCTTTTCCTTATGCATCAAATAACCGTGAGGCCCAAAATGCGAGACGCTCAAGGTAGTCTGGTGACAGTGTCGCCCTAAGTGCAGCTGTAGTCACGTACACTGTATGTAACTTACTATATATATATATATGTGTGTGTGTGTGTGTGTATAGAAACAGTCTCGCCACATCCCACGGATTGTAGGGAAGGCAGAGGGAACCTGCGTGCGGCTGATTCAGCTAACAATGAAAGTTCTATAAACTCACAAAATATATAAAAAAGTTAATATTGTTTTCACAATCTAAATATCTGCTACAATTTGGTTAAACAAAAATATCCATAGACATGCTAATAAAATTTTTATAGGCTCTAAACTAACGTATATTTCGGTTTATGTCAGACTAGTTTTGCTTTTTGACTTTGTTCTTTTAAATTCGTATTTTTAGGAACTATAATATTAACCTTATATTTTTTAATTTCACACTGTATCCCGCATCATCTACACGTCGGCTAATTTTGACAACATTGCGTATTGCAGCCGGGATCCTTTCTCGTGAGGGAATGCATTATTTTCATTTCCTCGCTCTGGTACATAGATTAAACTCTGCCGAGAAAAAGTTATTTTATATTTCAAAATATAATACAGATAATAGAAACTAGAAATGTGTGTTGTCTTAATTAGAACACAGGGGACCAATTAAAATGAAATTGATACTAATGTCCCGTCATTAGAATGAATTGCTCAAGATCCACGAAGACGAATGCACCATACGAAGCAATGATACGCGTTAACGAATTTTAAAACAAAAAAACTTGGCTTTTAAATTGTTTTATGAAGTTATCGTGGCTTTGGTTAGTTACACGATATATATATTTTTATACAAAAAACAATCTCCAATATCTTTATATGACCATTTACGCAAAATCACCTAATTTATAAAAAAATATATCATCAAAATCCATTTAAAATTGGCGAAGTAATCGCAAAATAAACATAGAATCGAATCAAATCGTCAGCTTCCACTTTTTTGTAATCGGTTTATTAAGAATTAATTAAAGAAATTTATATAACACCTATATATCTATATATAGATATAGACGTATATGACAACAAAACACACTTTAAGATGAAAGAAAGCTCTTTCAAGTACAAGTATCAATTAAAACGTCAAAAAAATATTGGAAATCAATCAAAATTAACGATAAAATGAAATAACAAATGAAATGACGTTTTTTTGCAAAAGTAATAAAGACAAGACGGTTATTCCCTAATTATTTCATTCACACGCTCTCTGCGTCCGCTCGCACGCGTCGAAGCCGCACAAGTAGTTGGGTGGGCTGGGGTTGCCAGGCGTATATTTTGTTATGGGATACCCTTATAAGTATAATTTTACATCGTAATTTATAATAAGTATTAAAAATAAATAATCTGTATAAAAAATTAAAAAGAAACATCTAAAATCATATATTTTAAGAAAAAAAAAGCATTTAAATCTTTTTACGACTAACTAATCATATATACCAAAAACGTGCAACTGTAAACGCAGCAGGTTGTGGGTTCGATTCCCCACTCGAGAAAATAAAAAAAATAATATTTTCATAATCTCGCTCTTGTACCTAGGCCAAGTTCGGCTTTAAGTTCCGTCACTTAACACGAATTGCTTCAGAATTCGGCGAAAATAAAGGAACGGAAATGTCGTACTGGCAACGGAGGGTTTAAGTTTGTCTTTGCTAAGTGCGGGATACAACGTGAAGCTAAAAAACAACAATCAACTTTCTACAATACATGGTAACCCTATAACCGTTTATCCCGGCGGGGGTAACGACCGTCGGTGACACAGAGCCGCGCGTTGAACGGCCTAGACTGACCTCGTGCGTGACCCGGGCACCACCGCCGTACGCATGGAGGGTTGACTGCCACTGTGCAATGGGCATACTGTTATGTCATTAGTGACGAGCTATGCGGAAAGGGGAATAATAGATTCTTGTCATTTTTTTTGAGAAAAAGAGAAAAAAGAGAAATATCGATATTTTTTTTAGATTCACGCTGTGGTGTCACGTATTTAGCGAGCTCATTATATTCCGTTGTCAAGAATTCGAGACATTGCATTACACCAAAGTGGGAAAGACAGTAATTTATTACCCCAAATGAGGATAGGTCCCAAAACCTTTTTACCCGCATGCATAGCGAATTTTTAAAATATTACGTGCTAAGAGGCGTATCTGACCTCGCGTGTGACCCGGGCATCTACGCTGTGTGAGAAGGGTTGACAACCACTGTGCATACTGTTATGTCGTTAGTTGCGAGTTATGTGGAAATGCAATTGCATAATAAAGAATGCAGTACTTTCATTATAAACTGCTTTGACTTTTGTTCCATATCACTTTATTTATAACTAGCAGAATCAGGCGGCTGCGCTCGATTGAACTATAGGAATATTTATTAAATTATTTTTAGTTAAAAGAGTGAATTTTAATGACATGTTTAATGAATGAGTTTTGAAATTGAATTGAATTGAAATTGAATAAATGAATGAATTTTGAAATTGTTGACTAACTTACATACTTTTGCTAAATGAATAGTGTCATTATAAGAATTATTAATATCACTGTTAACTGTCTAACCAAATAATTGATTAGTGTCGTAATCTATATATAATAGTAGTAAAAAGTTACCTACAAGTTAGATATTACATTAATAAGACTTGAATATTTTGACAGCTACAATAGTACATGTAACAATTTTTTTCTAATTGTTACTGAATATATAATTTCAAAACTTTATTTCCTAAATAAATATGTATTATGCTATATTAAAATACCTCAATGTGTAAATACATTTTTAGACTTGATGCCAAAGCATGCAACTGTCAACATAACAGTTGTCGGTTTAATTTACTGGAAATGAAGTGTTTTAACATTAGATTTCCAGTTTCTCTCTGCCTATCCTGAGTTGCAGGATATAGTGATAAGGTAAAAAAAAACTCTTTAAATTTCCTTAAATTAATTTCATTTTCCAACTCTGGCCAATCAAACATATGCCTTGAGATATGCCACTCAAAATCCCTGCTGAGAATGTGGTGTGTTTCAGTCCACCTACCTACTACCTAGTAAAATCTACAATATTTCCTGCATTTTATTACCAATTCATGGTAAACTCCATAAAATGTAAAATATACAGAAAAAAAAGAAATGTATGTTTATTTACATAAAATATTGTTCAACATTATGTTCAATCAGACTGATGTTTGTAGTAGTTCTTCTAGTAGTAGTTCTGAGCTTGTGTTACTAGTCGCCAAGTCCTCATTTGTGGATGGATGGCATATGCAGATATACATCAAAATGAAATAATTACAGTATATAATAATAATTTGAATATTGAATTAAGTTCTAATAAAGTAAAATTCTAGCTATATTTTGCTTATAGAACTAAATAGACTGAATAATAACCACAAAACTTATATTTTAATTTGATAATTTATTCTTCAGAGTGAGGAGTTGAATCTACAACCATTGTATTAACTGTTGGTCACTTATTCTTTTCGGCACAATAGATTTAATTATTTGCAAACATAGTTAATAAAAAATGTAGGTTCATCAACCATCAGATGACCTCATGCATCAACTATAAATAACACACACAAAGAGTTAAGTGACTCTGTTATAGTGTAACTGTAACTAGCCATAAAAACTAATATAATGTGCAAACTATTTATGCATAATTGAATTAATGATCTAGTGCACGGTTGGCGAACGAATGGCGCGCATCCTACAAGTGGCTTGTTTAAAAATTTTGATGACCAACACAAAAACAAAATGATTTCTTAATGATTTCTTAATCATCACAAAATGATTTCTTAAAACTTTTCTTATTTGATAAAAATTTATTTAAAATTATTATTAATCTTCACTTCAGCTTTACCTAAACAATTATTTTGAAGGTGAATTTAGTCTCTAGCGTATTGCCTTTTTAAAATATTGATTAATAAAAAAATTCATAAAGAAGAATCGCTTTTATTTCTTTATTTAATTATATTTAGATTAACCTGACAAAAATTTTGTAGCAGATTTTTTGTAGCAGCCTATTAAAAAAAGATATTTTGTGACTTTCTGGCACATACGTCAAATAAGGGTTCGCCATCCCAGGTCTAGTGTACTGACAAAGTTTCAATTAATCATTTATACTTTGCCATTTTCATTTCGTTTATTTTTATTTAATCTATAATAATCTAGAATAATACGCGGATGGCATAAGATAATGACAATAATAAAAACATAACCTCAAAGTCGTACCTTCATACTGAGCGAAACGCTGTTTATTCTTTTCTTGTAGCAAACGCTCTTCTTCTTTTTTCTTCCTTTCCTTTTCTTCCTCTCGTTTCATGACAAGGTCTCGGTGCCCAACAGGAATAATAGTGGTACTTTGCAAGCTATCATATTTTAAAGCCGCTTCGAACTGTTGTAAATTCTCGTACAAAGGCGCTGTTTTTACGGGAAGTTTGGGTTCGTTTGCATAGAGCGCTTTAATAGGGTCAAATTTTGAACTGCTAGCACTAATTTCTGATTCAGAAGACGATTCAGATGACATTTTAAAGTTGATAGATTGGTTGATTTCTTGAATTAGGGCGTTTCGAGCGAGCCAGTTGACCACAACTCATTTCGCTAATGTCACGTTGTATGGAAAACACAAGAAGGAAATTGGCCGGTAAAAAAAACTATACACAATTATAGAATACATGAAAAACAAGAGATCCAGTCATTTAAAAGTTTTAGATATATTTTTCGCAATTTACAAAACATAAGCACAGAATTTGACACCTCGATGTCAAAGTGACAGCTGTATTCCTACTTACGTAATTTGAATTTACATCATATGTCTTTTTTATGTTTTGTAAAATATAATTTATTTATAAATTTAAACAATTATTTATTAAATTATTAAAGCTATGTAAGACCTATTAAAGATTATTTTCATTCTGCAATTGCAATTTATTTTATTATTTAAAATTAATTTATTCAATTTATGAAACAAACAAGCGAAGGAATGAATCAAACCTCGAGTTGTTAAACTTGAAACTTGTTTTTATACTGACATTGCATTCTCGATAGATCTCGTGATAGAATGTTGAAGGCTCTTCCTAACTCCAATAATGTATTTAATTACAGCTATTATGAAAGCAATAAACTACAATAACGTTGTACATATATTTTGCAATTGTTTTGTACTTGTAGGTTTTTGTCCATTCGATAACAGATGGCGTTATACGCGAATATTAGCGATTGTTTAATGTCAGCAAATGTAAATATTGTGTAAAATTACGATGTTTGCTTATATTTCGAATAAATAAGATATTATATCGATATGTCGAACTCATTGCCAATGTTGCGATAGCGTACAACAAGGTCTCGTAGCTGCGAGGAGCGTGCACTAGGAAGTAAACGACCAAGGTCAACTAGAATTTATCTAATATATAGTAGTTGTAACAAATATTTTATTATGTTGCTAGAAAAATATGTTATTTTTGATAAATTAATTTATTAAAGTGTGGCGTTATTTATTATAGCAATATTTTTATTGTGCGGTTACTAAAGCTAATATTAAGTTAAATAAGGGATTAAGTATGATATTAATTTAACTAACTAAAAAATCATATATTTAATAAACAAAATAATAATTGTACGAAAAATTAACAAATATTAATATGAGGCTATGAGGCTGGTCGTGGCGCGGTGGTACAAATTGTGCTGCACAATCGACTGGTCGCGGGTTCGATTCCCACTCGAGGAAAGAAAATATTTATTTATGTTTTCATTTCTTCGCTCTGGTTAAGTCAGCCGTGTGGTCCCGGCTTAGAATAGGATCACCCTGGTACTGTCGGTGTCGTAAGAGGCGACTAAAGTACGTGTGGTAGAGTCACGTCGCCAGTAATGGCAACACGCATGGGTAGACTCGACCGGATTTAATACCACCCCCGGCATTTAAAACCGGCGTGAAGTAGTGGCCCTTGCCACTGCGTTTCGCATTAGGTAATGCCGGGCCCCGGTGCCCTTCATCTCCACCTTAAAGGCTGGCAACGCACCTGTGGCTCCTCTGGTGTTGCATGGGGTCGTGGGCGGCGGTGATCACTTACCATCAGGTGACCCGAACGCTCGTTTGCCTTGTCCTCTCCCATAAAAAAAAAAATTAAAATTTAAACAAAATGATAAATTGAAGTATTTCTTTACTATTTATTATTATAATTTCTATTAATTTTATAATTTAGAAAATAATAGAAAAAGTAATTTTATAAAGTAAGTTTTTTTTATTTTTCGGCAATAAAATACATATAAAATCTGTTTAAAATATATAATAAACAGAATGCATCTTGCCGTGTGCCTGTTACATTATGTAACAACGCCGGTTGGCATGGCAACCGCAAGAGCCGAGTCACCGCACCAGTCACGCTGCGCCAACTCAGTTTCACTTTCCAACTTTTCACGATGTAAAATTACACTTACACAAAATAAAAAATGGCGGTGCAATATGTAAATTTACAACAAAATCCGTTAAATCGATCCATTGCGCAATCAACTTTCGTAGTTGCGTAATTAAAATACAATTCTCACGAATTTTAATTACTCTCCGAGACGAAACTCTACATTATATATAGTATTATAGAATTGTATATGTGAATTAAACATGAGCGTTCTCGCTTATTATACTTTTATATTACGGTTTATATTATCAAATCAACTATATGAATATTGTATACATTATTATTTCATTATGCGTCAATCAAACAATCTATGATCGTTATAAGAAAACTATTTAAAAATAAAAAATAAAACTGCTAAATCTGTAGATTGAAATAGAGTCTATTAATAGAGTCTAAATGAGTAGGATTTCGTTTTCCAGCTTTTGAGTATCCTCTAAAAGTTTAAATGTTATTTACGTTATAATTTTAATACAAAATTTTGAATTTTTTATTAACTTATATTCTTAAATAAAATACCAATTTTAACTGTTACACAATACAATTTTAAATTAAGAATAAATGTTTTTTTTTTCTATAACGCTCAAAGTCACTATTTAAACAGCCTTCCACAAAAAATAACAACAAAGGTGTATAATTACAAACAATAATTAATTAAAACAACGTGAAAGAGAGAAAGAGAGTAGGAAGTGTGAAAACAAAAGTATTTGATCACATTATAATTGTAGAGAGACGCTTTGTACAGTCAACTAGCTGTGGTTTTTATCATATCTTTTGTGTTTTTTACGAGCACATCACTTTCCGCGCATTGTCGCTGAAACACACTCTATTGTTTCACTTCAACTTGATGACTTCGATGGTTATTATCATTTTTTCAGCATTTTTTTTTTGTTATTTTCTATTATATATAAAATTGGAAGTGTGTTTGGTATTATGTTAGTTAAAGATTCTTAATAAAAATTTTTAAATATCCCCGGACTCTGGTTAAATAAAGAAAGCACAGCGTTATAATCTAATTTAATGACAGCATCATTATTTTAAACATGTTTTTTTTATATTTTCAGAGCATAGTGTACGCAGTGGTGGGTGGTGCGGCGTTGCCTCTATGCCGCATCGACGCAGGTTCGACATACACCGGGACGTCGCCAGGTGAACTCGTCACACTACTACTATACTATAGTATACTTTATAATTACTATTGGCAAGTATTTACAAACATCATTGAAAGAAAACCTTTGCTTTGTTAGAAAGAAAGTTATCTTACATAAAATTTAAACGTCATATAATTTTACTCAATCCAGCATCTAAGAGTTTTTTCAGAAATTACATTTATGAATTAGGCCACGTTCGTTTTAAATATATTTATTATATTTTTTTAATTAAAAATCGACAACTTTAGAGCTTTTCTATCTTTAGAACATGATTTCGACTTAGTATAAAAAATACAAAAATAGACATTAGAATTATTTTATATAGGTATACATATCATAATTAGGGCAGATTATTTGAAATGCGTGAGAGCCTACTCTTTCCATTTTCACAGGTCATTATTGAAGATAACCGGAGAGCTGGGTGTTAGATAACCTGGCCGGAGCTTGCAGCGACAATACAATACAATACAATGTGTTCGATTAAGTACCTAATAATAAAATAATATATACAAAAACATCGAATAATGTACGGTCCGTCCATAAACTGCCAAACTTTTGAAACGAATTTATTAATTTAGTGTTTATATTCGTTGTGTGAGTGTAACGCCATCTGGCGTGATCGAGGCGAGGTGGCGGGCTCGTCGTCTGTGCCTTTGGCAATGCCATTTATTGAAGACGATTGGTGGCCGGAGAATGAGGGCAGGATGGTCGATCTCTCTAATTGCCTTCAGGTAGGCTATGCTTTTTTGGTGTTTATAAATGCTTGTAATAGTTGAAATACCTAAGTAGAAGTTTGTGTCTTTTACAATTGTGGACGAGTCTTGTAATTGTAACTTTTTTCTAATAATTACCGTCAATTAAGAATTTTAATATTTTAATAATATTTTATTATCACATTCTATTTAGATAATTATATTTACAAATTTCTCAGAAATTAGCTTAGCTTTTAAGCATCTTACCGATTATGAAGCACTTAGCTTAATCGATATAATATTTTAAATCATTGAAACCGGGTGAATATCTAACCCACAGCCATCGCTTAAACCATTACAAATTAATTGTATAAACATATATATTAGAAGTGGTGACGCAGTGGGATAAAGCCTGACTAATACTGGCTGGCGACAGCATTAATTCACACTCGATGAAATAATTTTAAATATTACTCCCCTAAGTTTCCTCTTTTTATAAGCACAATAAAAACCTTATTCTTGTACTACGATGCTTTCTTATTATATTCTAATAATTTCAGGACGCGGTAACTGGTTCTGGGCAAAGTGCAACACAGTTACAGTTACAAATGGCGACGTCTCTGGGGGAACTGTCCCAAGCTGAGCTTTCCAATTTCGTGGGCGGCCTCACTTTAGAGGCTGATGGCTCTGATGCGGCTGATCCTGATGATATTTTGAAGCAATTGGGCGAAACTGCCTTTGACAATTTTGATACGTTCTTTACTGATCTTACTAATTCGACGGCTACGGCGCCGCCTGTTGAAATTAAGGTAGGGTTATACTATAGATCTTTCTAGGTAGACTAAAATATTTTAATTGTAATATTTATGATTCAGTTTTCACTAATTACAATGTATAATATGAAGTAATCCATACATTTTAAATATATTTTTAATTTCTAAATTAAACTATTAAATCAAGCCCCATTAACGCAAATCCTTATACATTTCCAGCAAGAGGAGAACAACAACATTTCGCCGACACACCAACTGCAAGGTTACTATCAACAAAATCAGCTGGCCTTACCCAACAACGGCCAACAAAGATTACAGCAGTTATTGAGATCTGGCACTAACGCCATAAACCATGCTGTGGCCAATAATATAAATAATGGGAGGTATAACATAGCGTCCGCGAATCCATTGCTTGCTGAGAAGTTAGCAGCGACATCTAGTGGTATAAAGCAGGAACCGATGAATTCCGAATATACTAGTATGAACTATGGGAGCGCGTCGCCAATGCAGCGGGTGCCGAGTGGAAAGCCTCAGGTGCATGACGCTGGCGGAGGAAAAGGTAAGAATTTTTCGATTCATTGACACAATTTAAAAAAATACAATTATCAATGTTACCTATGTGAAGCGGTAAAGAATCAAATACATATGTGAAAAAAATATATAATAAAGTACTAGATGATAGCGACAGCTAGTGTCGAATAGCCAATACCACTAGCAATTTGTGGCTTTTTAAAATATTCGTAGAGGGCGCAGTTCGTTAAAAAGATGCACTACTTAATAACTAGTTCAACATGTGGCCCATAGATGTCGCCTCTAGTCAATTTCTACTAAATAAAATGGTAAACGAAGCAGTTTTCACTACATTTACTCTCATTTTCCTGCGGAGGAAGTATAAATTTCCTTTCTAGAACCGGCTCTTGTCTATTTATGCCGTCGGCAAACTTTCATTATTAAGAAAATATAGAATTACTTATATTTATTTAATGGTGGCGTAATGGGCTACAGTCATGATGTGATTTGACGAATACAAACTGTAGTTTTTTATTAGAAAAAATAATATATATATATATATATATATTAATACTAGTTTTACGTTGTACCCAGCACATAGCATTTTAGACAGAGGCAACCTCGTTAGAACACGCGTGGTGGTGGCGCATCGTGGTGTTGATTGGCGAAACTTAACGCCACGCTTTATCTTGTTACTAGGGCGACAAAAAGATAATGATTCGTTCCCCGGGTGGAAAACGCAATGGTTAGTATTACAATCGGGCGCCTAGACGTGGTGACCCACACCACTCAAATATTCCCCAAAAGCTAGAGTTATAATTTTTAATACAATATATACACGATAATAGAAAATAATATAAACTATGAAAAATACGTTTTGTTGTTGTTTATGTTGGCTATTTAAATAACATTAATACTTTAATATAGAATATAATTATATAATATATTTAAGTAATATAGAATTAACTAATGGTACGAATATACTATGACTAATGTATGAGTAATTCCGACATTTATCCTCAGCCTCACGCCAACTCTGCGTACTCTCTGAAGACACTCTGATCCCCAGTTGCCGCCGATATTTCATTTCCCCGACTGGGGAATGAACCCACAACCCACAACAAATGTTGCGTTTACAGTCAAACACTTGTTTGTGCCCTCGTTGTGTTCGACTACTTTTCAATGAGAGTTGTATATGACACATGACGCACTCTAAGTGTGGGGTAGCTTGAACAGTTGTTACAGTGGGCTACATTGAAACGATTAACTTGATTTAATATAACGCAAATATATAGCCTTTGTTCTTAAAAGGATAGTCCACCAATGGACCGACACCAAAGAAACCTTCTTGAACCAGTAGTCAACCTTAAGTGTATAAGTACGTTGAATCACTTTTACGAAGTGTGTTGTGTGACGGAACTAAGCCGGTGCGAATAAATGATTATAATTTAATTCTAATTATTCTTCCAAGTTTGTATCGAGACTACAACTGTCGCATTATCAGTCAGACCCTGTTCCACTGAGCCACGACGTCAATTTCGTACTTAATTAAGTAAAAACTTTCACATATATTATTATCTATACATTATAACGTCTCATCTCAGTGTTTCATATTAAGTGTGGGTATTAGGTACGCGGCTAGTGCATTTTCCTGGCCAACGGCGCCCCGCGGCCGGAAGCGAAAGCTGACTTTCTCTAAATCTATATGAAAACAAGCTGTACATGTCTCCAGACTTTGCTTAAAATATGCTAAATATACTATACACTATATTATATCATACTACTTATACTAAATAATTCATAAATACTTCATACTAATATTATAAACGTGAATATAAAAATACATAATATATATATTTTTTGTCTAAAGTTTTAAAATTACTTTAATTTTATTTAGCTTTTTTTTTGCCTAACGATTGTTGTTAACAGTTAACAATATTTTTTTAGTAGCGAAAATTTGTAATAATCTCCGACAGCGATGTTAAAATATAAATAATTTGTATCAAGCGCATAAGAATTTCGACGTGGCTTGATGACAACGTATGGATTAGTGGTCAGAGCGTTTGGACGGTTTTTGAGATACACAGGTTCAAGTCCTGTCACGTTTAGTTTTTATACGTTTAAGAAAAATTATTTTATAGCATTAATGTGTTAACAAACACATAATGATGTATGAATTTATATTAGACGGATCGTTTTATTATAAATGTAATGGTTCTGAGTACATAATAGAAGAAAACTAATATGAAAACAAATTTTATTTCCATTTCCGTGATCCAGTATACGAAGCGTGGCGTTTACTTCCGCCATTCATCACACAATGTCTTGATAATGGGACGAATTGTCTATAATATTTTTAAATTATGGAAATGACTTCGACGTAACTCAATTTAAAACTACTTATCATGCTCACATGAGTGTTAATATTTTTTTTCTTGTATTCAGCATTATAAAACAATTCGCGGTGTTAAGTTCTGCCAACTAGCACCTAATGTCCCCAAAATAAAAAAAAATAGACAGCAGAACGGCATTTTTTTGTGTAGAAAAAGATATGCTATTAATTATTAATTATAAGTGCCACTTAATTTTTACATTTGCCTTTGTCAAAGACCGACGCCACTCGTCTGGTAGATCTCTAGAGATAAAATATGTTTAAAGTTTACAGAATCTGCAGTTTTTTTGTATACGGAAATATTTTATCGGCTAGGGAATACGTCTTGTATTAAAGAATAAAATAAAATATTTTTAATGTATCTTAGTTATCTAAAAAAGCTTGAGGCCGTCGTGGCACAGGCGTGGTGTGGGGTTGTAGGTTCGATTTCTACTCGGGAAAATTAAATATTTGATGTTTTCATCTCCTGGCTTTGTTAACGGCGCTAAGCACAGTGTTGTGTTTAGCAATTCAACACGTAATGCCTCTAAAATTCGACGGAAAGCGGGGAATGTTCTTTCATCCTATACTGCTATATACAGAATACATCGTGAAGCTACGAAAATCTACAATTACGCATATTAGGTACACTATAATAGAACAAACAGGGGAAATTCCGAAAAAGAAGTATTGATACAGACATTTGAAAATTTAAAGGGAAAAAATATTTTCATTGTCTAACAGGAATGCTGTTGTGACGATCAAATTTCCTGGTATTCAATTATTATATACACATTACGTGAAATATAATATAGTGCAGCGTGTCAAGGTGCCACCGTCATGCCCTCATTTCGACACTGACGTCACTTTAGAGCTAATTTGAAGTTCAAATTAGGTATAACTATAACATAACCTACATCTTGTTACTATTTTTAGTAATCCTTCGATTGATAGCTTGTGTTGGGACTGTTTTGTTTGTTCAATTGGATTGGCTGTTACAAAAGAAATCCTGCTCTCCGTAAGGAGGAGATAGAAAGAGAGCCCAGTGTCAGGACACTGTTATCAGCTTTCCGGTCGGATTTAAGACATTTTGCGTTAAGTGGCGGAATTGAACGCCGCGATTCGTCTCGCTGTGATGGCATACAAATGTTCAAATATGTACAGATAAAATTAATAAATTTATGCTTGACTCATGATTAAGTAGGTTTATTTTACCTTTATTTTATGCATATTGTTTTCATATTTCCTTTTATCGCTATTGTTTGTGTGTATTTCTTAATATCTTACATCTTTCCGCATTCCACAGAGGCGAATTGAGGTGATTTTTTTAACAAAAACAAAAGATCGTTGCTAGAGGTCCACGCAGTATAGCACAGCATGTAACTTTAAATACGACGGTAGTTGGTTTCCTCTGCCTACTCATATGCGGGATACAGCGTCCGCTTCACGCTGTATCCCACACACAGCAGGTTAGGCAGAGGGAACCTCGTGTTAAGACACTCCGCTCTCCACTTTCCGTCGAATTATGGAGGCATTGCGTGATGAGTGGTGGAACTCCACGCTGCGCATTGCTTTGACACCAGAACGAAGAAATATAAATTTAAAATATAAATTTAAACAGTCGAACCCACAACCGATCGATTTTGCATCATGTTTTGTACTACTACGCCACGACGCCTACGCCTCAATAGCGTGAAGTTAAAACATGTTACTTTAACTTATATTGTAGGCATGTAGGGGTCACACAGCCAAACACACACACGCACACGCATGCATACACAGCTGTTAAAAGCAGGACGCAAATAAGGAAAGTTACTATTTTTCCCTATTAAATTGAATAAATAATTTACATTAATCATTGACTCTATCAAAGCGCAGTTGTTAAGAGTCTGAGCATACGATGTGGTTCGGAGGATGCATTCCCACTTGAAAAAACTTTGAGAGCATAGCGTGTTGAGTGGCAGAACTCAACGCCGCTCTTTGCCTCGACACCAGAGCGTTTACGGGCGGCACCCTTGTGCCACTGCGAAACCACGGCCTCAATTTTATGAAGTTGAATTTAATAATTACTGTTTGAAGTGTCATTGCTTGGTCTTCACCATCTACCGTATACCAGACCTACCAGAGTAGGCAGAAAGAAAAATCAAAATCGCCGAAGTCTAGAATATAGCATTTTAAGCACATTTATTCTCTGGCCGTTTTTACTTTTTCCTTCTTTTACATCGCACAGTACACACACAATAAACTTGTGTAAATTGTAAATATTTATTTTATTTATTTACAATAATTTTCATTGTAAACCGCAAATATAAGTAGGTATAGATATTATAGAAAAACCAGGAATAATATTATTTCTGCATTGTTATGAATTACTTGTAGTAAATAGATGAATGGGTGTGAATCATATAGCGCAGGGGCACAATGTTTACATATCAGACAATGAAATACCTCATTTGAAATTTGGTATGTAGGTGGGTTGGGGAATCCTCGATATTCCTGTTTGAATGGGACAAATCGAGATTTTTACTTTTTAAACTCTACATAAATTAGTTTATGTGAAGAGTACAGAGAGTCTTGGCACCTTATTCTAAATATCGACTACAAAAAGTAAAGATTTGGTTGAAGATACATTAGTATAAAGTAACAAATCCGCGACAGATTACTGCCAGAAAGATAAAATAAAATCCATCATGTGTCAGTGAAAATACCCATTTTGTGTTGCGTATCAATGTACGTCACCGAATGTGGAAGTTTTACCTGAATGCTGTTTGTCATTAATTTGATTCATTTTTAGCATTAAATTAAGTAAATTACTTAACTCATTAATATATTTAAATGAAATATATGAGTGAATGAGAAAGCAGATCTGTGTTTATTTTTTTAACCTTCTGCAGTCTGACTCTGTACCGGTGGGTCATGACGACATAATAATCTTCAGTTAAGCGGTAGATTTCTCCATTACCAATTTTAAGGGTCCCGTACCTTTGAAAGAAAAAAGAACCCTTTCGAAGACTTCATTTCTTGCCCGTCTGCCTGTCTGTCCGTCAAGAGCCTTTATCTCAGGAACCCGTGAAAATATAATTTTAACCATTAATTCAATCTATATATACCTAGGTCTCTGGCTCCATGATTTCCTGACAAAAAACCTATTACTACATTTACTTTAAAATATATATGGATGTTTATATAGCAAAAAACGCGAATCGGGCACTTTTAAGGGAATCAAAATTAATAGGGTACTTCTTTTTTAACCTAGACTTATGAAATTTAGTAACTTGCTGCTCGAACTAGATATAGTTCAGAACTATTCGTATTTGTGTATTGTTTCACATTTGTTATTAAATCTTAAAGAATTAACCACAAATGTGAAAAAAATGTATTTTTGCCCCCTTTTTAAGGCTATTAATTATTATGTATTAAAAAAAAGCCGCCAATTCAAGTGAGGACTTTGGCTCGGCTAAGCCTGAATTTCGGGAAAAGCTCTACACCTTTTGGACGAAACCCTCGGTGGGCGAACCCGACTCGCACTTGTACGGTTTTTTTATTTGTGTAATTTGAAAAATTAAGACTGTTATTACAAATTAAAACTTTGCCATAGAATTCGAAACAATAACCATTTCTCGTTAGACCTTTCTCAACAATTAAAAAAGGCATCACAAATATATATATTTAATATTCTTTTTATTGTAACAACATTATATAACTTTAGACTTATATTATCTGACTAAAAATATGATGGTCGTAGGTTCGATCCCCAATCAAGGAGACGATTATATTCAATTTATAATCTTCCTCGCTTCAATATACAAGGCGTTAATTTGCACCACTCAACACTCATATTTCATAAAATTGGGGGGATAAAGTAGGGGAAGCAATGTTTAAACACTAGATGCCCTGTCTATGCGTGATACAGCGTGACACAGCATCAAACGTGTTCTATAATCTAATCGTACAAAGCATTGATTCAATATATAGAATCGTGTAGAATTTCGAAGCATCCGCAATCCGGTGCAACGCAGCCGTGACCTGGATAGCGCGTGCGCATATAGTTATGTCACACGAGATGAAGTATGCTTCACTTGCGTATTTAAGTCTTTTTTTTTGGGCAAATAAATATATTGTGTTTGTTGTAAATATTTATTATTGTAGGATATATGAGGTAATTATGGTAAAAGCACTGTGTTAAGTCAATTCTACGTGTACTATCATGGATAGAGTAAACCTTGTGTCGCTCTTTCCAGACAACTCTCCGGTACTTTCTTTTTACCCAATTTTCTTTTTGAGTTCAATTGAGTTGAGTTTTGCCACAAGTGGCAATGCCGCGCTTTATGTTGTTTCGAGTAAAGAAATGGAAATGATTCACTCCCCAAGTGGGAGACATGTGTCACTGCCAATGGAAATATTTTATTTTATGATTGAACTTTTATAAACCAATTATAAATTTAGCTAGAAATGCACTCCTGATGAGTGCATTTCTGGCTAAATGTCTGGCTAAAAATAAATAGGAAACGACCGACATATGCAGATTTATAAAGAAAAATATTATTCAGGGTGGTTTAATAGTAAAATTTATTAATGATACTCCGGATGACGCCACAGTAATGTAGTTGACAAATTTCTGATTATATGTGCAGGAATTATGAATCGATCAAGTCACTTTCCACATACTAGGAAAATGTTAATACATAAAAATATTTTTACCTCCGCCTAACTAGAACATAACGCGGTGTTTGCTTACTCCAAGCTGCATTTAAATATAGGGCGCGTAGATAATAGATATGAAAAAAAAAATGTAGCAGAGCATATTGTAGTCATAGAACATTACGTGCAAAAGATACGAGCTATTAGGATACACTCAATGTGTTGAGTTACAAACGTTTTCAATTTACATGATAAAATATTTTGTATATTATCAGGACTGCCTATTGCCAGTGGTTTTACTTGTAATTTCTTTTTTATTCTCATTCTGCAATTGATATGTGGTTTGATTCCCAATCGGGGTTTTGTTAATCAAATTATATATCAATAATCAAATAATCAAATTATTGCGTTCAGTGACGGAACTTAACGCCGCAAACATAATTCCGTAAATTACTAAAACATATGAAAGTAAATAAGTAAAATAAGAAAATCTAAGCCCTATATACATTACTTCGAGTAAAGTGGAGTGTTACAGGAAAATTATTCGCCAACAACCGTTAACGCGTCTCAAGGCAACACGCCCATGCAGCTTGCAAAATTAAACGGTGAAATTAACATCTTTAGCACGAATAAAATTATTGATTTACAAATAATATTATATATTATTAAATATTTATTCTTTTTGTTTTCGAGCTTCGCATATAGCAGGGTAGGCAGTGAGAACTCAAAGCACACAACCAAAGCTAAAAATAACAATTAGTTCCAACTTTAATATTTGTATATATAAAAATAAATAAACATATTATATCTATCTCAACCCAAGTCAGTCTGTTTGTAAATTCAAAAGCCTTCTTCTAACAAGAAAACGCTCGCACTATTTAACTGACATCGTATGGAATTAGTTCAATGACTGCATCAAGGGACAGATTTAGCGTTCAAATGTGATCCGTTATAGGGATAACTGAAAATACATTTCAAATATATAAGGTACAGATAGAAGATTTTTCTTATTTTTTTTTTATTATTTTATATTATTGTTTATGAAGAACACAGAGGCTGTTCGATTTCCACTTGAGGGAATGTATTAATTTGACTTCTTAGCTCTGGTAAAAATAACGCCACTCAACACGCAATTACTTAGCAATTTCTTTAATTGAGTGAAAATTTTGATATAGAATTTCTTAACACTAGGTTCCCTCAGCTTATGCTTCTTTGTGCGGGATACAGCGTGAAGCTGTTATAAAATATTTGCAGTTGTATTGTATTTATATTTAGGTACTTCATTTTGTAATTACTTTGATTAGAATATGAAAATTGTTTTTTTTTCAAAATAGTCGAACCCTTAAATGCTTAGGAAAAGAAGATAAGTGAAAACTAAAAACATTAAAATGAATGACACTTTGACCTACTTGCACGTTGCAAAACCCATATTATTCATTACATTATTCGACCCTCGCGGATATATTACATTTGTTTGGATTATTAACTAAAATAACAGAAAAAATTGTAACGTTTTAAAAATTTAACCTGTATCCCCCTATAGAAGGGAAAACGAGGGGGCCTAGTCTTAGAAAACGTTCCCCGTGCACTCAATTTTCAAGACGTCGCGCTTTTTTTTGTTATCAAAGCTAGGAAATTATAATAATTCATTTCCTCGAAACCTGGAAATTCTCGGGAATCTAACCGACAACCGTTGGCTTGTCAATCAGACGCTGTACTGCACCACGACAGCCTAGTTACCAACATCAAAAACTTATTACACCCCTATTTTACATGGGAAACTTAAAAATACCACTTATATAAAAAAAAATTACATAAAAATCTTCGGTCCCTCTGAGCCTTAATACTGTAACTAGTTAGCTCTTACCATAAAGTGGCCTAAGATTATATCAACATAACATTAATGTATGTTTAGTGCGCGGACTACGCGTACGCGCCGGTGTTTGTATGAGTTGTATGACGTGCAATGTGTGTGTTGTCATTGACACGAATCAGGTTGTCGCACTGACTCAAGGAGCTAAGATAGATTTTGTATGGACACCAAAAAAAGTATAGTATTTTCTGCTAAAGATGTTATATGCGAAGTAAGCGTAAAAAATTTTTTCAACTTTCGCTAAAAATGTGTGACATAATTCGGGATGCGAGCTAAATGATTTTCAAACTTCAAGTATATTCAATCTTTAAAATGTCACTTACACCCAAGGCTAATAAGTGCAGAAGTTAATATATCATATAAAATATATATTTTTATATCATCGTATAAAAGTTTTATAATGGAAATATAACTTAAATTTGTTTAAAACACACATTAAACAGAGGCTAGCCGGTCTAAACAATAGGTTTTTTCTGCCACGCCTGCTAGTCAGGAAGAAGCTGTAAGTAACTGTATTTTACAGATTGAACTATTTATAATATTTGCGCTTAAATTTTCATATTTGACAGTTTCACGCTGTATCCCGCACACAGTAGGGCAAAGAGAAACTGGAGGCATTGCGTGTTGAGTGGCGGACCTCAAAGCTAAGAAACCAAAATATAAATTGAAACAAATATTTAATTTCCTTGACTGGAGATCGAACCCACAACCAGCCGGATTTACAGTCACACTTTATGACCCTGCGCCATGACTGGCCTCAAAATTTTCATACTTTTATACTAGATTTTTTTTTGCGAACGCTACCGTCAACGCGTAATTACGGTACGCGTTTCCGTCGACTGCGCCCGTACTGGCCACACTAGGTCTCTATATGATATAACGCCACATATATAATACTAGTATGTCACAGTAATGGGCTGTAATGGGCTGTCCGGATCCTTTCTAAACCGAGACCTTTCAATTCTTAAGGTTTCATTTAGTTAAAACATTTTATAATACATTTGTTATGTCTATTGGTCTGTGCTTTGACTTTTTCTAGTGTAATATTTAATGAAATTGTGTTATTGTATTTGGAAAAGGTGGGTGTAGTGGGTTCAAGTCGATTGTATCAATAATATAGCCAATTATCTGGCCACCTCGCTAGAGATAAAGCATGGAGTTTAAATTAACTGTAAAGTTGCATTGGTTTAACTGTGCAACAAATAATTATTATTAACTAAATTATATTAAAATAACACATTAAATCTAAGCACGTGTGTAATGTGTGTTTGTTCATAAACGTCTCGAAATCTTAAAGTGAGGTATATTTCAACTCAGCGAACAAACTTGTAATTTCATCAAAATTGGTTTTTATTTATGAAAAATGTATTTTTGAATGTCTGTATAATATAGGTTTTTTAAATTATCATAAAAATTCAACACGTTGATAAACTGAATTTTTCAATTGAATCACAGATAAACTATACCAGCTAGTTTTACCCATATCGATTGAAATGTAAGTATATAAGTAGGCCATTGCACTTAATAAGCACACAACAAATACTGTGCTGATAACAGACAGACAACATCTGATAATAATTACACAAGTTCTACACTATGGAAAAACAAAAACTACACAAAAATCACCCTTAAACGCATCTTATTTAGTACTACAATTGTACATCAGTATTAGACGCTATATAGAGGGTACAATGGGCAACAACGATAAAATTGACGTTTGCTCCAAACGATTTTTGCACTTATGCCAAACCAATAAAGCGTATATTTAATTTATATTATTGAATGTGAGTGGTCGTGTGTACACATTTGCACGTGAACGATTTAATACGGCACATGTCGCGCAATTTATTAAGTAATGAAGGTTGAGCGAGTATGTTTGTGCGGATTGAGTAAGGTCAGTGTGTAGTGGGTAGCGGGTGTTAGCCGAGTGCGGAGAGAAGGGTTCTGTGTCTTGTATTATTTTTTGTTATAAAGTTGTAATTTATATTACGGCACATTTAGGTACAAATACTCAGATTATAATTATTGTTATTTGTTTTTCCTCCAAAATTTATTTTTTTCTAAGTATTAACTTTAAAGTAGACATCAGAATAGTACCTCCACTGACCTACGGTACCTGTCGCCTGAACAACACAGCATATGTCAAATAAAACCATAATTAATGCGTTCGTTTCTCGTCCATTTATCATATATCGTGGTAAAGCGCCATAGAAATCATTAAAATTACGTGTTAAAAATGACTAACACGTCATTCCAAATTAATAGTTGTTAAGGTATCAGAGATCCGTAAGCAATGGAAATATTATTATTTTTTTACTTTTGCGCGTTTCGTTTTCCCATAATGTAAATTTTTCGTAATAAGTATAGAATATTCGTTCTCTAGTGATAGATTGCTCCATTTTTAATATTTCTCTATTTTGAGTGCAATACGTGGTGGATGTCACAACGATATTTGTCACAACCATATAATTCACTTTAGAAATAGTAATTAATTTGACTTACAAATCTTATGCGAGTAAAAGCGTAATGCGTGAAAAAGAAAAAAAAATACTCATACTGATAATAACAATAATAATACTATTTTTTGTATACGGAACCCGTCGTCGTCCCCAGTTCGAAAATAATCTGAATTAAGATGGCACTTCGGGTAGTTTTTATACATTTTTTTCTACCCTCAAACACATTCATTAGTCATTTTGCATACGCTTTTACGCCTCGTTACGCTTAGATCCAGAAAATATAAATCTTAGAACATTCGAGTATAAATAAGTATAAGAGGCAAAGTTCGGCTTTGAGTTCTGTCAATAAACACGCAATGACAATGTCTCAATGAGAGTGGAGTGTCTTGACACTATCTCCCATCTGCCTACCCAGCTATGTGCGGGAAACATCGCCTCCCCACTTTTCATTCAATTTTGAAATATTGCTTACTGAGTAGGAGTGTATGTGAGGTAGTATTCTAGCGGAACTCAACGCCGCATTGTAATCTATTCCATGACTAAAATATTATAAACAACTAATATTTGATATTTTTTATCCTAATATCTACTCTAAACGGTTACTTAATTTTGTTTTTTTTATTTTTTGCTTCTTTTTTTGTGGAATCTGTTTCCTCTTGGATCAGTGCACACATGCCCGCCCCCTGTCATTGGAGACAATTTCACGCTAACCAATTATTGAAAGTTTTAATGCCGTGTTTTTTTTTTTTGCTTACTTTAGTTCCATAATATTGATGTAAACTAAACTTTTTTTTTGTTTCACGCTGTCTCATTTCGTGTTTGTTAAACACTCTCTGACTTACACCTGAATATGAGACATTGAGTTCAGGTGGAACTGCACACGCAATTTCTCATATTCACCGTGTTTTCTTTTGTCAGAGCAGGTATCCCTTAAGTGTCTCTTATCAGGGATATTCTAGGAATTAATCAATACAGGAGAAAGAGGAAAATTGGGTCGCATGGGTTGAATGGGGCTATCTATCTATTTAAGTTATTTTTGTGTACTTTATGAACATGTAATTAAATTATGTTTTTATTTTTTTCAGGTATGTTATCTTCAATTCTGTTTATAGCGCTCAAAGTAAGTGATATTATTATTAATTTAAAACATAATAAACACTACGTTCTACGATAAAAAGATATGACATATATTTTTTTAACTAATCATAAAAAAAATCAACATAAAAAGAAATTACAATTATTACGTTTCCCTGTTTCCTATCTTATTTTGCCAATCGTGACAAAAATATTCTTTTAAATAAATACTTTCTACATAAAAATATCCACAAATAAATGTATGTTGCACATAGAAACATATATTATATATATATTTATTTATAGCATACATTTATCCGTCCAATGCACTTACGTCTTGGCGTGTGTATGTGTGTCATGGTCAGTGGAAAATCTGCGCGGGCGCATACGACAGTACTAGGTACTAGTCTAGTTATATAACGTTTGTGTTTGATATGATATGTGGGTATTATGATATGGCAAATAAAGGGAAATACATATTATTGTGATGTTTATCTTTCTCTTATTTGTTATTTACCGATGGAGAACTGGAGGAGGTTCTCGATTGTATGTCATTTTTTATGTTTGAGCTTGAGTTTTTTAAAGAGTTTTTACGTATTTACACCTATTTACTGTTGGAGAAATTATATGACATTACACATAACATCATTAAAATAACTTTCATAAAATTAATCACATTTTGCGGAATAAGCGGAACACAACACACTTAAAGAAATAATAAATAACTGAGTGTTTCAATATTTATTGTAACATTGTTAATTGTAAATATTCTATACAATGAACCTGAACTGGCTACCATCGCATACAATACTACGCATCCGAACCACACCGCGACAGTTATTATTTAAATACAAATGCGACAAACTATTGGTCATATATGGCTGACCAAGGCCGATCCTTTCCTACATCAAAGGAATTACAAGTTCCAGTTAACGTGTGTCATAACCTAAATACCTTACCGCCAAATACGCTATGTCAAAGTGTATCGAAAATATTATACCTACAGATTTTTTTTTTACTTCCACGCTGTATCCCTCATAAAGTTGGATAGGCAGAGTGAATCTAGTCGTAAGATCGTGTGACCGCACTCTCCGCCCAATTGTCATTGTTGCGTATTGAGTGGAGCAACGACGCGCTTTTTCATATTACCAGAACGACAGAATGAAAATAATTCATTCCCCCGATAAAGGATTGAAGCCGCGACTTTTAAATATGTGGTATATTTTTTTTCTTTTTTTAACATATTTAAGGGATGTATGTATGTAAGTTCATTCCGCTAACCTCACATATTGCGGTTAGAGTATATAGATAAGAAAACCGTATAAGGATGATCACATTGTTCACTACAAAATAATTGTTATAGAGAAATTAGTATAAAAAAAATATTTCTGTCACAAATTTTCTAGAAAATTATACTTCTAGAATTTTTTCGGGAACATTAGGTTTGTTCTGAATTGACGTCACTTATGTCTGAAACGACGACCGACCAAAGACCACGCCACTCCGCTCCATCCTATGAATCCGATGGATTCAAAGGGTGGACATAGGCCTCCCCTAATGTTCGCCAAACATTAGAGGAGGCCTATGTCCAGCAGTGGACTTTGAAAGAATCTTGGATGGATGGATGTCAGTATCGCCTCCCCCACAACAGTTTACCAATTGGCACGCCCACTGCGGGATAGAGCGTAAAGCCAAAACTTCGATTTAATAAAAACATATTCTAAACATATATGAACAACATAAATAAGTTGAAACGGGCGTATGAAAAATTCGACATATCTTGATATACGTATATAATAGGGCTTAGTGGGCTACCAAGGGAAGCGGGTTTGAGTCCCGCCACATCTAAATTGTCATACGTTTCCTAAAAGCATTTTTCTTTCTCTTTAGTTTCGTATATATGCCGTATCAATTTAAAAATATTTTTAACTTCATTCTCTTATAATTAAGGAAAAAAATAACATAAATCTGTTAAAACGATTTGTCCACAACTAAATGTATTTTGATAGTAGTGTAGCACACACGGCAAGGTCTCGTGGTCGCAGTGCTAGTGTCGCAACGCCACATGTCCGGTTTACGTCGACTTATTAAGTTGAGTAACCCTAATGTTCCGTTATTCAAGTGAATTAAATGTACAAATCCAATAAGTACAAGTTCGACACCCGTTCGTGGAATGTACTGCGTTGAGTACTCACATCCAATTCATTTGTAATATCTGTCGGGTGGAAAGCATATTAATTTAAAAAAAAATATATGAAATTTAAATATTTTTTAATCTAATGTCATAATAACTATTTTGAACTTTTTTCCGTGTATACAGTAGAAACTGCCTCCAGAGCCCTTGTTAGCTTCCTTTAGGACTGACACTACTGATATTTTCATGTGACTTGACTATTTGAAACTGAATAAGCAATAGCATAAATAGCATAGTTTCCTACGCACACGATATTTAAATATTTTTAAATAAAGATACATATTTAATATTTTCTTTCCACGCTCTAGTAACGATGCAAACCGCGTTTGAGTTCTGCCACTCAACGCTCAATATCTCCAGAAATCGACCAGAAAACTGGGAATGGACGCGTCTGAATGGGGGCGGAGTGCCTTGCCACTAGGTTCCCAGGTTCCCGCAGCCTACTCTAACAAGTGAGGGATACAGCGTGAAACTAAAACAAAATAAATAAAGATTCTAAGTGCAAAGTAACCGGTTCACCTCCCAATGTGGGACAGGATGCAAGCCGCGCGTTATGTAACTTACGTGTAGTAAATTTGAAAGGCTACTCTACTCGCTCCCTCTACACTAGAGTGACCTCTAGTGCTCATGTTGGTTGGGTCTACCAATTATTTTAGCTTCTGCATGGGTCAATTGATTTTTTAATGACCATCATGGTTTAGTGGAATAGCTTTTGATTGTCTTTGCGATTTTTCATTTGTTTACCTGTGTTGTGTAATTTTTGTTTTATGGAGAGGACAAGGTAGAGATGTAGGGTGCCGGGGCCCGGCATTACCTAATGCGAAACGCAGTGGCAAGAGCCACTACTTCACGCCGGTTTTAAATGCCGGGGGTGGTATTAATCCGGTCGAGTCTACCCATGCGTGTTGCCATTACTGGCGACGTGACTCTACCACACGTACTTTAGTCGCCTCTTACGACACCGACAGTACCAGGGTGATCCTATTCTGAGCCGGGATCACACGGCGAAATGTGTGTAAATTAATTAGTAGTTACGTTTCTATATTCATTAGTTTTGAATTTGCTTACTTGAAAATAAATATTATTCTTTTGGTAAATATTATATATAACACTCTTCCGTTATTGTGCGACTGACAGATAACGCTCTGACAAAACTACCGGTCTTAGAAAGTTGAAATTTGCTGTAGATTCCTGGGTTCCTTCTTCGTACCCTGTTTAGTGAAGTAGAGGAGTGTAGAGGAGTGTAGAGGAAACTACTGAAACAGGATTTCTTGAAAATTCTAAACACGAAAAAACTAGATCTAACGTTTTAGTTCACATTTATTTTGCAGGAAAATCTCGTGGTAACATGCTCATTCCTTTTTCGATCGTCATTATTGTCATTATCACTGTCATCATCTTAAAACATTTATTAAGATTATAGAAAGCGTGTATATATAAATTTGTTACTATATGTTTGATCACTAACTAGATATATGCATTGAGAATGACACTAGTTTCTCGTTGTTTCTATTTCAAAAAGACCTTCTACTACTTCAAGTAAAAACTAAAACATAAACATCTTTCAACGAACCGATATGGCAAATCATTTTTTGTAGCGATTACGCTAAAAAGGAGCTCATTCGTGTCACCGTCTCTATCAACTTCTACGTCAAAAGCAACCTTATTATTAAACGCATAAGGACTATAAAAATTGCATAGCTGCAATTGATAGGCAATCTTAAATTTGCGGCTATGCCAAAGGATTCTTAACTCTACAAGAATAGAAATAGTTTATATGTTGGATGTATTCGCGTTGGTCAGGAATGTAGGCCAGGCGCCTTGAGAGTTGCATTTACATGGGCCGACCTCGCAGGGTCACTGATCTCTGTCCTTAGTCGTGTTGCGGAGTGGTTTCCTTCCTTCCCATCCATACTTTTAATTATTATTTGTATTTGCTATTATTAAATTGTTTGTCTTTTATGTCAGCTTCACGCTGTATCCCGCACACAGCTGTATCCCGTGTAGGCAGAGTGTACCTAGCGTTGAAACACTCCGTTTCCAATGCACAGCCCAAACTTTTAACTTTTCTGTGTTGAGTGGCGGAACGCAACGCCGCTCTTCATCTTGTGTCTTAAGTTAGAGAAGGAGCAAAGAAGAGAGTAGAATAGTACTGGAATATTTTTCTTCTGCGGCAAATATATTTATAAAATGAATTTAAATTTATCTTTGCATCCATTTATGTTTGCCCAACTCTTTTAGCTTTTAATGAATGGTGTAAAGAATGTTATATTACTGACTAAAAATACTTTTTAGTAAAAACATATGAAAATAATTAAAAAAATCACTTAATTTGCGATCTTACGATTGCGCAACCCACGTCGGTAGTATGTTGTAAGTGGAACGGAAGTTCTTTACATTCAACGGATTGCCCAAATGCGGTAGCAGGGACAGTCACCCTGATAATGTCACTTTTATCGTATTAATGGTTAATTAATTATATTAATACTAGCAAATTTTAGTATATGGATTTGAATATACGTTTTTTTTACACGTTTCCGTTTGAATTTGAAGAAGTCTCTAATACCACTAAGAGATGGAGCCCACCCAAGAATTTATTTTTCCTGTTCTCAGTTCTACCAAAAAAAAACAAATTACCTATTGCACCACTTTCTCTGATGTACGCTGAATTTTGTAACGCAGAAAGGATCATCTATAAATACATATAATAAAAATGTATCTGACCGATTTAGATGCAGTTTCTACTATCGTATTTTGGCAAAATTCCATTAACATTTAGTGTTTGTAAATTTCGTTTCACAATTAAACATGTATATTTTTTTAATTCACAAGTAAATATTCAATACACCCATAAGTTTGGAAGCCGTTGTCGTGCGGTGGTACAGTACCTTATTGTAAACGCGATGGTTGTGAGTTTGATGCCCACTCGAGGGAATGAATAATTTCATTTTCTCGCTCTGATAAAACGATATCGCGCTGTGTTCCATTCTATCACGCAATAAGCCTAGGTAACTGGGGAACGGAGTGTGTTAGCACTAAGTTCTCACTTAATTGTACTATACTCCGTCAGTATCTTAACTAAGAATATATTTTACCTTTTAAGTTTAAAATATAGTGTTGCAATATATCGTGACTACACAGTATCAGACGATGACTTCAATTGAAACTGGTTTATGGGTCTCCTCACCTTTTGACATGTCGTGTTTTTGGCTACTTCATCTATACTTCATAATATCTCAAAAATATGTCACTCGAATAGGTAAAGAAGAGCATAGAGCTTGTAAAAGAAACGAAAAACGAAATATTTCTTAACTATTATGTAATAAAGTAATACAAATTTAAAAACGTCATAAATTTTAAAGCAAAGAAAGAAGTGTATTACACGCGAATCCGCCATCTTTACGTACTTTTCCTCTCAGTTCAATTGTACACGAACGAACTGAGGATAAGACCAAAAATCGTTACAATAATAACCGAGTAAATTATGCTAAAGAAACTTATAAATAATATGTGTTTTTTAGTACAATACTACCAAAAATTTACTGATATTCTACTAATTTATTATATTATCTCAAGCTTTTTTTAATTCCACGCTGTATCCCGTAAATAGCATGGAGTAGGCAGAGAGAACCTGGAAACCCAATGTTTTGTACAAATTACCATTTTGTGCTCTCAGAGTAGACGGAAATTAAATATATAATTTAAATAGTAATTAAAAAAAAAACAAACAAACAAATTCAGACCTAAAACGCAGCAAAAAAAGTGCAATAAACACAGAGACCTTTCAATATCTATTGCACACACAAATAATATAATATTGTGTAAATAATAGACAAATCCGTGCTACAGAGCATCACGGCCACTCCACACATTTCTAACGTGACGTCAGTAGGACACTGCATTGACCTAGTTTGGGTTCGACGCTCGACTGAGGTCTCTCAATCTGGTTATCTTATTGACGATAGTTTAGCGGATCGTCCGCAAGGTCGTGTTTCATTTTAATTATGTTTTGTATTACGATGATTCTATTCTATTACTGTACACTTGTATAGAATAGTACTTACTATAAATTACTGATATTTTACTATTTTAGTTTTTCTAAAAAATTATATTAAAATATTAAAATATTATAAAATAATATTATAATATATTATAAAAAAATATTATAATATATTAAAATATTATGATGAATGATAGAAAAAAGCAGAGAATGATACTGTTACCTCTTACTCTATTTCACTCAAGTGTTTAATTTTAATGAAGCTTCACGCTGTATCCCTCACGGAGCAGGGCAGTCAGGGGAATCCGTGGAACCTGGTGTAAAGGAACTCCGTGTCCATTAATAATTTCTAGACATTGCATGTTGAGTTGCAAAGATTATATTATTATCTGTATCTGTATATTATTTCAGTTTAAACTTGGTACACTAACGACGGCTCGGTGCATGTAGTGAATCGTAAATAAGAGTTCAACATGCAAATGTTACAACTATGTACTTCACAATGATTCACAAACAATCCACAACTGCCTTTTTATGTATTTTTTCATTTATTATGAATACTTATAAAACATTTTATATGTGTTCCTTCGATCAACTGTATACTGTATAATTTGTTTGGTTGTCTATAATTAATTGGTCGAAGATGTATTTTTAAAAAGTATTTTTCTTTCTTAAGTGAGGAATAAGTTATTTTAAGTTTGAATGACGTATTTCCATAATAACATTAATTTCTAATATGTAGCCAAAATATTATTTTTCATGTTTTGATATTTGATAACTCAAATTCGACGGAAAATAGGGAACGGAGTGTCTTAAGACTAGTTCCCTTTGCCTACCTGTGCGGGATACAGCGGGACGCTAAAAAAGATATTAAAACGATATTAAAATCTTATGAACTTGACGCTTTTTTTCCGCGTAGTAATTTAGGCAAGAGGAAGTTACACTCCGTTCTCCAAGACATTGTATATTGAGTGACAGACTAGCTCCACCACTGGAGGGAAATTAATTAATTCTTTCACCGGAGTCCCATTCGAACATTTGTAATTGATAATATAGAAAATCAATTTTAAAGCTAGATTATGTCAAATTTTACCTCAAATTGTTTTCATTTCGTGTCTGACAAGTGACAATGCTGTCCAAAACGCTTTCAAAGCTTAAATAACCGAACATTGCACTGTAAGGGCGTCCCGGGGCCGTCGCTCGCGCCGTCTGGAGGGCGCCGCGTCCCATGAAGGCTGTAGGCAGTCGTGGCGCAGTGGCGTAAGCGTGTGGCTGTATACGCGACAGGTTGTAGTTTCGATTCTCAGTCGAGAAAATTAAATATTATTTTTTTTTTGTTTTCTCGCTCTTATAACGAGTAGTTGAGTTCTGGCGCTTCGGCGAGACATTCCGTTACATGGGTTATCAGGCTAATTTTAATTTTATGAATCTGCGAGATATGCCAAGATATAAATATATATATCATAAGAGTATACACAAAACGACTCTTAGTCATTTTCGTACATTGTAAGTTAGGCGTAACTTAACGCTGTTCATTGTCTTCGTATACTAGTAACAGTGATAAGAAATAAAGAATGAGTAGATTGTTTTTAAATATTCGTTTTTCGTAAAGTATATTTTCCTATAAATTTATAGCTGTTTTATAAATTTTGTAATAAAAAATTAACTAAAAACAATTGTTAAAAGCTTGAGCAAATCTAATACAAGAATAGTAAAATAAAAAACAAATTGTAGTCCAAGTTACTATTCAAATATTTGTCGTAATCAAAATAAGAAAACAAATTTAAGGTTTTTGACTGTCAGTTGCAAGTTTGGCAATGTTTGTAATTATTAGAAAAGAGGTCACAAGTTTCATTCTTTGTTAATGTAAATAACATGTGGCTATTCTGTTCTATCTATACTTAATATTATGAAGGTAGATTTATTTGCACATTTAAGTGTAAATTTCACACGCTACTAATTTTAAAGGCTCTATTTTGGGCTATAATATTATATTATATTATTATGTTAATCGATGCAATCCTTTATTTCCACAACACCACGGTGGAGAAGCTGCGGCCGGACACTGGTCGCAGTATAAATATTCTCAATCTTTAATGAAATATATACATATTTTGCATAAAACTACTAACTAGCCCAAAAAGAATCCTAAACTGGAAATAGATAGATTCTTTCTTCAAAAAGTCCACAAATTAAAAAAGTATACTGTAACTGAACTTATGAATATCGAATCATGAAACAGTATGTGACATTAAAGTGCTTATCTATATTAGTAATAGTAATATTCTCTGTTTCGCCAAGTGGCCGCCATGGAGCTTATATCTAAGTTCACTCAGGTTTACGCAATATGAGGAAAATTTTGGTCATCGACACGCCAGTCTAGAGGTCGATTTGCCCTTGTGTACTACAGCTAAATTACAGAAATTTACAACTAGAAATTTATATAGGTACCTACTGAAATAAATAACTCTTAGTTAAGTATAATTGTATGCGTGTGTGTCCCGTAAAAACATACAGGTGAAACGAAAGCCAAGTAAAATGCTATGTACACCGACAAAATGGGATGTCGATATAGGTGCCGAGTTCTGTGTTCACTCAGGATAAAACTCAAGCTCTAAATTTTATTCGAGTAGTGTACTTCTAGTTTGTAGTTCAGACTATTTAGTTAGTATTAAGTGTAGAAGAGCACAAAGATAGGACCTCCCAGAGCTCACCCAGAACAGTTTTTTCAAAGTTCACGAAACAAACTTGTAGAACATAGCTCATATATCTTTCCGTTTGTTCTGTATATTTTATAAAAATAGAAATTTAACAAATATATATGGTCAACGACATTCTCCACAGTAGGAAGGTAGTCTAGAGGTCGTACGGTCGTTTGTAGAGCGTAGTGCAACCTAGGGATTAAACTAATACGCCTGTCTAGGTATTACATGGGGCATTGTGGTATAAATCTAATTTTAAACTAATTCTACTGCGCTGTTCTCACTTTGTATTTCATTTTTAAAAGTAATTTAAAAAATGACGTAAAGTTTTGTATGTTTACCGTTTGAAATGTATTCATACTACTATATATATCTATTACAACAAAGATCGACATTCGGATTTCTACGTAACTTGTACTGTTAATGAAACTCATCAGTGGGCTATCTTATATTTTGTAAAATAAAATAGCCGTAAAGAAAAAGTTATCAATTATTTATTATAATTTTTTTACATTTAAATTTTTTCACTTATGAAATTTAAACTTAGTTTTGCTTTATTATTGAAGTTACCCAGTTTAATTATTTATAAATTGGTAAAATAATGTTTGATATTACAAAATCTGAGTGCCAGGCAGCGGTGTCGACGATCCGACGACTTTCATCCGGTCGTAGCTCCGTAGCGTCCTCTACGCCGTAGCGGGGTATTGCGTAGAGATTTGACAGGTGTTATCTAAATTGTATTGTTCTTATTTATTAGCAAGGAACATTTTATAAAGTAATTATAAAATAATTTAACCATGAAACTTTTATCATTTTAGATTTGAAATTTTTTTGTGTAGTTGTGTATTTTTTTTGGTTTTAATTGTTTTTTTTTAGAATAAATTTTATAATAATTAAATATTATTATATTTTGTATAGAGCAACTATTATAAAGTAACATTGTACTTATGGAACTGATAATATTACTGACATTCTTTTTTAAGAACTCTTAATGGTATGCTTTTAAAAATATTTTATTTTATAGCCACTGGGACTATTTTCGTTACTAATAATGTTTCTAGATCATATAAAATATATATTTTCAAATAGCTTCATACATAAAATCGATTACACCGATCATTCTGGTCGAGACGACCTTCACGTCTATTCGCACGTTATTTCACATGTATTCTACGAAATTTTATATTTCATGTATTGTTTTTTCTGGCTATATATCTTTATTCAATAATAGTGAATTATTTTATTTCAATTATTTTTCATTTCTCCGTTCTGGCAGCAACTCCTCAAATTGTCTTGAAAATTGGGCGATACGGTCTTAATACTACTACGACCGAAAAATCCAGAAGTAAATTGTTTAATCCACAGTGTAAGGGTTAGTAAACCCAGAGATGAGCCACTTTCTGATGATTAAGAGAAACGCGGTTAGCAAAAAATAATGTCGCGTTTTCTATAAATTGTAAATATTTAAATTTTATTCTATTTAAATAAAGTAATTTTCATAATATATATAAATATTATATAAATATTCTTTTATTTCCATTTATTCAATTTTCTATAAATAAATACTAATGAATTGTGTGTCACTATTAAATAACAAGCCTCTGTGTTATATCTAGTCTACGTAATCTCACTCTTAACCTATGGAAGTCACGTTAAGGTCCCGTTCACCTCGTCTGGAGTCCGGGCAAAGGACGGAGAACTGAGTGCAGTTAGCGATAGAATGTTAAAGTTTGGGCAAAAGGCTATGGGAATTTTCTTTCATGCATAATATTGCTTGTGTTGTACATATTTTGCTGTACGACGTATTTTATTGAAATAGACCTAAAATTTATTTAAAAAATCATTGCAAATTAAGCAAAAAAAATGGAAAAACACTCTTTTTTTTTAGTTTATTTCATATCCCCTCGCGTGTAGAATTTTTTCGATTATTTTGTGGGTGTGTAGCTGCAATATAAAATGATACAGTCGTAAATATTCTAAAACAAAAACAAGTGTTTATACTTCAGAAAAATAAGGCAGGACAAAATTTACATTCTTTAGATCAATAATTCTATTATTTTTTTTACTAATTACGTCACTCATAAAAATTAAATAATATTCGAAGATTTGAACTTACGACTTACAATCCACAAGAACAAATCTAAAGTGACTTTAAAATTAAACTATTTTTAATCAAAATTCTAGTAGTTTTGGTAATTTCTGGAAGTCTCATAAAATCCTCCTTCACCTCGTCTGGGGTTCGGTCGTGAGGGCAGTCACCTGCATCGCGGGTACATAGAAAATTTGGAATATTATCTCAGCCAGACTTTGATATTTTGGTTTAATTTAGTTTGGTTATTATATAATATAAATGTGGATGTCCTTGCTTACACTATTATGAATAGCTGAGTTCAATCATATCCCAGAGACATAAGCGTGTGACTTAACACGATAGGTTGTAGATTCGATTCCTGCAAAAATTTAATTGAGAAATGAGTACGCATGAACCTAAAAAATAATAATTATATAAGATAGATAATAGGCATTTGCCTACGCTATAATAAGTAATGTCAAGTAACTGTAGGTAGAAATAAGAAAAAGTGACAATATATTACTACCCCCTCTTTACATGTCAGCTTCACAATTTTTTCTGCAAATTGCAAGATAGGTAGAGGAAACCTAGTGTTGAATCACTCCGTGCCCCACATTCGCCTCCAATTTGCCATTAATTTTGTGTAGACACATTGTCTTCCAGGACAAGAAAATAATAATAATTTAAATATATTCTTACGGCACGTAGTTTGTCTTTTTTGCTATCCTATCAAAATAGGGAAAAGATAAATAAAATACATTTATTAAATTAACAATATTTAACAAAACAGATTGTTTTGGTCGCATAGTACTTACTGTGGAAGTCACTAAAAGGTTCACCTCGTCTGGCGTCCGGGCAAAGGGGCACCAACCCGAATGCATAACTGTAAAGCAGGATTATCCCAACTATTACTTTACTTGGGAATGTAGTAATTTCTATTTTTAATATTTTTTTTATTGATTACGATTCTAATTAATATATAATAATATAATTTATTCATATTTGTATATTTTTCCCAGCTTCATGCTGTATACCCCAAAATAGCAGAATGGGAACCTAGTGTTCAGACACTCCGTTTCACTTTAACATTGAAACATGGCATGAGTGAGTTTCCCGAGGAAATGAAAATATTAAATACATCATTCCCCGCGTGGGAAATCACAACACAGCCATCTGCGCCACAAAGGCCCCACAGATTTGTATAATTCTTACAATTAATAATAAAAGCGATCTGTCACTAGTCTATTACTAGCTTTACACTATATCTCGCATATAGAAGAGTAGAGAGAACCTAGTGCTACGACACTATGTTGTTTAATACCGTATTCTATATTGATAATAAACTTAATATCTAAGTGTAAAGTTCGTCTGTCTGGTGGAAGTGAGTTGAAAGCCTCTTCGTCCGGACGGCGGGTTGCTGAACTTATGCAACAAGGGTGCGGGGGTTACGAAATAGTGGGGGTTGCTTAAAATATATTTTATGGGTCTATTATCTTATGTACTTGAGGACTCGTAGTAATGTGGGATAGTACGGCTGTAGATATGACGGTTGTCGGTTCGATTCTCATATGGTGGAGCGAGATAGAGCGTGAACATATAAAAAAATCCCACATTAATAGTATATTATTCATAATTATATATAACATTTTTATATATAATATATAGAAAAAAAGGAAAGACAATCCAGTGTTTTATCACTATACTTTGCGGTCACATAATTACATATAAAAAAGTAATAAATGTCAGTAAAAATTAATCGCATTTACTAATTATACATAAATAATATATACATAAGCAAAAAATAAGCCTAGATTTCGAAGCACACGCAAAACTTTGAATATTTCATCGAGTATTGTTTGTTTAGGCCCGCACATACGTTGCGTGATGTTACTGCGAATTCTGAACTAAGCCTTTAACCGCAGACGACGAAAAAACGCTAGAAAAATACAAATATTTCATATAAATGTGACGATTTTAATTGCTGGGGGCTGGAATATATTTTATTAAATAGGTTACTTCTGTAATTTTAATCTAGTGTTGGTAGAGAGTTAGGAGAGTTTACGTTACCGCCTTACTTCAGTCGTTGCGTGTTGGATGGCGGAACTTAACGCTGCATTTTGTTTACCAAAGTAAAGACGATAATTTATTTATAAATCATATCGCCTTAAACGTCACATTATCAAGACAACCATCACATTAACAGTCAGATGCTAAATAAACAAAAGCTAATTTTAAAGTTAAGTATAGAAGTAGTATATATTAAGACTATCTAATAATAAAGTATTGAAACGTCGTATATTGTTTGGTGATAGGAGATTTAAGGTGTTGAACTCAGTACTATCTTTTGAGCTCAGTTTATTTTCACTGAGCTAAACCAAACATGGCGCTTATAAGAATACATTATATTCACATATATATGTGTGTGTACCTAAATATGTGTATGTCTTTTGGTATATATATGTATATATACAACAAACACCTCCTCGTGTCGGGTTGAACGTGAAAATTCCTAACCACCAGAATAATTAATAATTCAGACGCACACACACGCATACACACTGCGAGAGAAGAGAAGACAGCACACTAACGCACCGCACACATACAAACCTAACGCACACAAACGTAAACGTCTAGACAACTTGTTAAAATGCGGTGTTCCGGGACTCAACATTCGTGAGTAGGATAGGTCACGGACCAAGTGGTCCCTTTCTATCCTATCGCTCTTTCCCGCTCTATCATCAAACGAAACCCTACCAACTGAATTTCAGCTTTATCCCAACGCATTAAATCTCATAATTACACAATAATTACATCAGGTACAAATTTCGCTTTCAAAGCTCAAAGGTAATATTTCATAAGGGAGTAAGTTGATTCTATATTATATTATATTGAACCTTATGTAAAAGCTATAGAGGTTAAAGTCGAGTTCTTCTGCGGATAGGTCTTTTCAGGTCTCCCAGTTCTAGGTTTGTCCTTGAGCTGAGACGAATTAGTAGGGAATAATAATTTATGTAAATGTGCGTGTGTGTTGATACTACAGGCATGTACGTGTGTGCCATAAGGCTGCGGCCCCGTCGTCATTTATTCAAAACCTCTGGGGCTGAAAGGGTATTCGGGTTCGATTTCGGGGCTTAGTATGGTATGTTTTATTAATCTAGACTACGTTTAGTTACTACTAAGCGTTAGGTTGAGTTGTAAATGTTCTCTCTGTGGAATCTTAAATATTAATATGGAAATCTTATTAAACGTCTTAACGTTATATTATTTGTAGGGCAGTTTTGAACTTTATAACGTATATTTAATAGCTTTACAGGCAGATGCTAAGCGTAGAGTTAAGACACTTCGCTCGCACGCTCTACTTAATTTTCGACATATTACCAGTTGACTCCATTTAAGGATATTCTTATACAAAAAGAAATTTTTGCTTGATACCCTCCCAATGTGGGGTTCGAACCTACAACAATCATGCTTACAGAAAGATGCCGGTTTACTCCGCTTTACCTAACCCTATTCAATACAGATGTGCCGATATAAAAAAATATATTTATTTTCGAAACAATATATAATAATATCACTAATTATTATAATATCTCCAGTATATAAAGAGTTTTACAAAGGCTACGTATATGTGCCACATATAATTAGATTTCGCTTTGTAAAGAAATCTGTTACGGACGACCGATCCTTTTATTTGGGTTTTGGACAATTTCAGTATAAAAATTGCAAAAGTATAACTACAACAACGTTGAATTGATTCGATAGAATTTTCCGAGGAATTTACTAGAAGTTTCCCAAGTTCCCTAAAAAAGAAAATTATATTGTAGACTTCAGCTTTAGTTGTTTAAATAATTGTTTTAGTAAAAGTAATTGTTCTTATACCTTTCTTTTTTTTTTCAAAAAGGCTAAACCCTTTTTTCTTCTGAGAATAATGTTATTATAAAAATTACAACATTTACTTTATAAAAGAAATCATTACATTATAAAAATAAATCCTTTATCTACGCTTATTAAATATTTGTATATAAAAATACACAGTTAACTTAAATAATTCTCTACCTTATTTATTTTAATTTTGTCTAATTTTATCGTCCAACTTTAGTATTAAATCTATAAAAAATATACGAATAAAAATACACTGCTAGTACAATTATTAGCTATATACCTTTTATTTAATATAAAACCTTTCCATTTCAAATCTGTATGCCGTGTAACCATATCAAAAATTACACCAATACATCACCCAGAGTTCGTACTCCAGACCCCGAGTATCAAATATTTCTAGCAACACGCAAAGGCTTCCGAGACGCCGCCCACCGCCCTGTCTGAAGGTCGTTTGGGAGGACGTTACCCTCCGTCTACACTCTACACCCACAAAACCATCCGAAAACCTCCTACGTGTAACTTTCTTTATACAACCACCCTGTATACTGTAGAGCAACTGTAAGACCCGTGGTTGCGTGAGTGTGCGCGCTTGTGTGGGTGTACATGCCTGTAAATATATGTCTGGGCTGAAATTCACGTAATTAGATGGTTTATGTCATAAAATGCGGTGGAAATTTTTATTGTAGCAATGATTGCGTCATTGCTTTCCCCGTTATGATGTAGAGCTTTGAAATTTTAAAGTTTCTCGGTGTCATCAGTTTATATATTATATGATTTTCATTAACATATTTTGAATTTATAAAACTTATACTTATCGTAAAAAAAGGTTGGCTTAGATCTGTCCAGTAGTTTCAAATGTGAGTGTGCAATCATTATTCTTTTCTGCAGCTATAATACTATTTATTTATATAAAAACATGCGTAAACAAAACGATCCAGCATATGTAAAATTAATTATTATCCACCAGCGTCCTAATATTAACCTTCACAATGGATGTTTTTGTAAAGCCTTGTGTGCTTTCATGTATTCTGTACCCGTTTCTAGGTTATAATATATATCACACAGCCTAGAATACAGTACATAACGTTACGCCTTTATAACATGCTTTTCTAGTATAAATAGGCTGTTGTGACGAACGTTAGGGGCTTATTATCGGTATTTATATAGAACGTTCTGTGTCGTATGTCCTGGGGTTAATCTCAGCACTGGAATAGTTTTGTAGGCATTTGTAATCAGTACATGCAATAATTTATATTCAATATTATGTAGGTATATAAAAAAATTAATTAAGATTGGAATTAGGTTAGTCAGTATTTGAGAAATTGTGTATCTAAATAGTAAAATTTCATGTAGCCGATGGCTGTGGTCTAACGAAATATTCATTGAAATGTATATTAATATGATATATTGTTTTATTTTCTCGCTTCGGTAACGAGACAAAGCACAGCGTTGAGTTTTGACACTCAACTCGCAATGCCTCCAGAATTTGGCGTCTTAATGGAAACACAGTGTCTTAGTACTAAGTTTCCTGGTTTCCTCTGCTAAAAATATATAATAATTGATTATCATTTTAGAATACTGAAAAGCTAAAAATATATAAAACAAATAAGGCAATTTATTTTTTTTACATTATTCATAATAATATTTTTTATATTTGTATAATAAACAATCCTATATTAAGTGGTTTGGTATGTGATAATAGTACATTCGTGCGGGATTGAGCGGGATGTGTATATGGAAAAAAATACATGGAGTTCCTTCTCTAGAACTTGACAGCTGACAGTAGCTGTCAAGTACGTTCCCTTACCAAAATTCCCATGACACTTTTACAGGAAGTACAAACAAGAAATATATGAATTTGAGATTTCACTATTTTTTTATATTTCGTTTAATTTTGTATTTAATATATAATTTATATGTTATTTATATCCTTTTTATATATTACATAACTATTATATATGTTTCCTTTGAGTAATTCCACTAAATAAGTAACTTTCTTGTCTTTTCAGGTAAGAGTGACAACATTATTAGTTAAATAGCTTTAAGCGCTCGTCACAAAACATTAAATCGAGGTAAGTACTATGAAAAAAATAAATATTAAATAACACAACTCCGACTGTAAACGCGATGATTGACGATTCTTTTTATTAATCTATCACTAAGTGCGGCGTTATGTTTCGTTACTTCATTTCAATTCATCACTTTAGTTTCTTCAGCCTAACCTACTGTGTGACAAAATGTTAATGCTGTATTTATGTAAAGCTGTAAAAATATACAAAAAAGCAACAAGCACTTACACTTTAAGTAATTTACAATATATCAAAGTATCAACTCAAACTTAACAAATAACTAAAGTGTCATACGAAAATAGTAATAGTATTGTAGATCCATTCAGAAACTTTCGTTTACCAGCTGCGTGTCTGTGTGCAGTGGTGCAGTGGTAAGTGCACACACCGCGGACGTGTGTGTGTGCAGGAAGAAAGTGCATTCTAACCGCCAGGGAAACCTGACATTGAACAAGCGATACGCCTCGCGATAGACCGACCTACTTACAGTTACGTCAAATGTTTAGAATTACCGTATTATTCTTTAGTTATATTTGTTAGTGTGACATATAAATTGACGTTTTATAACGATGAAAACAAAAACAAGTTTTTTTTACGTATTAATATAAGTCCACGCAACCAAAGTAGCGGGTAAACACTTGCTTTTTCGGTATTGATAGTTTCACGCAAATCGTATAATTTACAACAAAATCTGAAACAATAATCCATAGTGTAGGGAATAGTGCGGGTTTGAGTTCCGCCACTAAACACTAAACACTAAGAAGCCTTTGTCTGTGGCTTACTAATAAATTCTCAGGTTCAGCTTTTAGCCTCAACTGCCGGATACAGCGCGAGTAAATGTCTTAAATAGGAATATTTTCAGTATTCAGTCGAGTCGAGTCGAGTGCGAGCGGAGTGCATGCTATGAATTTTGTTTTTCACGGTGAAGGTTATGCTTGGGAAAGTCACCTTAGCCGTGCCTGACCTACATTTGCGCGAATGTATTAAGAGAACTGAATATTTACTTTTATCACTTGTTACATAAATTATTGGTATTTTGCGAAGAAAAATAAAGAAAAGAAAAGATTTTACAATAACGATGATAACAAATATTAGATACTCGTATAATGTGTAATTAATTATTCTCACGGTGTATTCCGTACATTGCAGGGTGAACAGAGGAGACATAGTGATCAGACAGTCTGATACCTATGCATCACCTCATTTTCGAGACATTACGGTGTCGAGACACTGAACTCTTGGTGGTATCCGACGCCGCGCTTTGTCTTCGCGCATTCCCCCTAACTAAAATCTAAGCCAGAACCGTTGCGTTAACTATAAAAACTGTGTCGCTGCCTCAAAATTAAAATATCTTTGAACTTGACTATTAAAACAACAGAAATAGGGAGCTAAACGTTTTAAAAAAGCAATACAAGGGTTGGTTTGGAAGTCACTCAAGCATAAGTTTCACTTCAGCTATTATTTTAGAAGCACGAAACCTGACGTTATTACAGAATGTAAACAAGACAAAGGAACAACAATTGTAATATTAATTAGATATCCAGAAATTCGTCTAGACTCCGTCCTTGGACAGGACAGGCCTCGTAGCCTGTAGCCCGACGGTTACATCGGGATATTATTTATTCATCAAATATTGCTCGAAATCCTATTTCTGAGATATAACTATACCCAAATGCCGCCTAGATAGTTATTCTAAGACGTTAGCATTCGATATAATATTCCATACATATATTATATATTTATAATTTGTTGACGTTGGAAATAAGGTTATGTTGAATTCTCTAACAATTTATGTTATACTGAGTAAATGAATAATTGATATTGCTACATAATATAGAGTATAATAATATTTTATGGTTAGAGGTTTTTTTCTTTTTAATATCAATCTTTCAGCTGGTACGTCTCGTTTAATACTGTCAGGTGAGGATTTCGTAAAGATCTGATACACTTTAGTTATTTTGAAGTCTGTTGAATAGACAAAGCGCGGCGTTGAGTTCCACCACTCGACGCGTAATGATTGATTAAACATATTAAACAGATCTCAGTATATTGTAAATATGTTTTAAGTGTATTATAAAAAATGTTTAAAATATACATAAATGTAAAATATATTGGGTAGAAAAATATTTTTGCAAAAAAGATAGAAATAAGAAGAAGAGAAAGATGAACAACATAAATAAGTTATACGAAGTGTAGAAGAATATCTAAGTAGCTTGACAGAAGCTTATGGCTCAGTGATCAGAGCACTTCGCCGCTTCCCAAAAGGCTCTGACTCGAGTCTCCTCTACGTTTATTTTTTTATATGTTTCCTAAAAATATATTGTAATATATTTAATTGTTATTTCTTGCACATTTCTTGTATATGAGACAATTCTCTGAGAATGCGCAATCTCTGTAGTAATTACACACGCAATGAAAACTCTCATACATACGTCTCAATTAAAGTAAAACTGAAAGGGAAACGAGTGATGAGCACGTTTCTAGGAATAAACCACACCTGGTTGAACACTTAATATCCTCTATTGTGGCTCCACAGAGCCACAATGGACGCGTATTCGGTTAATTAGGTTAATTTTTCTACCCTTATGCAGGATAAGGCGTGAAGCTGATAAACTAAATTTAATAGTCCAATCAGTCCGAGCGGGAATCGATCCCACAACTACACACAACGCTATTGCGCGGGGATATCCTTTGCGAGCATCTCGTGAATAAGCGTGAATAATCTCCAACAAAACCTAATACTATGTAGTTTTATATAATTTCGATACAAAGTACAAATGTAATTGTAGCTTACAGCTGTAATCACATTACCGACTGTTCACGCCCTACATACTCGTATCTGGTCATTGTTTTTATTATCCCTGATGAGATTTGGAGAAGCAAAACTTTTTATGTTAGTTTCGAGGGAACTTATATTATATGTTCCCGAATCCCAGAGAACAATATAGGGGCATTTCTGTGGGTGTTAAAACACTCCGCTTAATGTCGCGTTTTGTCATATATCTTTTTTTCTACTTTGATAAATCAGTACAATGGTGTTGTGCTTGTGTGACTCGGAGGATCAACAACGTCTTAAAGAACCTAAAGCTAATTCATTCCGCCCAAACATAGATAATATGTCTTGAGTACGTATTACACAGTGTTATACCAAATTATGTAATTAGAAATTTTGATAGACTGTTGTACACGCCACATCTGGCCGAATACTATAGTTGTAAGCTAGCAAAGTTTAAAGGCGCATGCGGCGGAGAGTGGCATATGTACAGTAAATAGTGAGTTTCCCCGGTCGCACGGCACGGCGCGGCAGTCGTGTGGTTTTTCATGTAGAACAATGTCATAATTGCGACGGTTTCCACTTTCAATTTCGCTGCCGCTGCAAAAACTGCATTCATCCCGTGTTATGTAGCATTAGCAAAAAAAATTGTACAATATTTATTTTGTTGACTTTTATAATGTTATTTTACTTAAAATAATATATATAATGCTAATAGCTAAATATAAATATATATTCATATGTGATTACGATTCTGAAGGTAAAATATGAAGATAAAGACTACGATAAGAATTATGTTTACATTGTTTTTATATATTCTTGTAAATATTTCTCTGATGCAATTAACAATTAAAATTGTTATAAAATGCTTAACACTAAATTATTTAAAAAATACAAACTTAGCCAGTTATTTAGAAAAATTGAACAAAAGATACGGATATCTGTGATTAGTTTACAATAAATTCAACAACTACAATTCTCTCTCCATAAACTAATAGAAATAACAAATATATAATAAATAGACATAATATTGACACATCGTTTTATATTTCCATAAATAAGTTTTACATTATCATACCTCGATCCCGTATCCGAGAGGCTCCAACAAAATCATACAGAACAAGCACTCCCCATACTTTCACCTTTACATGCTGACGCTACACCTAACGTGTTTGTTTACAGTTTTCACTATCTATATAAATATCTCGCGAGAGAAAATTCCACACGATTACCGCTTTTTTCTTCTGCATCTAGCCTAAGTGCATGCCGACATAGATAATTAGATCAGTATAACGGAGTCTTATTGTATACTAGTTTTTACCTCTGGCGTCGTCTATGGTCAAATGGAAATAAGTTATAGTGGTGTATGAAATATTTGACAGCCTAAGGTAGCTCTGAAGTCTGTCGTGATGCAGTGCAACAAGCGTACTGAACTATACACTGTAGATTGTAGGTTCGATTCGCACTCGAGGAAATAAATGTTTAGTATGTTTATTCCACGCTCTGGTAAATAAGACACGGCGTAGCGTTCAACATTCAATACCTCTAGGATTCGGCGGAAAATTCGGCATAAGTTACTTGGAAATGGAGTGTTTAAACATAACCCTATGTGCAGTATTCAGCGTGAAGGTGAATTACGTTATTGAAATGATTAACGTTATTTAATATAAATGTAATGCGACGCGTATCTAATATACGACGACATATTCAATATAGATGTAACTGTAACGCGAGGGTTGTAGGTTCGATTCCCACTCGAAGAAGTGAAATATTTATTTACGCTTATATTTCCATTTTCTTCGTTTTCTGCGCGGCGTTGAGTTCTGCCACTCAACACGCAATGCCTGCAGAATATTTGGCAAAAAGTGGGGAACGGAGTGTCTTAACACCAAGGTTCCCTCTGCCTACCCTGCTTTGTGCGGATACAGCGCGAAGCTGAAAAAAAAATTTCCATTTCGAACTTATAGTAGTAGTATAAAACTAGTATAAAATAATTCTGAAAGCTCAAAGTTGGCACGAAAATTTATCTATTACCATTTACGCAATCCTCATCAGCTTTTTCTACATCACTTTAGGTCAAAAAAGTATTTGATAATCACTTATCCCACGGTTTCATTTGACTAGCAACTTTGTAAATATTATTAAAATATAAATAGCAACATTTGCTTAATTCATTATTATAGACAATCTTTATGTCGATAATATTGTAAGGATCTCCATAAAGAAGATAAGAGAAAGAAAAAAGAAGATATATTTCATTATAATTTAGAAAGGCTTTGAATCCATGCCCATCAGATGTCTCTTTTGTATAATTCTATTATTTAACAAACATGTGACTATAAACGCGACAGGTATTTTCATTTCTTCCCCCCTGGTGTTCGGGGCAAAAGCGTTAAGTTAGCCCATTTAACACACAATGCCTCCAGAATTTGCTGGAAAGTGAGGAGCGTAGTAAATTCACACTAGGGTCCCTGCTGCAGGATGCAGCTCGAAGCTAGAAAAAAAATTGTTTTAAGAAACTATGGACCTGGATATAATTGATAAGGACCTCTCATCCTTTTTTATTTATATTATAACGTACGTTGCTATTATAACATCAACACTTGATCTTATTTACTTTGAAATTTTACAATATTTAATTGACACTTACATTATTGTTTGTAACGGTATCACGAGTATGTGTTGTTGCTAGAAGCTTTGAAGCGTTGAGTGATTAAATGTACCGGAATCACCGATAATAAGATGATACATATATATTAAAAAAAAAACATTTTTGAGCAAATTATTTACGGAGGAGGGCAGATAGTAACGGAAGGGAGTGAAAGTGTTCCTCACTTTCTAACTTTTTTATAAATTCACGTTATATCAGATATAGCAGGGAGGACAGAGGGAACCTAGCGTTCCCGTTCTCTAAGCACCGATCACTTTTTTTCGAAACGTTGCGTATTGAATGGTGGAACTCAACGCCGCGAGCTCTCGTCTTCACATCTACCTCATCGAGGAAACAAAAGTAATTTATTAATAATCCCCGACTGACAATCGAACCGGCTAGCATCGCGTTTACATACGGTATGCCGGTGAGTCAAGACGGCTATTTTTAATTAAACGCATACAACTGATAATAACTAATTTATAGTCATTTTATGACTCCACTAATTAAAATGAAGTTAAGGTAAATTTAAAAAGTGCATAATCTATAAAAAAGAAAAGTGATAAAGAAGCATAAACACTAATCTAGCCGGCGCCAATATTCTATTTATGTAAGAAAAAAGTAAAAAAGCCAGCCTTCCTGTGCTAATCGTTGCCAATTACGAGTTTGTGTGCGTGTGTGCGTGTGAGGGTTCCTGCGTGTGCGCATCTCAACCTTGAGTCCGGCCGTCGACTGCTACTTGCCTGAGCGCTATCGGTTCGGAAACTTTAATAAACTATTTGAAATATAAATATATAAATGTATATTTAGTTACAAACAATAATTACGCGTTAGCAAATTCTTGAATATTTTATTTGTTTCTACCACTCAAAGCTTGACACCGACTACAGAAGTATAAGATATTTCCTTATTTTTTTTAACAATATCAGAGTACGTTTTGCTTTATGTTAAGAAAATTTTATTATATTTTATACTTTTTAGTTGATTGTTTGAATTCGGTTTGTTTTTTGCTAAAAATTAATTTATTTTACGATTTTAAGTGAGTAGACCTGAGAAGCGTGCTTATCGACTGAGTGGTTGTAACATTATATAGAAGCTTCAATCTTAATTTGGCATGTTGACAAGAACACACAGACAAGTTTTAACAATGTAATCAGTATTGCAGTAAAAGTAGTACAAGTACTTAGGTCGTCTATGGTTTTCATCGCCAGTTCCATATTACCAAATTGTGAACCAAACACACGATTTTTTTTAAAAAATACTCAATATTATATAAATAGTGTGTTCCTTCGATTTCTCCAGGATCAGATCATCAGATCTTGACATGGAGACCGGGGAACAGGGACTTGTGAAGTATACCCTTGCAAACAAAAAAATATTCAATCAGTTCAGGCGTCTTCGAATATTCGAAAGTTTTAACTGCACGGAACTATTCAATCACAACAATCTCGGCGCGACCTTTATTTTCATCAATGAAAATATATTTTTACTGCTGAATTGAATTCTGCTTGTTTCTGAATAACTGTATCTTATTAATTAGGCCGTCGTGGCGCAGCAGCACAAGGGTGTAAATAGGTAAAACATACGTCATAATTTTATTAAATAAATAAATCAATAGATTAATTTAAAATCTAAAACTTCTAATATTTCACCATACGACTATCCGAACTGATCCTGAACACCAACCTTTATGTCCTACAGTTATCTCTTTCACATCTTCATACATTTATATACCCATCTCTTTCTATCGCGGATAAATTGGTGCGAAGGAAGCAAAAGATTGATGATCTAAGCGCGGGATCGATTCCAAGCCTTAATGTTTCCTTTTACTTTGTTTTACTCTTTTTTTTTCTGTAACCGGTATTAGTTTAGTTGGTCATCTCTAGTTTTTGTAAAAGCATATTTTTTAGAATATATATTTATATGGAACTATTCTTGTTTACCGTTACAAAGACAAGGAGTGGTGGCACCAGGTTACGGGAGCTTGTCGCGAGGGTAAAAACTATTAAAAAATATTTATTTAACGTACTTTTAGGGTTTTAATAGGTTTATATCTATATACAATGTGAATTATAATTAAAAAATTATTAAATACTTAAAGCGTTTGTAAAAAAAGATTGCGAATGCATATATTGTATGTTTAATCATAAAAAAAATCATAAGAGATTAACATAAATTTAATAAAATATTTACTATATATACTAAATAACTGCCCTGGTAGAGGATTCATCTAAAAATAATTATAATAAATCATAGAGCATGAGGCCATCGTGGCACAGGGGCAAAAGCGTGTGGTGTGTGCGACGCGACCGTTGTAAGTTCGATTCCTACTCGAAGAAATTAAATATTTTGCAAAAATGTGGCATTGAGTTCTTTTAGTAAACACGCAATGCCTCCAGAATTCGTCGATAGGGGGTCATAGTTGAGATGTTTAATGGGAACGGAGTGTTTTAACACTAGTTTGTCAGGTTTTCTCTTTTTATCTGTAAAAGAAAATATGTGGAACAAAAAATATTACATTTTTTTCATACAAATACTGATTGTATTTGAGTCCCTATCTAGTTTGCGGTGTGATATCGCACGGTCAAGTGACGTGCCCTAGTTGGTTGAGCAACCTTCGTGTTTGTTACTCGACGGGTGACCGATTCATTTATTGTAGAATCTAATAGTTTAAGAACTTTGGCGGGTTATTTCTTACAAAACGCTACTACTGTAGAGTAGTCTTTAAGCGTATACGTTACCTTTCTAGAATAATTATATATTATTAATAATGTAAAATATCTTCACATTATATTTGTATTTTGGGAACTTACAATAAAGTGGATAGGTGACTTTGATCTATCTTTTTCAACAATCTAAATTAGAGCCAATAGAATTTGCTGATTTTAATATGAAACCAAGTGGAAATTGAAACCAAGTATAGTGTACAACGCGGCGTTGAGTTCCACTCAACATACAATATCTGGAAAATTGGTTGTTGGGAAAATGGGCGTATACATACGAGATACGGCGTTAAGCTAAAAACAGTTCACAGTATAACATATTCTCAAAACCAAGTTAATTGAAATCAGTGGTCTGTAAAATGATATACCCAAATGAATGCCTGTTTCCAACAGAAATTACTTAGTATTAAACTATTCAGACATAGAGCTCTGTGTACATTACAAAATTCACTAATTCCAGTATTTGTATGCTGCGGGGCACTAAATTAATTTATATAGGCGTTCTAGTAGTTCAGTGATTAAATAGTCGTTTGATTGTAAGTGCAGGTTGTAGACTATTTTGTGTAGCTTCTCGCTGTACATCGCGCATGACAAGGTAGGCAGAGGGCACCTGGAAACTTAATGTTAAGACACTCCGTTCCCCATTGAGAAACTTCTGTTCCCCACTTTCTGCTGGATTCTTGTGGTATTGTATGTCACTGGAGCAAAGAAATAAAAATCCAAAATTCGGCCCCTACGCCACAACGTCTTATATTATAATTTTGTTTAGGAATTTTGAATAATATATGAATATTTTAGAAACTAACACTGGAACGGTTGTGGTTAAACAACGACTCTGGGTTCTCTTTGAATTAAAGCATGAAACTGAAAAAAATGAATATTTCAATAAAAATTTGCATACAAAATGCAACATTTCACCTAAATAAGACAGTCGTTATAATTATAATAATTATATAAGAGTATTTAATGTAATATACATATTTTTAGAATGAAGATAAGTATTGTTTTTCAAATTATAATAAAACATTTACGTAACAATTTTTCGTATAATTCCTATAGTTTATCACATTGATATTATATAAAGGCGGTAATGGGTTCGATGCCCGACGATAACTTTTGACCCACGATACCCTATCACTTGAACGACCATCTAAGATTCCTACTGGAAAATGTTAATAATATGTCAACATGAATCTTATAAGATATTTATAATGTGATTTATAAATTCGAGACATCACGTTTCGAGTGGTGTAACTCAACACCGCGCTTTCACTTATATAAACTTTAAGCTCAAAACTTTTTAAATACCTTTGAGGCAAACAAACCTCACTTGCACAGGAACGCCCTGCTAACAAACATGTTGACTACTACAAAATAGTAAATATTTACATAACTACGATAGTAACATCGCCATTTTTGCGTCAATTTTCATTCAGAAGAGTCATGCTGATTATAAATATATCTCATATATTACATTGTACTGTGTAAATCTACTTCTTTTTAAGGATTCCTTTAGGGGTTCTTTTCCAATTTCAAATAAAAAATATAAAACCCTGACAAATTTCTCCATATACCGCGGCATACGTGACGTTGGCGAAGTGAATCGTGCTCAACTAGTACTCAACTCGAAAGCACATTGCCAAAACTGTACGTTTTTTTTTTTGGGTATTCATTTTAGTTTATTTACTTAAAATCAGTTAATTGTTGACCTCTTTTGGTTGTTTTTATTCTGTTTTTTATAATCTCAATCTTACTGTCGTTTTCTGGTTTTCTGGTTTTTACATAATTTTTATACAAAACCTACGGACGAATCGAGTATTATTGGAAATAATATAACAAATATTGTTTACGTTATTTTTAATAATAATATTAACATAACAAAAAAAAGTACTATTAATATAACTAATAAAAAAACCAACTTTATACAAATTGTAACTAGGAACGCAAAAACATCGTTATGCACGACTATTTCCTCAAACAATAAGAAGAATTATCTTCATGGACCAAATAATACGGTGACATTGGTTCTACATCCAATGCTCATATCTCACTAACTACGGGCTGGCAACCAATTTAGTTAGACCTCTTTAAAATGTACATTATTTCCTTTTAATTATTTATATATTTTTTGAAGCCTTCGTCCTTGTCGAGCTGGGACAGCAGCTATCTGGAAGCACGATGGTCGGGAGTTCGATTACCATTACGTAGATTTTTTATATACTTCGTTTATTTATGTTGTTTTATGTTAGATAAACTTGGCGTTGAGTTTTACCACTAATCAAGCAAATATTTAAATAATTTGGCAGAAAGTTGAGAATGAAATGTTAACACTACATAACTCTCATTCTGACATTCTCCACTTTCTAGCCAAAATCAATAGTGTGTTAATTGACGAATTAACGTCTTATTACATCTTGCCACAGCGGATAATTAAAATAATTAATTTCCCACGAATAGAGTTCGAACCTACGACGAGATTTACTGTCGGGCGTTGTCCCACGTTGGCCTTAAAAATGTGTTGAGAGGAAATCACGGAAGATCTTTCTACAATGGTTCCATTCAGTGTGTCACGTGGTCGGCGCACGCGCAACGATATTTGTAAACTCGGTCAATGCCCCGGGCGTTAGATAAAAACACACAAATTGTTTACGTGATTTATTACGCAAATTGTGATAAAGATAGGCCTAATGTTCCGGTTTAAAATAACAATAACTAGCGTAGTAGTGGAGCGGGTATGTAGCTAAATGTTCTTAGATGATGGTTGTGGGTTCGATTCGTTCATGAAGCATAATTTATTGTGTTAATTATTTTCGTTACTTCGGTCTAGTTAGTGGAGTCATGTATTGGTTCCGCCGTCTATCATTTAATTTCCATAATTATCAATATTAATAATAGAAGTCGAGAATTAAATCATTAAAAAAACCCCAAGTTAGTTTCTTACGTATACATATATTATGGGAAATGCGTAAAAACTAAATTATTTAATTAATATATAATACATTAATGTACAATGTACATATATATGCATGTGTTATATGTGTGTGTTTAACATCACTAAAGTGAATGCAACTGATGCAAAAATTTCTATTTCCATACAACGCGTGCTATCTATCAGAGTCAATGTAAGAAATGCTCATTAGATTACTTTATCTGTTATATTAATTACTTATTACATAACTTGTGTATGTGGCAAAATACAACACTCCCCGTATTCGAGATGATTCATATAATATATTTTATGTAAGCGTGTCGAATATTTCATACATATGTAGGTCAGTATAGCGAATGTGGATAACGATATAATCCATAAGCTCCTATAACGCGGTGATACCTTATCATAAAGTATTCTAGCAGTAGTAGTCTAGAATCAAAGTAACGGGTTCGCGTTATATATAATAGACGGCTCAGTGAAAACTCGTCTGGCAACTCGGGAAAATAAGGAAAGCTCGCCGACGAAAGTGGAAAAAGCTCACACATAGACAACACACACACACGCGCGCGCTCACATGTGCCTGTGTGTGTGCACTCACACTAAACGCTGTACGAAAACGAAAGTGTACGAGCGGTGCCGAAGCCACCCGAAGCGAGCTCACCGAGTCAGTGGAACTCGAAACTGGGACATCAGTCCGCAATTCGACGCGATAGCCGGCGGACGCGGCGCGCGGTACGACACGCTATATGACATAACTGGAACTTGTGATTATGGTGTCTGTGTGAATAAATAATCATGATGGCAGTGGAGGCCCGTCCGGCGAGTGCCGGACCTGAACCCCGCCGGTCGCCGGTACCGGACCGCAGAGCGATGAGCGCCGACTCGGAGCCGCGCACCCTGGCCGCCCGCAAGGCCTACCCTGAACCCTCAGAGGAAGATGCTCCCTTAGATTTGTCAGTACATACCAGAAAAGAGATCACGGTGAGGGATTTCGCCCGCCACCCCTTCGCGGATCCCGCGGACTATGTTAGAGCGCAGGCTATATTGAGGCAGTCGAGGGGTTTCCTGGCGGCCGGAAGGGATTCTGGCACAGAATCAGATGACTCCGCCGGCCGACTGAGCCCTGGCGAGGACCCCACCTCCGGCAAAGCCTACAAGAAGTCCCTGATGAAGAGATACAGTAAGTTTTATCACTAATATCGTTTCTGCCGGCATATATAAAATTTGCAAAAAATTTAAAAATGATTTTAAATATTTAAGCATCTGGCACATTTACGACGGGGAAAAGTTGTCTAGATTGATGTGAGCGATTCTCATTTCCTCGAGAGTAGTAGAGACTGACTGTTTTGATAATCTATTTAGTTCTGAAACGTTTTCTTTTAAATAGACCGACATTACTGCCGGGTCACTTTCCGCATTCATCAACAAAAAGATTACATCATGACAAAATTTAATAGCACTAAATTACTCAATTCTGATAATTAGACAAAAAAATAAATATTATTTGTTACATTTAATCGAATACTTTATAAAAATAACCGATGCTTAGGAACGCACTACTAATATTTAATGTATTCAAATATAGACAACATAATAGTATAGTTTTAAGAAAATAATAGCTTTATATATATTTATACATAATAGTTAAAAGAAAGGTAGGCTACGCGCGTAGCGTTTCTACGTCAGCTACGGTGCGTCTCCACAACACAAAAATAACTGACTACTTACACGCACTTGTATATAATAAGCATAATTAATAAAAATATATTTTGTGATATATAACAAAATATGAAAAAATTATCTAGCGAACTCTACGCATACTGATTTATAATGTCTTTTTTAATTTCAAATTCAAATTTACTAACAGGGACGTAATTTTTTTTTTTAACTTTCAATGAAGACTACAATAAAATAAATTACATCTCAACTTTTCATTAAATATAATGCAATATGTAAATTTTACTCTCATTTACCGCTTTACGTGAAACAGCAAATATCTTTCCCTATAGACATACAAGTATAGTATAAGTATAAAATAGAAGACTAAAAAAATAATATTATAAAGTATATGTACTAAATACTAGTAAATAAAACATTTTTCAAAATCAACGAACACAAGGGAATGTCATGACACTGGGTTCCCTCTACCTACCCTGCTATATACGGGATACAGCGTGAAGCTATAAAAAAATACATCTCTAAAAGGCACAATCCTAATAAGTGTAAGTATACATTACACCGACTCCACATCGGCTACACAATACGTATTGTCGACGGCGCATTCAGTACAGCATCCACATGATAACGATTTATAAATTGTTCAAATTGTACTGCTTTAAAATTACAAATAATGAATGGTTTTTTTAATTCTCTTCATAACCTGGTTAATAGAAAAAAGAGCTAATAAGCCGTTGCATCATACGTAAAAAAAATAATACAGATAATCAGAGTGGCATAATTAATGTTCTAGAAATATTATCAACGACGAAGACTTGTCATCGTCACTGATGAAATAATCTCGTTTTCTTTTCATTCCTGTAGGAATTTCGGGAAATATTTCTTAGGCTGGAATTTCTTACATTACTCAAGAACCGTGTACTCCAATTTCAGTGTTCTGTAAAAATTCGGTTGTATGTTGCTTATCAGGCACTCAGTAACGGAAGATTTAGTATGAACTTATTAAATCTATATTCAGCTTCACGCTGTATCCCGCACACGGCAGGTTAGGCAGAGGGAACCTCGGTGCTAAGACACTCCTTTCCCCACTTTCTGCCGAATCCTGGAGGTGTTGCGTTTTGATTGGCTGAACTCAGCGCTGCGCTTTGCTTTTAAATCTATATAAGTGTATAATAAGTAACTTTAGGTGCATCGAGTAGGTATATATTTCGAAAGCGCCTACAAAGCAATGTGTTACACACGATGCACAAAATGTCGCCCTAACATACATACCGGTCATCGGCATAATGCGGAAAAACATATTATATTCTATTTATGTGCATACTTCATTTTAAACACATTTATGTTATTATTAGGTCATCATGGCGCAGTGGACTTGAGTCTCATTGTAAATGCGACGGTTGTGATTTCGGTTCTAATTATTTTCGTTATCTCACTCTGGTAATCCTACAAAGAACGGCGTTGAGTTCTGCCAATCAACGCACCATATCTTTAAAATTGGGAGAAAGATTGAACGAAATATCTTAATGCATATTTGCAGGATACCGCAAGTATATAAAAAAGTATGTAATTTTTTGCCCATACTACGCTATAAACAGCATGTCATACGTTATATAATATTACATACATAAAAATGAAATATATATAATGACTCATACAATAATATATATAACATAAATAAAACAAGGAAGGAAAACTGCCGACGCTGATATCGGCGACGCGGGAAATGCAATTAATATACAACGCATATTAAATCGATGTACCACGTAGTTCAAACGTAGTATAAACTAGTTTTATTTACATTTGAAATACGTGATAACGTTATAAGAGTGAAAATTTTAAAATTGCGGAAATAGCTACCTTAAAATAAGGCTTTATCACATCCAACGAGAGAGATAGACAGAAGGTAAAGATACTCCCCTGGTACTGCCTACTTTTTAAGACATTGCGTTTTAAATTACTCAACAATTTAAAAGCGTATATAGACAATTATATATCAACTATAGGTGTATGTATGTTGATGACGCACGCACAGCCGTAACCGCTGTGCGTAGAAACGTGAAATTTGGACTTGTTTTGTAATGTTTATTTTTGTAATGTGGACTCCCACTGAAGAAGGAATTTTGAAAAATATTTACCCTAAATGGATGAATAAGGGGCTGAAAGTTTGAATGGCTTTTTTTAAATCGGCATCGATTTTTATAAAATTTGAAATTAACAGTCTTAAAAATATTTCGTTGAACCTGTTTCATCATGGTTTATTAAAATTCACCTCCTAACCTGAATATAATTTCATAAACATATTAAACAACATAATAAATATTCATATAGTTCAAGCGGGCGAAGCTTTGTGTTTCTATTAAACATTTCCAACTAAGAACTGAATCTACAACCAGCGTAAATTACCCAATAGAACGATTAATACAATAATATGTTTATCCTAAATGTTACGTTATTACATTTTTCAACCTACGTAAGTATGTCTGTTACATCACTTACACGCAAAAGTATATTTACTGTAATAATATTTACTGTAATAACATTTATTTATATCAATATCCGTCTTCTACAATGTAATGCAGAGTTGTATCTCAGGTATAGCACGTTAAACAGAGGGCAACTTCCCCAATTTCCCCCGAATTCAGGAGGCATTGCGTGTTAAGCGGCGGAACTCAACGCCGAGATTTGCCTCGTTAGCAGAGGAAGGAATTGAACCCACTATCTGTCACATTTAAAGTCACATTCTTGTGACCCTACACTATGATTGGCCTCGAAATATAATTATTAAATAATATGCAGATTTTTTTATAATATTCTTCTTACACATTAGATGGCATAACGTTTTATGTCAAAATGTAATAAGGAAAGAAAGATATTCTTAGTATAGAAAATAACTAAATTTTCAATCGGGCACATGCCCCGTTTTAAGTTCTATGGTTACCGCTGACTGTAGTTACAGTAGTTTACTTTGAAAAAATATTTGAACCTGTAGCTTCTGAGATTAGCGCGTTCAACCAAACACGACAATATTAATGTAATTCAATATATAAAATGAATCGTGCTTAATCAGCGTTCCACTCTATACTCGGAAGTGGGCAGGGCATCGAACCCGCATTACTGCGAAAATGATGATGCGGCGCTATACATGACGACGGTGACTTAAACAATAATTTATTATTATGTCCTACTATTAGTCTATTATGCTAGTTGCAAAAACCTACTTTTACTTATTAAAATAATGTTAAATATCGTCGTCTATTTGTAAACGACACTTTGTTCGTTCGGGTTCGGGTTCGACTCTCACTCGAGGGAATTATTTTCATTTCTTCGATTCAGTAACAAGACAAATCGTTTGTTGTTCGACGTTGAGATCCACCACTTAATAGTCAACATGTACATACCTTGAAAATTTGGGCCACACAGTGGAACAGATGACGATGTCTTGACGCTAGGTATCTACCCTGCGGGATACGAGTACAACGTAAAGCTAAAAAGAATTTAAAAAAAAACATATTTTACATAAATCATAAAAATGATTACAATATCAAATTTACAACACTTCCGCGTATAAAATGGGTCACGCTTACCTGTGCGCGTGCGCAAAAAATAAATCTTTCCCATCGTATAGGAGACCGCAGGAAACCAGCTGCATCACAAACACATCACGATACCTGACGGAAGTGAAAGGTGAAAAGGATATCAAAGGTTTAGCTTACATTTTTACATCCAGTTTAAATAATTCTTAAAAAGTATTAATTTTCTTCGATGAAGTTGCTATATATTTGTGGTCAATATAAGTTTTGACGCCAGTGGTGCTGCAGACACATGGGCGTGTCACTGTGAACGCGAAAAGTTGTAAGTTCGAGGAAATGAAATATTTCATATGTTTTCTCGGTTTGATAACAAAGCAAGACGCGCAATGCCTCTAACAGAGCGTCCTAACATTAGGTTCATTCTGCCTACCTTGCTAGGTGCGGGCTTATGCTAAAACAATAAAAATATATCGTTTACACAGAAATAATGCTTTTATCCCAAAAAGAATTCAACAACCGACCTCTAACAGACGGTTTTTAACATATTTATATTCCATTCGTAACCGATTTGAACAAAAAACCATTTAATAAATGTAAAACAGATTCAAATATTTTTTTTCCAAGTAAAAGAAAGGACGGAAACAACAAAACAATGCAATTTAATGATTCATTTGACGTAACTCGCTGATCATAGTCAGTCAGTCAGTCAGCCACTTGTCAGAGTTCACGTGGTGAACTCGTGTCCCAAACTTGCCGGTACGGTTATATTTTATATAGACGGTTGTTTTTATTTTCTATATACATATAATTCTAATAAGGAAATGAGGTAAAGTTTGAGTCGGCTTCGCAGACGAAGGGTTCCGTAGCATTGGGGGATATACTTTATGCTACCTACCAATTATGCAACTGCAATATCAATAGTTCCGAAATAAAGCGGCTGGGACATACGGACAGAGAAAAACAGACGGCAACGTAACCCTAACAACGGAAAATTCAACTAAATCTAACAGAGATGCATATCTTTCTATTAAATGATGCGACGCTTCCCACGTCCCTGCCAAGAAAAATTGTCATTTATATTTAAAATTAAGAATTTCAGTCTTTCGAATTACTTATATTGAAATTTATAATTAAATTTTTTGTGACTCATGCATAAATTTTTGACAGGTTTAAAAAATACTTTACAATGTGTATAGTACAGACAATCTTGTATTTAATTTATTTTTTTATATTATTCCATGATCTGATAAGATATTAGTTGCACAATATCGTTATATATCTGTTAAGACGGGACCTTAACACAAGTCAGTTTTTTTATATTATTTTTAGCAAAAAACATTCTTTAACAATAAATAAGGAGCCGGACTCAACCGACAAAGGTCGACGTTCTCAGAAATATTTGCATACATTATGTCCAAAGCGTCAATTATTAGTCAATAAGTCCACCAACACATCAAAACAGACTACCTGTTCGTAGAAAATTATAAAAAAAGATTCAACTTTATTAATACCTTCCGCAGTTTCTTGAAGAGTTTGACTGAAGCATGACAGTTAAAAGTAAACCGTAATATTTCAACAATTAATCTTAAAATTGATTGCATTTTATCACTTTCATAGGACATTTTGCTGCGTTTATCCGAAGGAAGGATAGAAAGGGTGAGGAAGGGTTGACCTTTTTTTGAATGACATCCTGATATCGTTATCTCGCTCCTTCACATAAAAAATACCTTTAAAGTGTGAGACAGTCGTTTTTTTTAGTATGCAGTCTGTATTTAAATGCGCTTGCGCATCCGCTTATAGAATTTTATAATAAATAAATAGACACCAATTGGTAATCCAAGTGTAGACTTTACAACTTCCTCGCCGAACAAAGCTCGTGAAAACTAACAAATATGT
>JBAIZZ010000182.1:507889-748335 GCA_037355905.1 Heliconius aoede
GGGGGGGGGACCCCCTAGTGCATTCACCTAGCGCCTTAAGAGGGATGAGGGAACCCCGGGAGGACTCTACCTTATGCAAGTTAGTTAATATTTCAGAGGGAAAGTAAAAGTAGGGGTCGGTCTGATTACAAGTCTAGGGAGCTAGTGCCTTTGATGTTCGCGGTGATGCTTCATTTAGTTTGATATCTGCAAACTCTGCTAGGTATGTACACTATGTATGTACTATGTATGTAGAGTACCTTCTAACTTGCTACGTTAGATATATTATTCTTGGATGGGTGGAGTTAACTTGATGAATCATTGTATTTTATATATTGTCAGTAGCTGAACATATTCTTCTTGTTTTTCTCTATATCTTCTCTTTTTTTAATTCAAGAATTAAATCAAGAAAACACCTGTATTTAACAGAAATACTTCTTCAGTCAGAATTTTAGCAACTAAGGAATGATGAATTATGTTCAAACGTAAGCAAATATTTCTATTTCACGTAACAACCTATAACCATCCCGCTCTATATAGCGTTATTGATTACGTCGTACGTAGGATACGTACCCAGTTTTGTCAAAGGCGGAAGTCTAGCCTGAAACGGATGCCCTGAATTCAGCGCGTATCGATTGACACGAGCCTACTGTGCCGTATACGTACCTACGTACTAACTATATTGTTTAGAACTTAGCTTTATTTATTCATTTTATTCTTTAATATCACTCGAAAACGCTATACTAACCACTTAAAGAAAATTGACACAAAGAAAATGTACTATTTAAGCAGTCAATTTTCAGTAAGTGCAAGCTGGAGATGGAATAATTCTGTACCGAGTCCAACGACCCGTTTGAATAATGCAGCATCCGCAACGGCTCTCTGCTCTTACTTCTTAGCTAATCTCGTAGTCCTCACTTGCATTTCTTATTGGATATATTTTTCTTCTAAAAAACAAAGCAAACTAACTGTCCAACTAAAATTATGCCTAATAAAAGACAGTTATATCGACATTTACGGCACAAACTACACAAAGCAAAGGTAGACAGATACCACGAAAAGCCTTTAGCCACAAGCATCGACCCTTAAATGCCTGTCAAGTAACAGAAAGCCCTAAATATTCAGAACACTTTCCAAATGTTCACCTTTCAACAATTTAGGTGCAAAGTTTTCTAACAAAAAGTGTCTAAATAAAACGTTCGAGCCGGAGTAGACACTTTATCGCCCGATAAAGGTTTTACTGCGAGAAATTATTCATAAAGCTCTCGGAAACGCCTTAACGGCCTCGTGAAGAAAGTATGAACACGAAATATTAATATACGTATCGTGAAATGAAATGGTAAAAACCAATTTCTGTTTAAAATTAAATTGTCACTTAAAAATACATATAAATCTATTTTTTTTATAATAAATGAATATTATAAAAAGCAAATAAGAAAATAGAAAATGTACAATAGTAATGTAGAAATGCATTGCATGTGCCGATTTGCATCAGACAGACATGTTGCCGTAAAGAGTTCATCCGTCTAGACGCTTCGACCTAGGAAAGGGAGAGTTTGCTTCTCTCTCTGCGCAAACATGCGCAGGGGGTTCAGGGGGGTTGTGGGGGAACAACAGGTGGCACGGGATACAAGGTCGCGGAAACGTCTGCCCCCAGATATTATATATCGAACGTTATAACGAAAATTTTATATTATTGACGATCTTTTTTTGATCTTCGATATGGATTTACATTAGAACTTCTAACTTACGACCACTTTGTGGCGACGTCGAACACAAGTTACATTAAATAACCAAAATATGCCAAAACAATGATTCCAACAAAAGTTTATTTCTCAAAAGTAATTTCTGTTCAACAAATAGAGTGTTACGTTTCGCTCCCCAGGGGTGTATTTGCAACTTTGTACCTGGATGAATCGCGCCAGCTCTGAAAACCACAAAAATAATGAAGATTTAGCAAAGTTCTTAACCTAACCAGGTTTACACTTCCCATTAGAATAATCTAAGAGCGAAAACCACTTTCCGCCCTTATTCGAAATAGCAAGTTGAGTGGCGGAACTTAACGCCGCGCCTTACAACACCAGTTATCATGTTATTATATAATATTTGTTAAACATAAAAAAGTAACCAATTAGCAGTATAAAATCTCTTTCTTTAATCAGCGTTGATAACTTTGACATATAGCTGTTTTCGTCTTTACTTATCGAACTAGATAGTGTCGTCACCTCAATTATTGTTTAATATATAACGAAAATATTGATAATTTACCGTTTTTGTTTAGACTTGTACTTCTTATAATATATATTATGGTGTGATATATGGTATATTAAAAGCAAACTACGAAATCTTTTCATAAATGCTGCTGGAATAAACAACAATTTTTCCCATTTTTAATTTTAGTTATATATAATTGCTTCTTTTCAAAATCATAAAGACTAATATATTTATTTTTTTCTTGTTGCAGTGGACGGTGAGCCAACAACGCTGTCGCTGGGCGCACGAGGATCTCTAGGAAGAGCACTCCTCCACGGGCTGTTGGCGCCATCGCCGGCGCCCCGGCACCACTTATACACAGCACCCAATACAGGTAAGTTACTGTTGATTTTATGCCTTTCTTCCTATTTATGTACACGTGACGGTTGTGGGTTCGATTTCCACTCGTTTCTAGCACTGTTTATACTGACAGCCTATTTTTTATAATGATAGTCGAAATGATTATAATTGATTGTTTGATACAATAAGTGTGAAGGGCGCTGTTACGAAACTTTTCGTCTGAACAAAGATATCCCAAAGGGTGTATTCTGTATATATTAAATGCCGTTATAAATAAGACAAGCCAGCAGATTTTCTCACGAACATGTCTCATTAGTTTTATTGTGAAACTTGTGCAATGTTCTTGGTTTTGCTGTCGACCACCATTTTAAACTACAAATATGTACATTTTAATTGATATTGTCACCAATTGATTGTTTTCAAATATTTTTATATGAGATAAACGTCTGTGTCTTTAGTATAGTATAAAACGCAATAGGTTTTAATGTGGTTAACACGAATAGAACCTAGTGTTGAGACACTCCGTTCTCCATTACCTCTTGCCGAATTTCAGGGCGTTGCGTGTTTTAGTGGCGAAACTGAACGCCGCGCTCAGTCTTATTACCAGAACGAAGAAAAAAAAGAATATTAAATACAATTCATTCCCATGAGCGGGAAACGCACCCGCAACCGTCGCGCTTGTGCCACTGCTAAATTTCGTTAATAAAAATTCGGAGAGGCTTCAATAAATAAATGATAAGATTAGCTTACACCTAGCCGGCTTTGATTCGGGTCAGCCTGAAGTTTCTAGAAGCACCCTTTGTCCCTATATAGTGCCCCCGGCCATTTTCACTAACGACCTGACGTTAGCAGACATGATAGACCCTTGTTTTTCTATTTATATTGTTATACATATTTTTAATTTCATACATACAATAATAATAAATATTATAATTTATCTATTATGTATATATATAAATTTTATGAAGCTGCAGGACGACAGTTGGAAATACGTATATAAAACAATTCGGTTATTGAGTGACTGACAGACAAAACACTGTAGGCTTGTAGGTAGGGAAGGGAGTGTAGAAGAGCTTAGAGAAGATTTGTCGAAATTCAACGGGAAAGGGAAGGATACGTTTTTACTTAATATGTGAGTGTTTATATGAAAAAATTCTCTAGATCTTTTATTACATAACATAGATATTTCATTAAGACTAAAACATAAAATAATAAAAGACAATTTGGATCTAACTTTATATTACTTCTAATATTACAATGGTACATTTAGGAGCAATTATATAAATATATATATTTTGTCGAGATACGAGAATGGCAACGGAAATTACTTTAGGTACTGTAGCGGGCTATTACGAAGAGGTCGGGATCGACTTCCACGTCAATGGAGTCATTTGTGTAAATACAAGTTATATGTATATGTATGTAAGAGTAGAATTGATAAAATTACAAGTTAAACAAAGAGAACGGAGTGTCCTAATTCTAGGTTCCTTCTGCTATCTTACTACACTTGGGATACAGCGTGAAGCTAAAAAAGTAAGAAAAAGCATATGTTTCTACACTAGGTTCCTGCTCAACCCTAGTGCTAAGACACTCTGTTCTCCACAAACCGCCCATTTTAAGACACATCGCAACGTGTTTAATATTTAAATTTTCATAAAAGGTTTATACTAAATAAGTTATATGCTCGGTTAATATGAGAGTACGAGAGGTAGTTGCAAACCAGCGAACGCAATTTCCTGTGACTAAATCCCTTGAAGATTATTTATTTCATGTTAAGAAATTCAGTAGACGACTAGATATTTTAAAATTTATACGTATAGACAAAGTTGAAGCATATTATAAGTTGCTTCAATATTTAATTTGGCTAAAAATAGGTATTAGATATTTTGTGTAGAAGATAATTATATATATATAACAGAGTGTCTTGACATGAAGTGCCCTCTCCTCAAGGCAAGCGTGGTGGCAAAGCTGGTATATGTAGAATATGGCCTGAAGCTAATACAAATATTAATAAGGTCTAAGTCGATATCAATGAACTTTGAGACGATTCTTGATTTTCAATTTTGTCCTAGTTATTTTTGTATGAATTCCATTTTTTAAGTATTATAATTGTGTAACATATATACATTAAGTAACGGCCGCCGTTGACATTGCAAAGAGATATCTTCTAAATTCGCAGTAAACGTCAAAGTCTTTATAAAGGATGATTAAATCCAACCATCCACCATCCGGTGACGTTCCCAGAACCATGGCCACCACTGATATAGATTTTAATTCTGAATTGTTCTAAAGAATATAATACCGTTTATTTATTTTTACAAAAAATTTTCGTTCGTAAGTAAAACGCGGCGTTGAACTCGAAATTTACCAAGAAAGTGTAGTAAAAGTGTTACGAAATCATAATTTTACTACATATTTTGTTTATATTATTTTTACGCCACTTCTGGAAGATGCAAAGCATCTTAAGCAAAGAGAAAACATCTTCTCTGCACTTTCCACTCATTGTACGTATATATATATATATATAGAGTTCTGCCACTCAACACGGAGTGTTTTAACACTAGGTTCTCTCTGCCTACCTCTGCTGTGTGCGGAATACAGCGTGAAGCTGATTTAATTTAATTTTATATATCCAACCGTAACGGCGGAACTCAACGCTGCTCTTTATCTAACTTGATTGAGCAATTATTTTATAATGCTTAAATATCAAAGATTTAATGTATACCAAAAATAATCGCAAATATACAATAATAATAATAAATTAAATATTCTATTAGCAATGTCAGTCTTCTCAGTCTCACCTCCCTTCAACCTAAATCTGACATTTTTGGCTCTGAAGAGGGTTACATAGTCTACGAAATACGTATATTATATAAATTTATGTATACGAAATATATAGGCTTACTAAGTAAATAGAGGATCATCTACCTACGCCGCTACCAAGTGTTATTCTTTGAGACTCAAATGATGGATTGTTCAGTGAATTTTGGAATTGTGTTTATTTTCTCAACTTTACTATAATGTGGGACAGACTATTTTAACTCTAGGCTCCCCTAGTTAATTATAATTTTATAAATATAACCATTCTTCTTAATAGGAATCGAATCCTCAACCGTCACGTGTACAGTTACATTCAAGTGCATAAAATCGACGTTAAATTTATTTACAATCACTGAAATTTAACCACGCCTGAAAGTGAAAGATGCCGTCAAAACACTGTGCGGGGGTAAGCCATGAAAAATTCATGAGGAACAAAGAGGAAGTGCGGGCGAATCGATACCAGCTGATCCCAATGTCACGACCGTGCCTCCCCTGCCTCCCCACGCACACCGGCGCGCCATTCACGCGTAGACACAGACACGCACACACACAGTACGCTAGACGGTTTTATTACTTAAACACGCTTATTAACTCGTTTGGGAATCGACGAGTTAACTTACTTTTATCAATTTCAAACGTTTCGGCGTATTGCTTACTCTATAAGTAAGATTATATCATTTTGTTAGAAAGTATGTGATATTTTAATTTCTTGTACCTTTAAGCAGTGTGAGTGTTTTAACGCAGAACTTTCAAAACATTGCGTGTTGAGTGGCACTCAACGCTTTATATTACGCGAGCGAGGAGCTGAAAATAATTCATTCCCCCAAGTGGAATCGAACCCGCAACTGTCGCGTTTATCAAATACGTTATGGTTACAAACTTTATATTTACCGAACAGGTAAACAGAAATACGTAATATGTATATTCAACAATAATACTTTCACTTTCCTAACCCTTCGATGTCAGCTTGTCCAGATGGTCTGCAGTGGATGCAAAAAATAATCTCTAACAATTCTCAATTTCAGTCGATGCGGGTGTATATATATATATATTAATTTGCACAATGTATCAGAAACTTTTATTATTATTATGAATTTTATTCGAAGGGTTATTTTCTATTGTTCGCGTCCGACAGCTTTTGATATATCGTGGCTTGATGCGTTACGTCATTTATTTATTTTGGCCCAAATAATTATTGTGTTGAATGAAAGAAAATTTCTCTAAAGATTTTGTACAATTGAAATAATTTTATTTGCACGGACATACAATAGGAATGGGTCATAAGCAAAATTATAAAAGTGTCCCGCGGAATGTGCGTGATGAGTTAACATAAACTAAATTGAATGATATAGGTTACAAATTCTACGGTAAGGTGATACTTATATATTTGAATAATCTCCGCAAAACTCGCATTAACCCAAAAATCGGCATTACAAACGCAACCCGTACAATACGGCACCGAGTCCGTCCTAACCAAACAATGACGCAGATGCGATGTTTGCTTGCACACATTGCGTCTAAAAATATCTATTTTGTGCAAAAATGGGTTAAACCTTGCACCTTGCGCTGCACACCAGTCACTCAGTCTACAATCTGTCATTTGTCTCGTTCAAACTGAACTCGAGCCGTAGCTTTATCTCTTTTCCTTTTGAATTGGTTTCCGTTGACACTTTAGAATTAGAATATCACGCGTGGGTGCGCAAACGCAACTCTTTGTTCGTTATGAATGAGGACGAACAATTGATATTTCGATACGAGAACTCGAATGTGAATAATTGAATCGCACTAATGTTCCAGATGTACGACGACAAATACAAAATTAGCTTATATATTGACATCGTCTTAATTACACGTTCACACGTATAAAGCAAAATTCTAACCCTTACGATTATGTAAATAGTATACAAATATACAACTGACCAACGGGCCATAGCACGTCTAAATTGTACAGGGTCTTAGCGAATTAGCATCTTAAAGGAGATAAGTAACAAAAGGCGACGCGGAAAGGGTTACAAAACGTAATTCATAGGGAAAAAACCTTAGAACTTTAGTCGTCATTTTATAACAAATTCATATATCATATAGTCAGTTGACTTCTAAGCTAAAGACGGGAATTCCCGTATCGATATATAATTTAGTAAGTATAGTTAGTTTCTCTGTCGCAATAATACGAGGAAAACAATTGTAAACAATAATCAATAAATTCATTTCATTATAAAGAAATTATATCTTTTGCAATACGTCTTTCTTTTTCATTATGAAATTAGTAAATACAGAAGTAACGGAAGCCATGACCTTGTAAAATACCCACTCTCAATAAATTTGTGGGTGTTGCAACATTTATATAATAAGAAATATCTGTAATTGAAACTGCAAATAGACACCAATAACTAACTCTCTTATATTATTCTACTGTGTGATGATGACTAACTATACACCATAGACAATAACAGAATAAATATGAACAACAGATAATGTTAAACTGTCACTTCTCGCCGTGTGACAGCTAAATAACATCATCGAAATAAAATTAATTAAAAAGAACACAAACAATCGTGTCACAAGTACATTTAAATATATATTTAAATATATATTACATAAATTTACGACATGTCTTATAAAGTGTATATGAAACGTAGCGAGTTTTCTCCACGTGTACCTAAACAAGATCTTATATAGAAGCTTATGTACTCGATTCACCGCACGATTATTCATATGCAAAAAAATCTAAGTCACAATTCGCTTGGATTATGGTCTAACGCCGCTTTTGGCACAAAGGCGATGGACAGCGGTCACTCTATAAAGATTGCCCGATTAAAAAAGGGTGGAGTACTTTTGTCCTGTATTGTGATATTTTACTAATGGGACCGCATTCCGCTCCGACCGGTAGACAGAGCCGAGCCGGGGGGTGCAGCCATCATTATTTATAGGTAATTTATTATTATTTTGATACGTGAGATGAAAGGGTTACACAATACCCCGATTCCGTGTTCCTGGCCGTTGGTCAAACGTTTGTGTGACAACTAAACTTGAAGTCGATTAGAAACGACGAGTTCCTTATAACATTCCGACATTCAAATTACTATTAATACTATATATACGCGTCGAAGTCCAAACCTGTTATATTCTGTTTTCATTAACGCAGATTAGAAAAAAATTACCAAAATATTTTAAAAAATTATGAAAATAATGTATCAAATACGCAAATGTTGAATGCCCTTTAAACGCCTTAGTATCTAGAGGTGAACAAACACACGCGCAGCTGCATCGCTTATTACTCATGAAAAATAAATAATATCCTTCACAAGAGACTGGAGCTGCATCGCGAACAGCGTTGATATCTCACGTGTAGCGTCACTATCATAAATCTTTAAATTTATTGTAGATTAAAATAAAAAGAGTCGTGTTATTGTTGATAAAGCTTGTTCTATTCGCTGGCGATTATGCAGTAACACTAGTCCATTCTCGATTTAAATGGTGACTAGCTTCCCGGTTCCCACAAGCATTGTCCGGCTGAAGGGTTGACAATGGCCACAAAGGGGTGTGGACAGCGCATGTACTCGCAGCGCTCGCACCGGTCAAATGGTCACCGCTCTCAATACCAGTCATAGTTTCAATGGACGAGGAAACGTCTGAATAAAAAACCTTTCTTTCTTAACTCCTAGTCGTATGATTATATTATTTAAACACCGTACAACCGTTATACGTCAACCTTTTTTATTACGGGGGCCTTGACATGAGAAAGTTTCGGCCAACTTTTGATTTTCTACAATTGTGCTTATATGCCGCTACGACCAAAATTACGATATGGACACTGTGCTACCGTGTAACTGCTGATATAAATTGCAGTGAGAACACGTACCTGCACCAAAAAAAAAACGAATTCAATTAAAATTTACAGAATCTCACATGAATATTTATAAGCCAAAGCTAGTATACTTGTAAATTACTAATTATGCGAGCATAACATACCAAAGTGCAACCCTTCGACCCAACGTGACCCCAAGACAAATGTCTGCATAATCATAAATTAAAGACGTACTTTTTTACATTATAAAGGTTATCTGGACATTCCCACAGATAAACAGGTTGAATGCAAAGTGCATTTCAGCATTTCTAACGGCAGCATTGTTTGTTCGGCCGTTGGTCGCAAAGACCCCGGGATTAGCAGCGGGTTGCACGCGAATTATGCAAGATGACCGTTAGATGCGACAAAGGATGCTGTCTCTGTGATTTATACGCTTTTTATTCAAATCAACCATTTAACGGTTCGGCGATAGATACCTACAGATAGTACTCAAGATCTGGGGACGTACAGATTATAGACGTCTAAAGAATTTCATATTATAAAATAACACACTCAGAAGTGTATTACAAAATAAAAAGTGAAATAAAAGGTGAGGCTTATTTTAACAAACAAATGATGTAATCTTAAATAATATTTTTTTTCAGTTATAATAAAAAACACAATTCATTGTTTGACCGTTCGCTCAACATTCTTGACTAATTCTCGGTCATTCCTATTAATAATTTCACTTACAAACAAACCGTCCTGATTCTATTTGTGTGAGGACATCTCTTATTATTAGGTCGCGATTGACACATTTGTGTCGGAATTTTACCTAACCCGTGGTCGACTTTACCGCGAAATATATCCATTGTCCGATAGCGTGGTGTATTTATAAGCAATAACTTGAATAAATGTAAAAACTTTTTATTTATGTATAGATACATTATTTTATTTAAGTTATAAACTAGATCATGGAATACATATAGACAGATGTAGTTGGAATTTAACAGTTTTATAAAAACAATAAGACAATTTCAAATTCATTGATAAATTTCTTTTTCACTACTTTGATCTTATCTATTATTCACAGTACATCAGAAAGACATTGAGATTATTTTTTTAAGTAAGAATTAATATTATTATTAAATAAACTATATTATTATCATAATTAAAAAAAGATCAGTAGGTATTATTAATACGACATAGAATAATTGCGTCATAACTTAATGTAATAAAACTCTGTTCTTTACAAGAAATTTCAAGATTAATACCTTAGTTTGTTCTTCTTCAGGGTCTCTCCCACCGTCACCAGCAGACAGCGGCGTATCAGATGTAGAATCTTCATCATCAGGAGCTGGTTCCGCCGAGGAGTTAAAAGCGAGGCTTCAACCGCCGCCCGCGCCCTTCCACACGCCATTCCTGCCCTTCTACCCGCAGCATCAGATCGCTTCGCTACAGCATCACACTCATCCTAGGCCACCTGGTGAGTTTTAGTTTTTTCTAAGAAACTATTAAAATTTGCTTTGCTTCTTGATTAGACAGAAAGAAGAATATTTTAATAAAAGGATTTTACTTTTGTTGGAGGGACGAACAAAAAAAGGAGTATAAGTGTATCAAAATAATTTATTAATTTTCATTTGATATAAGTTAGTATACTTAAAACATTATAAATTCAATATAAAACAATCAGATAGCCTCTGTCTTAACTCAGGATAAAGCTAGATAGTGAAGAGAATATTAAATGTATTGGACTTCCCAACTTACATCCGCGACGATTGATGCTCTCATATGATATGTAAAAAGTGGCGACACGTGCGTAGGTGAAGCAGTATCTATACAATATACTAATATTATAAAGCTGAATTAAGAACTACTATTTATCGAGGCCTCAGGCTTTATTATCAGGTTAATTGTTTTGATGTAACCCCATGTCCACGGCTCGAGGTACCCCGGACAGTTAGGATGTGTCATGTAATGTTTGCGACGTGGACGAAGCCGGTAACTGGTAAACGTTTTATTTTAATTATTTAAGTTGGATTTATTGATGATTTTTAGCAAAAACACCTAGTTCTTAATATTGTTATTTTACACTTCACTCTGAAATAACAATAATAATAAGGTATTTAATTATTATTATTTTTAATAACATATTTAATTGCAAATGATGATATTTTACGCCAATATTAAAGGATTTTTGTTATATTAACAAGCAATTTAACATGAATGAAAAATAACAGAACAAAATGAAAGATGGAGAAACAATAGCATTGTTTGGGTGGGAAGGTGACCGACGGTGAACGCCCCACCCGGAAGGTCACCTTCCACCGAGCGCAGGGAATTTGGGAGCGATTACATTTCTAACCCTAAATTTTTAAACTGATTTGGCCCAAAAGTGTTTTATAATAACGCTGTATAGACTAAATTTGTTTTGTTTGAAAAAATAATATAGATTTATACTTTATCTATGTTCTGAGTTCATAAACGGACTTCCGGAGGCCTGCACCCTGGCCGCCAGCCAGTTGGCTTCGAATACCCAATTAAATACCCAAATGACTTGAACACTCAGTCGGTAATTTACGTTGCATTCGTAACAATTTGCACAAGAAAATCACGTGTGATAAGTTTTTATAAACAAGACGATCAATTGCGACACGGAATTAGCTTGAAATGCACCAGGATTTTGTATTCAACGCTCTCAAACGACGACCTCACGGCGAACAACAAAAATATTCATTTCTACCCACACAGTATACGATCTGTAAGACTTTGTATAGTTCATTTTATAACACGCGGGTAAATTAAAAGAAACTTCACTTTTTAAATGTAAATAGATAACGTTGTCTGATTGTCTGTAACGAAATTTTACGCCGCATTTTACGTAGCTTAGATAAAATGCGGCGTAAAATTTGGACAACTAAAAATATTTTTTTATTTATGAATGGGATCGAACCTATAACTATTGGTGTTTAATTGGATATTTAAATACATTTATTAACGTCTTAAGTCTAATCGACATGATTTTCCTTAACTAAATGACGTGGATACTAAAAATATAAATGTCTCTAACACTGGTTTAGCATAGCACGGTACTTGACAAAAGTAGTAAAATACTGTTCAACGCTTCGATCGTTTGGTGTGCTATTAGAATATTAAATGTTTTGTAAATGTTAGGTAAACAATATGTTTTAATTTTTTTTTTATAATATATGCCAATCATTTCGTTACCTTTTTCTCTTCCTAGTAGCAAAGACAGACTCAGAAAGACTAAGACACTCTGTTCTCCGCTTTCAACCTGACCACTTCTAATTATAATTGATATTTCAATACTTGTTACATTAATACTTTATACTTTTCTCAACATCTTAAACAGACATAATATATAATATTCATTATCATTGTCTAAAACACAATTTTTTACCAGAAAACTTTGTAAAATTCACATAAACCTGGTTCGGAACACCCCTAGCGAACCAGTTGGCATAGCGATGCATCGGTCAGCTATTTGACATTGTGCAAGGTTAGTGCTCCTAATATAAAGATGCAAAAAGTCGGCCTGGAGTCGTAAGAGTATGCGCGCCGCGTACGCCTCCTATCTGTGATGCGCATGCGCAACTAGCTAACACTTTCGATTATAATATGTTTTGAGATTATAATGAAATTGTTGTAGGTTTTGTAAATTAAATTTAAATGTAAATTTTTTAGTTTTTTTTTTAGGATATTTTCAACAACAAAAAATCTTTCTTTCTGCATACTTAGAGTAGGCAGACGGAACCTAGTGTTACTATTTAAGACACTACGTTAGTGTGTTTCTTCTTAATTTCAAGATATTGCATGTTGGGTCACTCAATCAATACCGCACCTTGTCTACCAGAGCCTGGAGTTAAAAAAATCTTGTCCCCAAAGGGGCATCAAACCCATAACCCTAGCGATAGCATCCAGATTACTTATTATATAAAAAATAATAATATTTATTGCACAAAAACAAATAAAATGTAACAGAATGGTGGTATTAGCTCGTCGACGGAAAAGATAAGATTCGTCACAAACGCGATAAACGGACAGGAAAAGTAAAGTTACAATAATGTGTCACGTCCCTTCAGTCAGTGCTCAGTTTTATGTTATGGACATACAAACATACAGTACGTTCGACCGGTCGTTATTCGCTCAAGAAGAAAATAATCAACAGTAAAAAAATCCTCAAATGAAACTTACGCAACCATTTGAAGCTTGATTGAACTTCAGGGCGGCCACGTCAAACGTAATGTAGTATCGTATGGATATAGCACGAAATATGACTGGGCAGTGTTTTATTAGTCATTAACTGGTGTTTCCGTGAGTGAACCGTGAAATTTAACGTTAGCATTTAAATTTCTCTCTTCTATGAATGTAGGTACTTAGAATACTTAAATAGACTTTGGTCAACAGTACTTCATAGTGCCTGTTTATTGTTAATTAAATTGTCGTTATCTTTGAATTTTAACAAAAACAAAAATAATATGAGTCTTAGAAATGAAACTTTCAAAACGTATAAATAAAAGTAACAAACAAAAATGTCAACTAAACCATAACAACGGAAATTGAATTCCGCGTGGAATTTATATTTATTTTATATATTTGTGAGATTTAATTGCGTAAAATATTTGCGTAATTTATACGTATTCTAATTAGATCCATGCATCCTGTAGGATCGCTTCTATAGGATAAATAACTCTAACAAGATTTCTTTTTCTTTACCATGTCTATAGTCTATAGTTCTATAACAATATTATAAAATTAGAGGATTTTTTCTTAAACGCACCAATCTCAGGAACTACTGACTTAAATTGGAAAATTCTTTTAACACATTTATCGAGGAAAGCAACATACTATATTACATACCCCATGTATTTAGAACGTACCATGTATCATACACTTCTTAAATATATTGCGATAGCCATAGAATAATATATAGCATTTCCGTGACCAATTGACAGCTAAATAGCATAACACCTATCTATCTATCTATCTGTACACAAACAAGTCTCATCAAGTGAATTGTTAGGAGGCTGTATGTGGCGGTGTTGCGTTAACCACACACGAAATTCGGATGTTGCAAGCCCATTGCGAAAGCTGCCGGCGCCATTGTCAGCTGGCGAAACAAACGACCTTACAGATTGGGAAGTCGAAACCTGATTATGTAGTAGTATGTGCTATATTAGAGTAACCAATCGTTGTCATCGTTTCCGGAAAAATATATTAAAATATACTATCAGAAGTTAAAATTGAACAAACATTTAGATTTTTATGTCAAAAATTTATCATCAAGTTAAATTTTTGTGTGATAGTAAGATAAATGCTAGCCATGACAAAATGTTCTAGAAATATTTAACAACGTGGTGCCTCTAATTACACGTGTACATGTTAAAAAATATTGAGACAGGTGATGTTATCAAGAAAACATTAAAAGATCAGTTAAATTTCACAACTTAGAAGCCAAGAAATATGCAAGAAATTTGTGGAAAGCGAAATTTGATGCATTGACGTATTATATTATAATTATTGATTTATTGCGTCCAAAAGTTGAAAAAAGTTAAAGAACCTTGCAATTTAATGTTTCATTTAATTTGAACGTAGTGTGTGTTGAAACGAATAGGTGAAAAAATATAGATATCTCGTATCAAAAAGCTAATTATCACAACCTTGGCGCGGCTGGATTGGCCAATTTGTTGACGTATTTGTACATGTGAACACACAGAACCTAATGCGTTAGTTAGTAGCCAAGAGCTTCCGAACTATTGTGATGCGGGTTGCGTCAGCGCGACGTTCCGAATACATCAGAAATGTATGAAACAGGAAAAAAAGTATTTTCAACATCAGTTTGGAAAACGTGAAAAAAATATTATATAAAATTATATAATTATCTTCAACTAAATCAAGTGAAATCTATTAAAACAGAAAATGAATTATGATTTGAACATAATTGTTGATAAGATCATCGTCACTGAATGCAGCCAGCATTCATTAAAGTTCGGTTGCGTGACGTGACCGCTCAACACGCTTGGTTATTTCTCTATTTGTCATCGCGACCCAAATCTGTCTTCAGGACAGAATTAAATATATTAAGATATTAAATAACGTAAAAAACTTCACAGAATTTAAAAACATAAGATTTCGTATTCCACACGTTTATTATTATAAATATATGGTCATTTGTAATTTCGATCAATCGCCTAAAGTAGTAATATTTGAGAAATTAGCAAGCATAATGGAAATTAAAGTGATCGCAGCTATTTCGCAGTGCATCGATAAGCATTGTGTGTGTACTGTGTGCGCGTGAGTGCGCGAGGTGATCGTCCCGTTTCAAGGCCAGTGCAGCTAGCGCTCATATTAATAGTTGGCGACTATTTTCGCCGCGCCGCCGCTGGGGGACCGGAACGCTATTATTGACATTCGCAACCAAACCAAGCTTACATCACTTTTCCTGTTCCTATATCATTTCATATCATTATTTGTGTACAGATATTATAAGTAATTCTCATGTTTGCTGTTATTACAAACAGACCTAAATGGTCAGTTTTATCAATTTTCAACAATATTCATGAAAGGAAATATTATTGACATGAAATTCCATTTTCTATTCGTGACAAGCTTTTGCCATTGGTATATAACAGCACGAAAGGCATTAGATAGTAACCAGCTAGCGGTGTCTGTCCAATCGTGGCCGTAGAAGGAAGACGCTCGCGCCATCTGTCGCTCGAGTGTCTTGCGCAAGTCGACCCACTTGCGTCGCGGCCGCTGCCAAACGCCTCGACTCTACAATTACATATTTCGGTGTCGCAACACTCGTCGCATCCGAGTTGAACGGCTTCTCCCGCGACCTTGAGCGTTGCGCAGCGCACGCGCCGCTGAAAGCGAAAGGATAGTGGATCCCGGAATTCATTGTAGTAAGGTATGAACAACTGCCTCACACTGCTAGGCGAAACCTAATAATAGTTCTTTTGAAAATGCTACTACATAGTCAATATCTTACACAGAAAAGAAGAAGAAAGAGTTTGAAGAAGACTTACATCCAGCCAATTTCTTGTTCATTCTATAAAGAAGTGATATATTAAAAGTTAAATACCTACAGGAGAAATTGCAATTATTGTATAATATTATTTATGTTGGGTCATGTGCGTACGTGACCTGCCAATAGCAACGTCACTTATCACAAAACCACATAGAAGTCGATCCCCGTGAATCACGCCGACGCGAGCTGGTACTAGTGCGTCACCTTGGTTTATTTCACACGCCCTGCGCCCGCGCAGTCGCCGCCTCCTTCTGAAACAAACCAATTGCTTCTGTGACAAACACCTAATTTTAGTAAACAGAGTGTTGTGGTCTATATTGACACTTGTTTTCGTCACAAAAAAGAATGAATGAAAGCAACTAACAGTTACGATAAAGATATTAATATGCTAATAGCTTACGTTACATATGTATATTTATTGTACAATGATTTATCAAATTTATAACCCCGGCTGACTGATCACGCAAAACATTATATCGACCCAATTTTGCGCTTAATCTCAACCCACTTCCCCGGAAACCTCATACACTCGTATAAGCATCTTTTACGATAGGTATAAAAGCAGGGACGGCGGAGTCCAGGCGGCCTACATACGCGCTCCACTGATTTCCTGCCCGTTTTAAAATTATCCGCTCGTCCACAGCGGAGCGGCAAGGGCGCCCTTTACAGACCACAGCCCCTTACACTCTAAATAGATACTGTCCTTTATCATTGTTATATTTCCAGTAAAGTTTCTTTCAGTGGCCACTTTGCTGCTGCTATTATACATATTTATGTATAATATGCTTATAATGACAAGAAACAGCAAACTCTATAACCAAAACCACACCAAATTAAAATTCATTAAATCCTTAATATCTAAATCGAAGAAAAGTAGGTCAGCTTGAACATTTTCTTTCTTCGAAATCAGTGTTTACGCACTTATTTATAATACAGCTATAATAATTGTGACAGCATCACTCGACAGCTCGCATATATCACAGCGCTGTAAAATTAGATAAGATTATTTGAAACTGTTGTTCCAAAGGACATGTTGAAATGAAAACGAGGAGATGGCGAGGTGGTTATCCTTGTGCTGTGCGTGGTATAACGGGGTCAGTGTTAGACCGCATAGCGCTGCATAAATAGATGCACTCGCTCCCCGAGCCCCCCCCCCCCACATTTGCGTTGCACTTTAAGATCATCTAGATTAGGGGTGTCCTATATAGAGTTCTTAGATGTATCGATTAAATTTTCCTCATTCAAAAGTAGGTTAGTTAATATTTTTAAATTTATATCATTGGATGGAAACGGTTTCATCACAAATATTTTCTTCGTATATATTTTATGATAAAAAAAGAACGTAAATATAATATTAGAATTTGTGATTAAAGAGAATAAAATTGTTCGCTAAAACCCAAGCCCTAGGAAGTGACCGATACAAATCGTGGCTTCAACGTTTCGCAACATATTTACGCATGGGTCGTGCCAAACCGACGGATTCCGGCGCAGGCGCTTGTTGCAAAACCGTGGTTTTAATAAATACGACGCGCCGCGACGTGAGCCGTGAGAATATGGGAAACCATCATTTAAAATACCTTTAAACAACCGTAGTTTACGTGGAAGTATTAGAATTTAATTAATAACATCCACCTTGATTATAGTAAGGCAATACGAGTATGTATTGTTTATGTACATATGTTGAGTAAATAATCTTTTTCAACGAACAAGGAACCGATGTTAACCTCATAAAATTAGACAGTTTTTGAAATTGGAAATAATAATCCAAAAGTAAAATAAAGAAGAATATTAAACGAAAGTATATACATTCAGGTAAGACATAAATATACAGTATGTGTGCTCGCGTCGCGTTGAGTCACTCGCAAATATCTGTACGCTTCATAAGAGATGCTCTGAGTAAACAGGTCCGAAAATGAAGATTAAGTATTTTATCGAGCTACTTACTATTAGGATGTTACTAAAAATAGAATGGAAAGTCTTAACACTACTAGTTTTGTAATCGTTTTGCTTATCCTGCTCGACGTATATATCACGCTTTATATGCTAAAGCTGAATAAAATAGATTTAGAAATGGGAAAATTCATCCTGTTAGTTACATGGTAAAAAAATCTTTGTAAAATTTTTTTTTGAATCAGAATTCATGGAAATTTCTGGAAAACGTTACGCGAAATTTGTAAGCTTGTCCAACAGTTGAACTAGCTTGATAATTAGTGACAAGTCGTTCCGGCCTGTTTGACCAGGGTCGAGTGGAGCAACGATGAAAATGTGAGCCTTGACCGTCGGTGGCCCTCAACCCGCTGCCTAGCCTAGTACAGTGATCGAAGTGTTAACTGGTTTGGTGCGTTATTACCATTTATTCTTCATAATATTTCGTTATTCATAACTTTTAATGTCTACTTAAAATTGTTTTATCGTATAGTATTTTTTATTCTTACTATAAGGTAGGTTTAAATTTAGTGTATTAACTGGCTATTAATACTGCTTCCTGTAGCAATAACGGCAATTTTCCGTGTATCGTGTATACTTACAGAAACAATTTAGGCAAACTATGTTTTATAAGTAAATAATAATATGTTATAAGATGGTTAAGTATGTAGGCCGCGGATAACAGTCGGTAGCCGGAAACAAACATTAGAGATGAACGGAAGGCGAAACTCCTCGAGCCGCACGCAATCTGCGCCGACGCAGGTTCCCAATTAAAAACATCCTCGACTTGGAACTGAGGCTGCAAATTAAAATACGCAGTTCATGTAGATTAATAAACTATAAACTTAAGTAATCTTTTGTTATTCTTAAAATACATTTACAGAAGTTACGGAATTTACAAATGTAATTATGTACTTAAAGGAAGCAATCAAAAATATGATAAAGCTTTTTTTATAAGATAAACATGCATTCGAAATTACAATAACAAAAACTACAATCTATGCACTACACAAAGATAATATTCATATTTTAGAATTAGCTTTCAGCGTAAATCCGTACCACTTTCAGTTTCATATAAAAGTTGTAAAGCGCGCGGGCAAAATAGAGATCTCAAGTCAATAGCCAATCAAGTGATTGATCCAAGATGGCGTCCCGCAAGGAAGTGCAGGAATTCGCAAGGCGTTAGAGGATGCTGCAGGGGAGAGGGGGTGGCGTGGGGCGGCGCGGGTTGTGGCAGTAGGTGCGGGGTGCGCATGACCTTCGCGCGTTGATGCAATGTCGCCGTGTCATTGACCACGCCGCGCAAACAGTTGCAGCTCGCCCCCGCCCGCCCTCCTCCCTCATACCCGCCTTCCTCCCCCCTTCCCCCACACCCACCGCCCTGCACTCACTTTTACCCACAATGATGTGATATCTTATCAAACATTAAATAAGTACAAAAAAATACTTGCACAATAAACACTCGAGCAGAATACAATACAGTTTGTAGCTAACTGTAACTAATGTGAAGAAACCTCAACAACTTCAACCGGTGTCTGCTGCGGTGCGGTGACCTTGCGTAGTAAAAACATAATTAATATTAAGTACAATAAGTGACATTTTCTTTAGTTACATATATTTACGTAAGCGAGGTACACGAACTCCGCGCCGAATCACCTTCGCCGCGTCCCAGTATACAGGTTGAGGTCGAGTCGATAATAAAAGTAGTTTTCGATAAAACCGAACGACAAACAAGATGACTTTCGAGGCGACGTCATTAGCGCGCGAAAGTTGACAATGTCAAAAGTACAACAAACGCTGCACTAGTCCCAAGATGGCAAGATGTTCATAATACATACAATATTTTACATAATAAGAAACATATTAATAATATTTTTTTATTCAAACTTAATAAGTATAGTACATCTATTTTCTATTGAATTAAATATATCTACTTAAGTCATACAGCTCCTAACCTTCCACAACACACGCACAGATTATATAAATAGCACACACAAACGCATATTATATTGGTATATACGCATAACAGATAACTGCATCCGGCACGCTATTTGCATTAAAAAAAACTTTTAGGCAGATAGCCTACCCGCTATCGGGTTATCAATGCGAGTGCGCTTATTCCCGTCTAAATGAAAGTTATCAATATCATTAGTTTATTCCCTCGTGTTTTTTTTATTTAAAAGTTATATAATCTTTAACCTTTTTTTAATCTGTTTTAGTAAACAAATAGATAGTAATGTAGGAAATGTGAAAAATTATTTTTGATGCAAAGTAAATAATATTATCCAGAACATATATTTGAATTAACATTTTTATTTAAAGGGATTAATTACAAAATATATAATTTATATTTAATATTGTATAAATAATGTCATGACATGAAAAATGTGAATTAGATAAGTGGTGACTTCCTATTGAGATAATGAGCGACCAACGAACCGCGAAGTCGACGCAAAAATGTTTTATATAGCTGTAGTAACTTAATTACATTTCATGATGTTAAATAAGTATTTGTACAATCAGCTTCACGCTGTATCCCGCACACAGCAGGGTAGGCAGGGGAACCTAGTGTTAAGACACTCCGTTCCCCACTTTCGCCGAATTCTGAAGGCATTGCATGTTGAGTGGCAGAACTCAACACCGCTTTATGCCGCAATATAGTTGTTAACTCAAACACTTTATTTTAGAAAAATCTGACTAGGGGTGCAATGACAAGAGATTCCCAATCCCAGGAATGAATAAATTTTATTTCCTCCGATGATAGAGACAAAACGCGGCGGTGGGTTCCGCCACTCAACCGGTAATGTCTCGAAAATTAGGCAGAAAATGGGAAATATTAGGTAAAATACTTCAAATAAATACCATATGGAGTTGTAAGAGCATAAACACATAAGGCGCAAAAATTACACATATCGTTTCGAAATACATTTTATTGCAAAAATCCTCTATAATAACGTAAGTACTGACATTCACTTAATTTTTAATGAACACTGCTCACGTTAATGAAATGACATTTATAAATAGCGCTAACAAATTCCGTTTTACACTTTCTTGGAGCATTTGGGTAAATACAAACTTTTTAATTAAACCTTATTCATGTTTCATTATAATATATAGTGTTTTTATATTAATGTCAATTTATTTTACTAAACGTATTTTTGAAATATTCGTAACACCTTCATCTTGACAGAAAAAAAAGACGATGTGCTTCATTATCTTCTTTTTTTCTAATTCAACTCATCTTATTGCTGTAATTAAAAAAAATACTTTAAAAAACCAATAATATATTCAGATCGTATTTCATGCCATAACTGGTGACGTCGCGTTACAAAGAGTTATACAGGCGGTTACGCAAACCGGCCCGCGGGCAGACCGGCCGGTGACATTCGAATGCAAATACTTAGCGCGTATTGCGTGGATATTGTTTAAGTGTTTGCATATTTTAATAAATACATGGCAAGCTTCCGTCTTAAAAGCTCGAGAACTCAACTTTGAGACGTTTACGCTTAAAGTTTGAAGTTGATTTGGTATAAAAATTGTTTTCTTTTTATGTTTTTTGGGATAAATACATTGTTATGTTTTTTTTAAAGACGTCGTATAGCAGCGGCTCTTTTAACAATAGAATCCCTTAGACTGGCCTGGTATTTACGAAATACAGCCTGTGGCTAAAAAAATATATTCTATTTTTATGTAACAATTTTGTTGATTAACTTAGAGTTAGTTGAATATTATATATACAAGACAACTATAATATATACAAGAGGTAAACAGTAATATTTTATAATTGGTCTACCATTAAGCATTTGACGGAAAAAGAATCTCAACCCAAAATTTTTACTAACTTTTTTTATATCTACGTAGCAACAGTGAAAGTTCTGGCCAAGATATTATCAAAATTCATCCAGAACACGGCCACGTGACCCCAATACAAGTGCCGCCCTCTTTAGTCGGTTACGTAAGGTGAGGTGCGCCCGCGCAACGCTGACCTTACCTAACTGAGCGCAAGTTCGCTACAACGGGGACACAGGCTTAATGCTTGAATAAACTTAAAAATTTTACCGTCAATAATAATATAATACGTATTGTTTACCAACAATGTAATCAATAACGATATTTTGTAATATTTAAATTTTTTACTTTGCATAGTCATTGTACCATGTTGAATGTTTTGTATATTAGTTTGAATAATATGTGAACAAAATACCTATTATTATTTCTAATATTTCAATATTTCTTTTTTTTATTTTACAGTTTTAAATAATTTCTCCATTTAATGGGGATTCATAGAACCTTCGATATTTCAGACTAATTTACATTAAATTTATAAATATATTATGATATAAAATATGCATACATTGACTCGTAATTTAATCTGAATTATAAACTCTACAATATCTTAACTCTTGTACCTAAAATGCCTCATAAATTGCAGTTTTAAAGAATATACGCCATTTAGGACACTTGGATGTGAAATAAAAAACCCGAAAGGTAAACGTATGTTTGTATAATAAAATTTATCTCAAACGCGGATATGATTTTTACGCCATTAGTCGCAAAGTCACCTTGATAACGATGTGCAAAAATAAATTATCTGACATATTTATATTAGATAATTTTTACTTAAATTACATTTAATTAGATACTTAAATGAACAATTCAGTTTATATAAGTTATTCCGTTTTCGACTCTCCGACTTGCGAAAAGTTATGATACCAAGATAAGATGTTGAACGGAGAAACTCTGGGGTTAACCGAACTACGAAAAAGGGTAAATTTTCTGAATATAAATCTTTACCCTGTACGGATTGAACCCATGAGTATTGTTCGTAGTCAGTTCATTTTTAATTTTTAAAATAATTTAATTCAACACCGACACGTCAAAATGTATTCCTGTTTTAAAACTGAATAGGCAAATAAGTTGCGGAGCTCTACATCTCTCTACATACTCTCTCTAACTCTTCCCCGTGTGTTTGAGCGATTCGAACTTACAACCATCGAGGTTACAGGCGTAAAGCAATCAAAACATTTCGAACAATTTTTTTATATTAACTTGTAAGCGACAATTAAATAATTAACACTGACAGACAAAATATGATGATACTAAAGATAATATATAAAAAACAACATCTAATAGATATACACCAAATAAATTAACGTTCATTTTTGACAAAAACGAAATAACACAAACACAAATGCAATTATGTTCACATAAAAATAAAAAAGAACGTACAAGGAAAACTTGATGCAGAATCTCTCAAGACGGGAGCGTTAGGGATGCGCGGGCGCAGGTTATATTTGAGCACACGTACGCACACATGCATAGACGTGTTTGTGTGTATGTTTATGTGCTTGTGTGTGTTTGAAGGTCAACCGGCGGCGTCATTTCCTGGTCATTGCCTGCACGCACACTTGCAACTTGCACTAAGACACCGCTTTCCGGTCCGGACGTAGATGTATTGTATCTCTATGGGAGGATACGAATTGCATTGTTTATGCATGACAATCTGACTAGGATACCTAGGTGTCTGACGTTATTTTTATTATTGTCGACTTTTTTAATTTTTCTGTATTGTTAAATTATTGCTACATTTTTAACATGTATATGTATGTATGTATATGAATGTGACTGTTATTTGCGGATGTTTCGTAATAATTTAGTTTACTGTTTTCAATTAAATATTTAAACTAAATATTGCGCAATATATCCGTTAAAATTTCCGTTAATGTAAATATATTTAATAATGCTTAGGATGTCCTGTCCACGTTTTAGTATTCAACACAAAGCAAACACATTACTTTTAAATGAAAAAAGATATATAAAACATAATCTATAAATAAAACGAGCAACCTGTTGTTTCGAAATAACATATCTCCTATCATATACGTGTTACGTGTTACGTGTTACGTGTACTATAATCCCACAATCCGCGCTATCTTTTCCGGCAAAAAATATTTGCTAGATAGCGTTTGTTTTTCAAAATATCAGTTGCCTGGAGGAAACGATGACTGCTTCTTATCTCATCTAGATAACAGCTCGTGAACCAGTCGTCAGAGATTAGTAGCTTAAAAGTGTTAGGGAAAAACACCTGAAAATCGATTTCATGATGGTTAAAGTACTTCAATGTCTCATATTTCATTCAAATTACTGAAAATGAATGTATTTAGCAAAATTTTCTCGTTATTTTTTGTGTTATATCAAGTTTTTTTATAAACAATAATGTATTTATTCAAGAGGTTTGTAGGGTAACCCACTTATTGCGGGATGCGGCGGGATGCGGCGACCGGTCTGCGTTCCCTTGTGGAACACCATCATAAATAACCCAATACACAATCTAACTTAGACTCTATCATACATTTATAGAGTGCTATTTTATCTATCGGTTATAGACAGTAATTTTCTTTTGCCACGGCCTCAGATGACATTCTATAGTGCATGTGCATAACCTTGATACTGCAGTACTAAACCAGTAGGATGGTGGGTTCGCTATAAATAGACCAGCCTGTGTTTTTTGTTGCGCTAGCGCTAGTGTTCCCAGGCTTGAGGGATTTTATAAACGGTTAAGTGATATATACTTGTAGTATAGAATGTTAGGTACAGTAATAGTTCTCCGTATTTATATGAAAAACCTGTCCACAGACTGTCTCCTTTGTGTCGGGAATGAACGTTGTTTGAAACGCACACAGAGATGTACGAGTAGACATGTTATTGCAATTTACAATTAAATAATCAGATTCACGCCGCAACCCGCATATAGACATAAGACACTCCATTTTGAAGGCTTTGAGGCGCTTTGAGTGGTGAAGAAAAGAAATTTTAATAAATATTTCATAACCTCTGTTGGGGATCGAACCACAACCAGTCGTGTTGACAGTTACACACTTTGATCCACTTGCTTCATATTACTTTAAATGTTAAATAATTTAATAGTTATATCATGTATCAAGACAATTATATTATTATATAGTAATATTTGTAAATCATTATTTATCTCTTGCGTCTAGAAAGTTCTTTTTGGATATTTCTAATTTATTGTATCTTTTTATCAAATTTTTATTGACACTTTAATATTCATATTTTATCACTCTTTCATCTTAAATGTGACACGATATTAAAGAATATCAAAAGCCAATGCGGCACAGCATCTGCCTGTAAACGGTTGTGGATTCGATCTAGTCGAGGGAATGTTTCTTTCTTTTCGTCGTTCAGGTAAAAAGAAAATGTGGCGCGTTGATTTAATTATTATTAAAAACTTATATTAAACTATTATTATTAAAAACTTATATTAAAACAAATAAATTTTTAAATTACCCATAATCATGTTACTAATATTTTAAATTATAAGAAAAAACTAGTAGTAAAAACTATACCTACAGAGATCATGACAAACGGACACACGTGCCGGGTGAACGACCCGCGATAAGCTGCGCGAAAATACGCGAGTTAGATAATATTAGAAAGAAAATGGCGGACGCGACCAGTGAATTAAATAAACATATTATATGACATTGGTAGCTGTGATGTTAAATTGTAAATAGGAATACAGATTCTTTTTTTCCGAATACACAAAGCGCATGCATTGTCTGGAAATGGGGCCGAAAGTGGAGGGCACTGTCTTATTGCTAGCTAGTGTAGCTGTCTTATTGCTAGCTACTCTTAAATACGGGATATAGTTGAAATAACATATTACACATTATATTATTATAACAAAATATATGTTTTTCAATTGTGATCCTATCTTTGTGTACTTTATCACGAAACAACGTCTATCTACGAATATATACTAATTATATTGATACTCTGTGATTTTAAACGTCGCTATCTTATCATTTATAAATTTGTCGTAAACATAAAACGTAAATAACTTCCTCAATTGAAAGCATAAATTGAACTAAAATGTTTATAGGTATATTATAAAATAATTAGCCAATTTCAAATATTTGATATGATGATTAATAAATGCAAACCAAACGTTATCGACTCGAAAGTTTTACGATTTTCCGGGACCGAGATATAGTGGTGTTGTGGTGGAATCTATCCTTTATATTTTATATTTATGTAAGTATAAATGTAACGAAATTATAAATATTTGCTCTAGGCAGGTAAAAGGAACCTAGTTAAAGCGTTCATTTATTCTCCATTTTTACCCCTATTCAAAATTTTAAGTTGGGAGCTGCTTTTATTTTGATCTATCCCCCCCGAAACTAAACCCCACTATGATATCCGTAAATATGTTTAAGTATATAAAGAAATATTTTCTACGAGATGTACATATAAATTATAAAGTAACAGACTGAAATAATCGTTATAGTTTGATAAATCATCATTACAGTCCGAGGCGCGGCCACAGTTGCTAACTTGTGAACGATAAACAATAATCTGTTTCAAATTTGAACATTCAACTATATTTAATTTTATGTTCTATATAGACTATAATATTATAGAGATCGATGACGTATTTCCAAGTGACATTTTAAATACTTTTCGTCTAAAAAAATCAGGTATTTGGGGCGACTGCGACAGAGAGTTCTGCCACTCGCAAGAAAGAAGAGCAATGACACTATACCGAGTTCTAGAGATAAAACACTAACGACATAAAGATAATTTCAATATAAAAATATAACAGTTTTCGGTATTTTATAGCGAGAAGTAGCCGCATATAAAAGTGACTTGTGGCATGTAGAGGAAAACACAGGCGAGTGGCCGCAGCCATCGGGGTCAAGGCGACTTGACGCAACTGGCCACTTATCTATTCAGCTCTTATCAAACGGATTTTTAACTGATAGACTGCTATATCTGTTGAGAAATTGTCTTTGGTCTGTATTACAAACAATATGGTGTTTGTTTAGTTATAAAATGGAAAGGAAATACTGATTGTAAACGCGACAGGTTGTGGGTTCGATTGCCACTCGAGGTAATATTTTCATTTATTTCGCTTTCAAAACGCGCTGAGTTCCGCCATTCAAAACAGCGTAAAGCTGAAAAAAAGAAATATAAGTTAATATATACTTAATACTAATATGTACGGGTTATTTTGGTGTTGAGTTCTGCAATTCAGCACAAAATATGTAATGTTTTCCCGTTCTGAATCGTAATGATGGAAATGGGAAATGATATACGCCAACATTGTGCTTGTGTGCGAGTGATTTTAATTTTTTTGAGATTTCAACACGTAGTGTCCCAAAATATTTATAACATTTGCTTGATTGCGTGAATGTAGAAAAAAAAATACCTAATTACAAAAAATCAAATAGCACGTGCTTTAAATAGATGAAAACGATCCGCGTCCTTTGTAAAATATAATTAATAGTTACATAAATTTTCTGTAAAGTAAGATGACTTGACGATCATTTATATAATTCTAAGAAAGTATAGAATATAAACATACAAATACGTGTCAATGGGTTTTAAACGGACTTGTTATAAACAAATAATACCTATTTAAAAACAATATGATGCATTATACAATTATTATTGAGAATGTTCTGTAATAAATAGCAAGAAAATTGAATCATAACTTATTTTTGTTATTATATTCTTTTAATATTGTGTTAAATTTGTATTAGCTTTTACACGCGGCTTCGCGTGTTTGACGTGTTCCATGGACCTTAAGTAACATTGATCATCCAAAATTTCATTCCATCCAAAATAATTCACCTATTATAATAAACCATGAGCAGATATTGATCAGCTTGGTGGAGCGTTCACCAGATATTTTGTAACAGTTTCAGCTGAATTTCGTGTGAAAAAATATAAAACATACAGGAAGTTACACACGTCGATCGACTAACCCACTTCACCCACGAATTGCGGCACTTCACTAACCGGTCCATAGATTGTTAACTTTAGACTGTACGAGTATTATTGCGAGAATTTGAGTAACTTCCCCGATGTTATACTTATTATTATTTTATATTTAAAACTAGATGTACTTATGTGAAGATCAATAGGTATAAATATGTAATAGCTTACACGAATTATTAGAATTAACTTATTTTTTCCATCTTTCCAGTTGGCGCAGTGGAACGCGACTCTTACTACGGTGGGTACGGCGGCAACCACCACTTTGCTGCGCCCGCCCCACCTCCTCTCCCCCACGATGACCTCCCCTATTCGGTCTTCGACTTCGGAGACTACCAGAGGCACAGCCATCACAACAAACTCAAACCCAAAAAGAGACCCAGAACCGACGCGCCCCCAACTCCTGGAGTGAAACGCAAAAGCCGAGAAGGTTCCACCACATACCTATGGGAGTTTCTCCTCAAACTCCTTCAGGATCGGGAGTACTGCCCACGCTACATTAAATGGACAAACCGTGAAAAGGGCGTATTCAAGCTGGTCGACTCCAAAGCCGTGTCCAGGCTATGGGGCCTGCATAAGAATAAGCCAGACATGAACTACGAGACCATGGGCCGCGCCCTCCGCTACTACTACCAGCGTGGCATCCTCGCCAAAGTGGACGGCCAGCGCCTGGTCTACCAGTTCGTGGACGTCCCTAAGGACATCGTCGAGATCGACTGTTCGCTCGCGTAGAGTGCAGTGTTAGTCAGGCCCCCCGCCGGAAGGGGGCCTTGAATCTCGTTGGACTTTCTCTAGAGTTATTTTCGCTCTTTCATACGTTTTTTCAGATTCTATTCATCATGCATTATTTCTCGCTTCTCTTATAAAATTAAAATATTTATACAGAATAGAGACGAAATTGATTGCTCAAATGTTTATATATATACATATTTTTAGGAGAATTTCAGAAAGGAACTATTTGCTATATGTTATTACGGTACGGAGTGGATTTTGTATATTGTAAAACGAATTTTTAAATGTTTGTAACGTTTCTACGTACGTTGACTCGACTGCACTAAAACATAACTTCCTACCTCAAAACTATGCAAACTATTACATAATATATCGAATATACAATTTATTGGGAAAAGCAGTTTTACATGCAATAAGATATAGTGTAATAAGAGTTTTATTAAAAAAAAGTATTTACGTATAAATGTTTATATTATAAAAAAACAAAAATATAACGCCCTCAGATATATCTATTATATATGTATCGCCTGTTTGGTGCTTTACGGCCATTTGCATATAAATATTTACCTTGTTGAAGCAATCGATAATATTCTAATATATGTACAGTGAATCTGTTATCGGCCCTCGCTGGTGTTCCTTTGTTGCGGCTGGCCTGGTCCTGGTCCTCCAGGAGTAGTCCTGAAGTCATGAGGGCAGATGGGTTAAAGAAAGTAGTAAAAGAGCGATAACGAATGATTCGCATTGAATGAATGATATGAGATAATTCTAGTTTTTTCTTTTTTTATTATAATGTTTATTGTGTAAATAAATAATGTAACATCAATACCGTCATTCGTAATCGACGTTTTAAAACAGATTTAATAGTCGAAATTATATTTATATGTAACAAAAGTACAAGTTAGTTGAAATTTTTTATAAAACGCCCGCCCCTCTCGGCACCACGTCGGCCCTCTCATATTATTTTCGTCTTCGATTGAAAAAATAATTTTCAATTGATATTATTAAGGTTCTTGTACTGACACCTACTGCCAACTTTCTGTTATAGAACTAAATTTATGTATAAGGAATGGATTTTTGTGCGTTAATTGTGTTTATTATTAAATGTTTACTATAAGTGAGATGATGTTTTTTAAGTGGACATGTTCTAGTTTATTTTGTTTATTTAAATTTTACTATAAGCCTGTTGGGGGGTCTCGGGCTCGCATTCACATATCAACAATATTATATATATATTATTTATATATTATCTGTATAATATATATTTTTAATCTGTTATCCTCCATTTATTTGACAGCATATCAAAAGTACACGTATGTATACAGCGTATTAGCGCGGGATCCCCATTTTTTGTTACCTGAGTAAATATTATTAATAATTAATTACGATTTGTGGTCCAATGTTGATGAATCATACTTTTAACTAGATAGTCGTTAAAAGCTCAGGCTTAAGCTAGCCTAGTTCCCGTTGAGTTTACAGCTACAGAGTATATTAGAGTGGTTGATTGAAGAATCGACAGGTGCGTCCAAAACGGAACGCGCAGTCCCACAATGACAGATATTATTCCGATTTTCCAATATTTTTATATATAAAAAAATCTATATAAATTTTTCAGTGAGTAAAACTCTTGCTATATAAATATATCGGTCTGCGCGTTTCGTCCAACTGTAAAGGGTTAGTAAAGCCTTAAGAGAATCGAATGTAAAGAAAATGGGTGCTAAGTGCGGGACCGACTTAACGCGGGAAGTGAACCGAAACACGCCTTTAATACAACCAACTGATCGTGTTACGTTGACCAGTGTTGTGTTTCGCATCGGTAACAACTAAGAACGATCTCAGTCCAAACTCCGAACAAACCAGTGCCCGTTTCATGTGATTAATAAAGTTTATATATTAAAAAAATAAAAGTAAAGTTTTAATCGTATTTTTATATAGGTAGGTGAAATTCTCAAAGCGATTTTCTTTTTTCTAATTCTTGCTTTTGTAAATATTACTGTAGTTTTTAACTTATTTATTTCGTCTTTTAACGTTTGCCGAGTCCGCCAGTCTAGTGACAAAAGTTTTATCACAAATGAACTAGCTAAATTGTAATCATTTACTTACTTCACATTATTCCAGATGTGTTATTAAATAAAAAAATAATATTTGATTTGATTATTGAATATTTAGTAGAGTCGATTGCGCGGATTTAGCGACCGTTAACTTTTCCTTTTTAGGAAATTTCGTTCTATAGGTTACAAATTTTATTGTAATATACATAATTATGTAATAAGTTGTAATGGTAGTAATGAATGGACCACGGATGGCAGGGAGCGCTCTCAGAATTTATAATTCGGCTAGTGTGAATCGATAAGAGTTACCGGTTAGTAGGCAGAATGTTTGAGCAAACATTTAAAAAAGATGCTCTAAATTTAAATTTAATTAAAAAAAATAAAATAATAATTTTAGTCGAATCGATGTTGTTACGAAATCAAAGTTTCTAATTAATATCTAATGTACTTAAATAAATTCAATTGTAAATGTTTTTGACAGCACCTCGTCGGAAATTTTATTGTTAAAATTATTTTAAAAATTGAGCCTAGTCTTACAATTAGTAATTTAAAATTCGTTCAAATTATTTGGTAATGCGGTCGCTGATTCTACCAATTGTCTGTGTCAGTTCTAAATTTTCTTATAACGGATAAGTATAGAAATATTTCGTATGTTGTTATGTATGTATGTAAAACTCTTTCTTTAGTGAGTAAATAACAGACCACGCACAGATATTATTGCTGAACTTTATATTTTTATATAAGCAGTGCAGGGGAGCACTAAAAGCGGATTTCTCAATTTTCGTTTCAATTAATTCATTCAATTTATATTTCAAATAATTTAGTTTATTTGAACTATTCTAACCCACACTCTGACACCAGATCTACCGAAGAATCAGCCGACTTGATTTTGCATGAAAAAAAATTTTACTGTAAATAATAATATTTTGAAACATGATGATTTTGATCAAACGCACACCCTCACGCGTAATGGAGTCTAGTTAGATGAAATATGAAAATATTTTGCGAGAAAGCAATGAAAGGTTAGTGAATTTGGTAATAGGGGGAGAGGTGAACGTATGACACACGTTTTGTCTACTATTTCAAATGTATTCTACACGTAGTCTATGTCCAATTCAATTGAATACGTAATATAAAATGTTGTTTAATAAATCGTGTGGATTTTTCCCTTTCGTTTTCATATATTCCAAATATTTAGCCTTGTCTCATTATTGTTTCAAAAATATGTTATTTTAGTTCTGAGAGTCTTGTGAGGGAGAAGTTGCTTTTAGTCTTATGCAAAGTCCGATTGTTTTAATTGTAATTTTAGTTGTTTAATTTAACAAAATACTGTATTTTCTGCCCCCTAGTTAAGTTATTTTTTTCTATGTATAGCTAGTTATAAGTGTAAATGATTTAGCATATAAATTTGATGCATGATGATAATGTTAATAAAATATCCACAATAAAATACAAATGTTTTGTTTTTTCTCATACCCTATGCCTTATATGCATATAAAATAAAAAAAGTACCAAACTAAAACCATTAACTCAAAGTAATATAAATATAATTTAGTTAACAATTACTAGTATTAAAATTACATTTTGAGGAAGTTTTATGTTATGTGCTCTAGAAATAATCGCTGTCGGTAGTAATCGTAATTTTAAAAAGTTTAAGCCATCGTGGCGCAAAGGCACAAGGGTGTAACTGTAACGCGCTGGTTGTGGGTTCGACCCCACTCGGAGCAAACAATTTTTATAACCTAACCTATTAATATTTTTATTTTTCGCTCTGGCACCAAGGCTTTAAAACCCGGCACTAAGTTACGACACTCAACACGCAATGCCCCGAAAGTTTCGGTTTAAAATGGGAGACGGAGTGTTAACACTAGGGTCCTTATGCCTACCCTCCTATATGCAGGATACAACGTAAAGCTGATCTCTTTTACCTAGAATTAAATGTACCATTTTTCAAAAGTAAATGAAAGAAATTATAAAAAATATCACTACACTAAACTGAATGTTTAATTGAAAGAAATGTTTTGTGTATGAAAAGCCTAAAAATTTACTTAATAGTTAATAGAAAATTATCGAAATAAAGTAAGGTGATCATATTTTTAGCCTTACAGTTTTCATTACAAGGCGAAGAATATTTTAAAAATTACTTGAATCATTTAATTAAAATTACTTGATTTTTTATTTTTCAAAACTCTTTTAGTTCTCATTCGGTTTGCCAAATCTGCTGTATCCATGTTATATTAAATTACAATACCCGCATAAAATTTTATATAAAACGGTTTAAAAATACAATTACAAAAAAAATATCACAAAAAGATAATATAATATGATGAAGAATAATAAATTAATTTTCAATTTTTGTTTCGAACGCACCCGGAAGCGATCATAGACAAGCTGACGTGTTTTTAAGTAAAATGTCATTCTCCTTGACGTGTAAAGGCAAGTGTCAAGAATCGAGCAGAATTTTTCACTTTGTTTTCCATTTGTGAATAATGAGAAGAAAAAAATAAATACTTTGAAACTGCCGTTAATAAAAGTGACATTTGTTTTTAAGTGAAGGCACTCGTATAAATATCAAAATGGTTCTAATGACAATGATCGCCCGTGTCGTAGACGGGCTGCCTTTAGCCGCTACTATGCAAGAGGACGATCAGGTAACTTCTAAAGCATATGCTGCTTTATACTTTTACAATCGTCTATTATTTTATATTTATAATCGATGTCCTCCTTGCCATGCACTATCCTCACTATTTCTTTGAATTTTTGCACATTAATTTTAATTTTATAATTTTTATTTGCTGATGGTTTGCAGAGCGGCTGTAATATATTGGAGTATCAAAACCAAGCAAAAATGCTGTTTAGAAAATTAAGTCCTCAATCGCCAATCCGCTGTTCCATCGAAACTGGATCTTATCTCTTCCAGTGAGTTATGATTGCTTTTTATTTTTTGTTATTTTTTTTTATTTCTTTATAAATGTATTGTGTCGTCATTTATTGTACTTGGAATGTAGTATTTTTAAATAGTAATAGTAGTTGAAGGCACTATTATTGAAGTATTTTTTCTAATATAAAATGGTAATATTGTGCTTTCTATTTCAGCTATTTAATAGAGAATGAGATCTGTTATCTAGTTTTGTGTGAAAGAAACTACAGTAAACGTCTTGCCTTCAGTTACTTAGAAGAGATTGCACAGGAATTCTATCAGCAATACGGTAAAAGAGTAAGTGACATTATTATATATTAATCAAAAGTTATATATGATGTAATATTACATAAAAAATTCTGTGTTATTTTAATATTTAATAATTATATGTTTTTATAGCACTAATAATGTAACTCAATTCAAATAAACTAAAATTAATGAGATAATTTTATTATTTATTCTAATAATTTAACTAACAAATGTTTGACAATTTTATCTGATTGTATTAATAAACCTTATATATTTTATTAATCAATAAATATGTATTCTAAATACATCATTTAAATATTAAATAAAATTATTGAATCTCTATTTATGTTAAGTGATTATTTATTACTGGTGGACCTGGGCAGCTTCACTCTCTTGAACTATAGGAATATTTATGAAATTATTTTCAATTTAAGTAGTGAATTCTAAAAAACCATGAAACACTCTTCAATGAAATATTTTAAAGAATCTGAATTTCAAATTTTATAAGAATCATTTAAAGATTTTTCAATACAAACTTTCAACCCCTATTTCAACTCTTTAGGGTTAAAGTTTTTAAAAACCCCTTCTTAGTGGGTCCACATTATGAAAATAATCATCTGTCCAAATTTCATGTTTCTATGCACAGCAGTTACTGCTGTACATACGTTTTAACTCAGTCAGTGGGGACATGTCATTTTACATATATAGATAATATTCATTTACCTTACTAGTAATAGTATCAATTAAAAGTATTTGTTGAAGTTATTATAATAATTATATCAACATGATAACATATTGGCTAATGAGCTATAGAGCTAAATAATTAATTCCTATAGAAGAATTTATTATTTAGAGTGGAAAAATTTGCAAAAATTTCCAACGGTAACGGTAGTATCTGGCAAAAAAAAAATATAAGTAGGAACAACCATTTAAGAATTTCAATTAATATTCATAAGAATGTGTGGCTTAACTGGTTCTAGCACCTGGACGGTTTACAAGGAAACTCTACATAACATTTTTAAATATTTTTTTGAGGCCAGTTGTGGAGCAGGGGGGTTGTGCACAAAATTATGAAATGAAATATTGAATATTTAAATTTTTTCACACTGGTAAGAAGGCAAAGTGTTGTTTACTTACAATGCTTTCAGAATTCAGGGGAAAGTGTGAAATTGAAGTCTCTTAGGCAAACGGAGTGTTAAGACACTCCGTTTGTGTAAGAGATCTGGGAAATTAGTGAGGTTCCCAGGTTCCTACTACGCACTCTGCTGCATGCATATAAAGTTTGAAGCTAATAAAATTTTCATATTTCCAGGTGAATACAGTAACTCGGCCTTACACATTCATAGAGTTCGACACGTGGATGCAGCGCGCCCGCAAGCAGTACGCGGAGGGCGGGGCGCGGGCGCGCCGGGCGACCTCCGCCCTCGGGGGGCAGCTGGGTGACGTGCAGAGGATCATGATGCAGAATATAGATGATGTACTGCAGAGGGGCGCTGTTCTGTCAGGTTTGCTTACAATTTAAAAAATATATCAGCTTTTTTTATTAAATTATTATTTCTTAATATTATTATTTATTCACTCTATTATCGAGACAGCGCGGCGTTGAGTTCTGCCACTCAACACGCAATGTCACCAGAATTAGGCAGAAAGTGGGGAACGAAATGTCTTAACACGTAGTTCCCTCTGCTTACCCTGCTGTGTGCTGTTACAGCGTGAAGCTGAAAAAAAAAAGAATTATTAATATAGCATATCATAGGGTAAAAGTACTGTAGATTTTTTCAAAAATATGTTCTTATTGGTTTTTTTTACAGAATTGGACACAAAAACCCAAAAGCTGTCGATGATGTCGCAAAAATACAAAAAGGACGCCACTTACCTAAATACTAAGTCAATGATAGTCAAAGCGACCGCCGGAGCAGTCATATTACTTGTATTTGTGCTGTACTTCTGGGTGCTGTAGACTTCGGGACTTTAGAAGTTATAAAAAATTGTTATGGATATCCTCATATGTTTAACATATTGTTTGATTTTCTTTCTGATTATAGGTTATTTTTATTTTTTACTTGTCTGTTTATTTTTTTTATATATGAATTGAAATTGTCGTGGGAATTGAACCTCTGACTAGAATTAAGACTAAAGAATGATGACTGACTGACATTTTTGTATATAAGTGCATTCCAAATATCTGATATTGGTTATTTTAAATTAGTGTAAGAAGATTAAGACGAGCCCCTATCCCTTACGCACATGTATGTACTATAGTAGGCCAAATGTATGCAGTGTCTAATTTATACCAATTTTTTATGAGTAAATATCAATATTATATTTAAAAAATCTTTGTAAAAATGAATGACATTATAATAGAAATTAATATTTTTTATATCTTCAACTTAAGCTGTCTTTTTCATACTATTATTCTTAAACCTGTAAAATCTCCAGAACTCTATTTCAAAAATAACTATTTTTTATAAATATAATATGTATTTAGAATTAAATAACAATCATATAAACATTTAGTGAATAGACGCAATTGCTTAAATGCAAGAAATATACAAAATCATAAAAGTTAACCCTTAATTAAGCTGAATGTCAAATCAATTAATTAGAATTTTTGTACAGATCTAAATTTATGTACTATTAGAGAATATTAGATGTATCCTTCTTGCTATATGTGAGATACAGTGTGAAACTAATTAATTAAATTACTATTATTATTGAAACAAACTTTTTCTTATAGCAAATTTTCTTTATTGATATATGCTAATGTTTCCCAGCACCTCATTAAGGGTTAAATTGTTATGATGATAATTATAACCAGTCAAAGCAAAGCAAAGCAAAGCGCGGCGTTGAGTTCTGCCACTCAACACGCAATGCCTCCAGAATTCGGCAGTAAGTGGGGAATCAAGTGTCTTAACGCCGAGGTTCCCTCTGCCTACCCTGCTGTGTGCAGGATACAGCGTGAAGCAGAAAAATTAAAAAAATTAAAAATAACCAGTCACATACAGATTTTGCTGCACAGTTTTAAACAAATCAATATGTAACTTAATGCATGTTAGGTAAAGTAAGCCCTTTGCTTGATAAAAGTGTTGCCATTTCTAAAGCAAGTTATTATATGAAAGATAGTTTTTAGTTTTAGACCTGTATTATTGTAATAATCATTTTTAATGCAACATTATCAAAAATTTTAGCTTTTATATAATAATTATGACATAGAGAGGTCAAATTATAAAATTTTATTAAAATTTGTCACAATACTTAAATATTGTTTAAAAATATTTTAGAAGGCTCATTGGGCGACGCCATTGTCACTTGTTTTTTAAAATGTTTTGTGTTTGTTATCGCTATTTATGAGGATGATGGTGATTTGTAAATGTCTTGTTAATAATTGTATTTATTTAATATTTAATAAATATGTATTCTTTCCACTATAATTGTTATTTTTACTCATATCTTTATATTGAAGTGTAGTGTTGATGGAGATGCATAAAAGGTCGACTCACGGTTAACACTGAGTATATTCAAAACCACTTTAAAGTATGTACAGATGAGCACTAAAGATAAATCACGACAGGTTTATATAAAAGTCGTCCACAGACATATGTAAAAGAACACAAAAATTACAATAATAATTAACAAATAACTGATCAAACAATGGAACGTATATAAAGTGCATCATGTGTCAAGCACTGACTGTTAGTTATAAAGTACGCCGCCAACAAAAGGGGTAGAAGTCAATATTACAACAACTTACGGGTTCAATCGACGGCCGCGAGCACTTTTATATAAATATACTAAATACAAATGCTATAAAATATATAAATTTGGAATATATATGTATAATTTTAATATTGAAATATATAAATGAAACATATTAACTATTAATAATAGTTCCCTACAGAAGCATGGTAGGGCTGTTGAGTGTAACTGAAATGATACTAATATTTGAAAATTTTATTAAAAATACCTATGGATTTAAGTTTTGATCAACAAAATAAGAAATTTATAATGATAAAATAATTGAACATTTATATTGTTCAATTTCAACATTAACTAAAATAACTTAATAGTTTTATTAAATATTTTTTTATTTACCATTCTTGATATCAACCTTATTAAGCAATTTTTATAAGAAAAAGCAGTTATTCTTTTTAAGAGTATATACATTAGTTTGTAAATTTACTTTATATAACACGTTGGTTAAAGCAGTTCAGACAGGTGGAATAAGAGATAATGCACTCAAAGAAACCTTTTAAACCTACATTTGCATTGCAAATCCCAAAAACTGAATCACTGAATCCATGAAAGACTAAAGTATCTTGTTCTTGTATACAATAGACAAAAAGACTACCCAACATCACAAAATAGTTTTGTTTTATACACAGGTATTTTATATATTAGCTAAATGACTTTCGGTAATAGTTTTTACTGCATCATTTATTCTCAATGCATTGGCTGTTGTTTGTACCTAAAAGAAACAAATTAAAAAGAAATTGTTGAGGACATTAAACTTCTATTAGTTAACATAATATTTCTGTCAGAATCTCAAGAAATTAGTCAGTGTTTGGAGGAAGAAGACTAAGTTTCTTACGCCAATGTTAAATGGGTACAAGCATAAAGTTGAAATATATAATAGCTTAATTTAATACCAGTATACATTTTAATGCCATTATGATAAAATTGAGGCTTTCTTTAAATTGGGAGCAAAATATCCTAAAAGTCTTTGTGATGAAGTGCAAAATATACATAATAGTTTTAAAATTAAAAATATAAAGCTTACTTGTATCATATTTGCGTAGATAGTTGGTCTATTTTTCCACATAATAGTACCAAAAAGTTGAGCAGTGTACGGAAGAATATTATTATTCTGAGGTCCTTTTATATACTCCATGGATACTAAGACACTTGGAGTATCTACTTTACCAACTGAATTTAACTAAGAAATATAAAATACTATAACAATACATTTATTAATTTAAAACAAAATATCATCAACGTTATTTATTACTATAACTTACATCTTTTATATAAAATTGACCATCAACACTTTCAATAATTCCAATGGTTCGAAACTTGATAATACTTTCTTTGTTTTCTTTACATTTAGTTATTAAAGCTTCAATGTTAATATGCGTAAAAAAATCAGCCTGGAATTTAAAATAATAAATCTAATCTCTTTATCCTTGTCAAATATATAAATTAAAATATTACCTGAGAAATTTCCTCTGTAAAAGGTGTGTTATAATAACTATCCTTTCTTATACAACTCATAGTAAACAAATTACAATTATATGAGCTAAATGCTTACTATTTAGTAGACAAATATTTTACTATATTGTGAAGCTTCGATTTTCCCGCTGTTCTTTGACAGCTTTTGATAGATAAATAAAAATATTAAAATGAAATAAATTAATCGGCTTCAGGCTGTATTCCACACACAGCAGGCTGAGGCAGAGGGAACCTAGTATTAAGATACTCCGTTCTCCACTTTCTGCGGAATTCTGGACGCATTGCGTGTTGACTGGCATAACTCAACACCGCGGCTTGTCTCGTCACCAGAGCGAAGAAATGGAAATATAAATAAGAATATTAAAAGTACCAATAATTTGGAATACATAAAAGAAATAAGTAATTATAATATTTTTTTTTTTTTAATTATTTTATTACATTAATTATTGTTTAGAGAAATGTTCTGTTCTTTGATAATGGCTTTTTGAACGTAGCAAGTGAGCAAATTAATTACTTTTAGCTAGGTACTGATCTACGTAACTACAAAAAAAAATCTATTACTGAAACAGAATATTTATGTAACTTCCAAAATTTCATGCCAATTTAATGCAGTACTTTGCAAGTTACCTTTGACATTGACATTAATTTATGTTCCTTGTTACATTATTGACATGAAAAGTCTTGTAGTTATAAATGTAAACTTGTAAAGCTATCGTGAGATTTTACCGACAACTGTGTATTTTTGCCTTACACGTAAAATATAATCTTTTAAAGTTTTTGAATATTATAAATTTATTTTCCAAATATGCCATCAACACTTGTTGACCTGCGACCCAATAGGCGTCTATTAGACCATGAATTCGAAGGATACAAATTAAATTTACAAAGTCTGCCACATTTCTGTTTTGATCTTCCTTCACAAGTAGACAAACTATATCCAGATGAAGTACAGTACTCTTTTGTCCACGCTAAACTCTTTGCACTTCATAATCACCTAGTATTAGACTACTGGGATCATCAGTACAACTATTATTATATAGACAACCGGCAACAAGTACGTAATGTAACATTTGATAATATAAACAAAACGTTCCAAAGTGCAATTGTTTACAAAGTGCCAGTTTGTGTTGAAAGAAAGCCTGGACATTTTAATCTCTGTCTCACCTTCCCATCAGATCACTTAGCAGTGATGAGTGATGGTGCTGGATACATACATATTGTTGACACTGGCATTAGGAATAGACCAGCTAGTGACAAACAAACTTGGCAAACTATATACTCTAGCTTAGCACTTGGGGAACAAAAATGCTTTATCTTAATGGATGTAAGAATACAAGAAAATGATAATCTGGAAATTATACATTGTTTGTTACAATCTGTGGAGCAAAGTGAAAAGTATTTTAATTCTGTATTAACCTGGGTAGTATTTGGAAATGATGGTCAAAGTTGGAGGGAATTAGCAATACGACAGGTTAAGGGAAAGGGTACTGTCCATTATGCAGCACTTGAAACCAGTTGTAATGCATTATATGTTGCTTCAGACAATCTATTTAAGTTTACTTCTGACTCTGAAAAGGACATTACAGTCAAACCTAAAGATGTGCCTCGACAAATTATCTATACTTGGCTTCAAACCAGTGATGACATAACAATTACTTTGAAGTTGCAAAACAAATTTGACAAAAAGCTTCTTTTTGTTAATGTCACTCCTTTATCTATAAAAATAAGTTATGGTGGGAAAGAATTTATTCAAGGCAGGTTAAAATACAAAGTAGATAGTGAATTGACAACATGGAATATTCAAGACAATGGTCAACTAGATGTTCTTATTACAAAATCGGAAAGTATGCCTTGGGATGAACTGATTGACGGTGGAGACAATAATGGAGAGCAAATCTTAGATGCCAGTCTTGTCGACGAAGTTCATAAGCGATTGGCACATTTATGTTCTGAAACTGAGGTTGCAGCAGAACAAACAATAGCTGGTCTAAACACACAGGAGTTGGAGGAATGTGATGCAGCATCTGAAGAAGACACTGTTTTAGGTGATATCTAAATATTTTAATACTGGACCCTGAATTTGTTTTGGAATACTAGCCAAATAATAGTAATTTTATATACTAGTTACAATGGTTTCTAATATTTCTAATACATATAATAGAATTTCACATTCTAATATGTGTATTTTGCAATTAAAAAATAAATTTAAGTAATTAACTTCACGCAACTCAAAAATTCATCAAAAGCAATCAATCATCATACCACAACCCCTGCTGCAACAAGTCAGCTTTATAAATAACTTATATCTTTCTATTACAGTTCGAATGGATATAACAGATCACACAATAACACACAGGGTACCGCTCAGTGTACATCAATATTTATTTAGCATAAAGTTAGAAACACACGAAGTACCAGCATTATCTCTTAGACATGATGTCGACGCATGTGTATGGCAGCCATTCTCCCAACTTATTAACTCTGATAACTGGCCTATAAAACATCATGGGACATTAATGGCATTTGGTTATGTACAATCTTCTAAGCAGAATAGAAAATTTGTATCTTGCTCACCTAATTTTACTTACAGTGTAGTGTGTGAGGCAACACGGCATATATTTATTTACAAAAGTTCAGCAAATAAGGATTGTCAGTTAAGGAAGAGGAGTGATGGTGTATTGAAGAATATTAAAATTGGTCAACAGCATGTTATAAATATTGATAAATTTGGTGAAGTTTTGGGTATTCATGCAACAAATGATTATTTGTTTATACTGACAGAAACCAATTTACTAGTTATAGGTGTGTAAAAATAAATTATATATATAACTTATATTTTATTTGTTTAATTCTTAAACTAATTGTATTAATATCTGACTTTTTAGTTTAGCGTCTCTCATGTCCTGCATATAACAGGGAATATACAGAAAATCTAGTGTTAGAACACACCATTTTCCAATTAACTTTAGTGAAATTTATTATATTATTTTTGGCTGACTGGGTGTCATAGCATAGCATCTGAAATGACAGTTGGGAGTTTGATTCTGACTTGGAAAATTATATATTTCCATTGCACTGGTAAAAAATATAAAGGATTAATTAAAGAATGAAGCGTATAAATACTGGGTTTCCTGTATAAACAGGAGACAGCACAATGCGATTTGGTTTTTTATTACTCATCCTCATCATTACCACTACTAATACTTTCTTCAGATGAATAACCAGTTGTAAACAAGAGATTCTTGGGTTTCTTCTTTTTATCTGCTTTGATTTCTTTCATAATTTCCATTTTCTTTTCCTCAGCTATAATTTCCGTTAGTGTTTTATATCGTTTCTTTTGATTACCATTGTCTGTAAACTCTTGTCTCTTCTCATGATTTATAATAGTTTTGTGTTGTTCAGACTCTGTATTTGTCTTTCGATCATTGTCAGCTTGTTTTGATTTGCTATCTTTTTCTCCATTATTTTCACTTTTATTTTTCTCTAGCTCAATGTCTAGTTCCTCATCTGGAAGAAATATAATTAATTATTAAAATCTATTTTTTAAATTAGAATTTCTTTGCTAAAAAAATGGGTCAACAGTTTTAGGATTTCATATATTGATGTATATATATTGCAAATTCTATTTACACTTAACACAGTTAAAAATAATTGGTTTGTTAACTGAAATAAAATTACATATTTTAAGAATATATATACCTGCAGAGTAACAACCTCAAACAAAATAATACATTAATCAGCTTCACACTGTATCTTGCACAAAGCAGGGTACGCAGAGGGAAGCTGCGCTACGACGGCCATAATAACCAAATTGGAGGTGTGTGCGTGTCGAGTATTATTATATACATATTTGTGAAACCTTAATGCAGGATCATAAGCATACTATTGTAAACACGATGTTTGTGGGTTAGATTCCCACTCAGAGGAAATAAAGCAGAGTATTGAGTTCTGCCACTGAACAAGAAATGCGTCAAGAATTCAGCGGAAAGTGAAGACCATGGTATCTTAATATAGATGAATGGAATGTCCTAACAATAGATTCCCAGGTTTTAAAATAAATATACTTTACCTTTCGCTATTATTTCAAAGTTGTATGCATGGTCCTTTAAAACTATGAATATAATGGGAAATTCTAATATACATTTTCCTGAAAGATTTTCGGCTAGCGAGTCTGTAGTGTCCAGTTCAAAAAACTTCTTACTGGAACATCTTAACCTCTCAGCTGTAATATAATAAAATCAGTTAAAATTGTACGAAATTATGTAATTTATTGTTTGAGAGATGAGATGTTATAATTTTTTTATTTGATTCCTACTCAAAGTAATGAAGTATTATTAATTTCTTTCTTCATCTCACATCCACACATGTGATCTCACAACCACATATGCAGTCTAACATCCACACAAGTGACTACTCATTCACATATAATCTCACATCTATACATTTGATCTCATGTGTGTCTCATCCATGTATAAATACATGTGAGATTACAATCTCACTCAAAAAAAAAATTTTATATTTTTAAACAAATTCACATGCACACATGTCCCTTGTAGCATCAAGAATACTAGTGAACAATCGGAGACAAGTAAAGTCAAGTACAAAATCAGCTTCATGCTGTATTCCGCATATGGCAGGGTAGACAGAGGGAACCTAGTCTTAAGACACCCCATTCCCCACTTTCCGCCGAATTTTGGAGGCATTGCATCTTGAGTGGCGGTACTTAACAGAACAGAGTAAAATAAAAGACATGTATAGAAATAATGGTAAAAAAGATTTATGATGGAAAAGAGGGAGACCTCGGTTGATCTTCAAAAATACAGTATCAAAGATGCTGAAGGACGGTCACACAAAAAGCATGAGGATCGCCAGGAGTGCATGTATAAAGAGGTTGATGACAGTTGATGAGGCAAAAGAAAAAAGTTTTACCTTTTAATAGTACTTTCACTCCACTGAAACCTGCAGATTTGTAGAAAACAAGATCTTTAGATCCATCAAATGGTGGGGCATCAGGATTCAAATATTTATCCAATAAATCTGATAGTTTCTTTTGTTCTGGACACTTTTCGTCAACAAATTTTAGAGGCTTTGAGTCCACATTGGGAAATATCCATTCAATTCTCCAGTAAATTATATTTGTTTTAGTTATAAACCTTGTAGTATTTAAAGAATGTCTTGTAAAATGTTGAGTGAGAAATTGTAGGACTGTACCTCTTTTTCTGGCTGCCACTTTCAGTTTGTATAGGTGCTAAAAATTATATAAATGGTGTAAAATATATACACAGTAATAAAACAAAGCATTATATAAAACAAGTTATGTCCTTACAATAGGTAAATCTTTATCAATTCTACTAAACTTTTTTCTCTCATTCCTTTTCATAGAGTACACAAATCTTGCACAATCTTCCAAAAGTCTGTAATCACTGTACATATCAGAGTCTGTAAAATCCTTCATCCTTATGAATTTAGTACGATCCCTGACGCCGTCGCAATCTAATTCTTCTTTATGAATTCTAACACATGCGACACTACACGTTTTGACTTCGCATTTTGGACACGTATAAATTGCCATTTTGGAACCGCATACTTCGCAAGAGCCAAGCCTATAATATAACAAAATTGTTAATTTTCAAACTCAGTAAACTTCTAAAAAGACGAAGATAAATATTGACCTCGGTGGGATATTGGTTTTGTGATCTAAATCTGAATCAGAAGACGAAGAAGACATCTTTAACTAAGGAATGCACGTTGCTCGTATATGAAATTTATTTAGTAATTTGGAGATATGTAAAAATATATTTTTAATAAAGTATTTTATAAATACACGGCGACCACATTTGTTTTCAAACTCTGTCATCTGTCAAGTCAAAAGTCAGATTACTTTAACGTTTAAGACCACGTTTTTTTAATAAATTAAAAATAATAACGTAGCATAAATTTAATTGAATTCACTACTTTATACATTATTAAATAGTTTAAAAGATAGAAACCATATGAAACTTAGCCTTTCCCAAATAAATAGAAAAAAAAAAATTTGCTATGCCATATTATAAATGTCTTTGACGAATAGAATCTGTCAAAACTCACAGATTTTTTGTTTGTAAATTTTATTGATAATTTATGACTGAGAGCTTGTAATAATTAAAATAATTTGAGATGGGAACTGACATACAAAGCGATGATTGGGACCTTCCATGCTCGGACGATGAACTATCGAAATCAGGTGTTTATATTGGTAAAAACTGGATGCCAGGCCCAGCAGAATTAGAAGATTTATATAAAGCAATTGAAAAATCTGGCACTTTATCTTTAGAATGGAAATGCCCTGGAAGGCGAGCACCATCACCAGTACCTATAAGTAAAGAAAACCAACCGGAAGTTCCCTCATCGCCAATTCGGGAAGAAAAATCTGATTTTGATTTTATGGACGAAGTTAACTCTTTGAGATTACGAGTTCGTAGAGAAGGTGAAGATACTCTTCGAGGCTCTGCAAAGAAGAAAACTACTTCCTTTGACGGGATACTTTCAAATATGATTAGGCATAAAAGGATAGAGCAACTAGAAAAACAAGCTACCACTCCTACAAGCTCCCCATCAAGTAGTAGTTGAAGCAATTTATCACAAAATATAATATAGGACATTTGTAGCAGTGAAGTTATATATAAATAATAAGTATATGTACATATAATAACAAACAAAAAAATATGAAAAAGGAAAGTCTTATGTTATTATTAATTTTCTTTATTAAATTATATTTACACTAGCCGGTCTAGGCAGCTTTGCCCGCTTATAATATACAAATATTAATTAAATATGTTTATGAAATTATTTTCAGTTTAGGTGGTGAATTCTAAAAAACCAATGATACATGTGCTCCATGAAACATTTTTAAGTCTAAATTTAAATTAAAAAAAAAAAATAGATTTTTCAATTACAAACTTTGAACCTCAAATTTTTAAAATCGCTTATTAGTGAGTGTCCACATTATGAAAATAAATATCTGTACAATTTTTATGTTTGTACCATCAGCGGTTATGGCTGTGTGCACCTTACCTCAGTCAGTGGGAACATCTCCTTTTATGTATATATATATGATAATAGATTACTCAATACAACTAATTCACTTTAAACACTTAAGTTAGCTGTTCTTGGTTTAAGTAAGTGTTCATTAGTTTCCATAAGCTGTCTACAGGTGTCCATATTCTCAATTATATTATCTAACTGCCAATGTTTTCTTATTAGAGCTAATTCTATATCAAATTTGCCTTGTCTAATACATTGAACACCTATGCAATGTGCTGATGTCTTTAATTGTATTCCTAAATCATGTATTAGTGTCCATAAATATTTTTCATATTCATTTATGCATTGAACCTCTGAAAAATAAAATATATTTATATTGTTTTGATAGACTCCATATTAAGTAATTTTTTTTTAATGGAAAAAGACATGGCGAAAGAGTGTATGGGTCACCTGATGATAGTGATCATTGCACCCATGACCCCGTGGAACACCTTATGGTCAATGTGGTAGCTGTGGGTTCAATCCCTAGATAACAACTAACAAGTCGGAGAATGGAATGTGTTTACACTTCTCTCTGACTATCCTGCCATGATAGAAGGCCTGCCATCACAAACTAAAGAAATGATCATCAATTTAGTAGTGTTAATTATTAGACAAGTTGTGTAATAAAAAAAATTAAGATAATTTCAGAATAGTTAATATTTTACCTAAAGTGAAGTTTGGTGGTTCAAAATGTACACATTTAATTCCATAAATAACAGGCAATGCACTGTTAGCCGGTCTGATCAAACCTTGTGATGCTAACTCATATGTTGTCTGTGAGTCCATATGGAGACCTGATAATCTGCAAATACAAATATAAAATAACATGATTGCATTTAACTTTGCTGTCCATTCCAAGTTGTGGGGCAAAAAACAAGCACACTTTTTTACTACAGGTGACAATAATATGTTGAGGTAAGAGGTGGATCCACACATTTTTAGTTGACTGCTAAGTTATCGAAACTTACATCCAAAGTGCAAGTGCAACCAACAAGTGGAATATATATTCTGCAATTTTATTTTCTTTTTCCTTATAAACATTGAGGATCATGTTTAATTACTAGAGGGTAGCAGACTGTCTTACTGTAGAACATAGATTAAAATAGTTTGCTGGAATATTGAAAGTACAGATAGATGATATTGTTAATAGCTGTTCTTTATTACCATATAAGTAATAAGAAAATTACTATATAACTAAACTAAACTTAAAACTAAAAAACTATTACTATATAATAAGGAAAAGTTATTAACAATATAATTTGAAAATGTTTAAGACAAATTTTAAGTTTCTATGAGGCAACAAAATAAATGACAACTCTTATGCAACATTCAATTAATTTTATATGTATAATAAATATTTTTTTCTATGAATATATTTTGTGTTTTTCTGATACCTACTCATACATAGTTTTCTGATGCGCAGCTTGCATATGAGCAACTATTTTATCTATTTTTGCCCTTGTAACATGTCCATAACTTGATTTTTCTACTACTTTACCATTCCAAAAATATGTATCTGTTGCTTTACCAAGATTCCCTTGTATTTTGAATGCTCTTGTTAGTCTTGCTGTGTTGATTTGATATGTGAGTTTAGTACCATCATTTATACCTAATACTGAAAATGAATTGGTCATGATTTACTTAACATTTGAGTTAATACAAAGAATATAAATTTAATGTATTAAAATTAAGACAAACAGAATATTATGGGCATGGGGCCTGACTTTACAAGTGATAGTAATGTTATATCCACATTAGAATGAATGATTTAAACGATTTCACATTTTGCTAAGGTGACATGTGATATTGCACCACTCAAGATGTGATGCTTCTCATTGATGTTGATTGATTTTTATCACTATCTCTAGTCAAATATGAAGTGTTTTAACACTAGGTTAACTGCATTTCAGAGAGAAGAGACAATAGCTCACATAAAATTCCACTAGTGAATTTCCCTAAATATGTAGCCCAACTGCATCTGAAGTCACTGTTCACATAACGTGGTCCGCATACTAAAGGATCATCAGCATAGTTCGGAAGTAACCTAACCTCCATAGGCTTATTTGTAGCGCCGACTATTTCAACTCGCTTCTCTAAAGGTCTGTCTGGTAAGGCATTAAGACCTAGAATTATTCAGTCAACGTTAACTTTTTAAAATAATTTTAAAACAGCAAAAATATTAAAAATAATCTTAAAAAATTAAACCTTCACAAAGCTTTGTAACAATTATATGCTGTACATGTCTGAGAGTTACGCCAACTGGTTTATAAACACAAATTAGGCCGTTCAATGTTTTATAAGCAAGTGCAGGGTCTAAAATCCTAACCATTATATTCACTTTTTGTAAATCACCTAAATCCTAAACAAAAATTTAAATTAGAATCATTATAAAATAATCTATCAATAACAAAACTGAGACCTTAAGACATTGTCAAGTATCAAAATATAAGTCAAAATTAATATTAAACGGCTTGGATATTAAGATTTTTTGCCATAATTTGAAATTCTGTCGTCATGTGAATAAAAAATAATACGGCATATTTAGAGAATCTAAATAACAATTATATTTTTCTATAAATTATAAATTGCAAATTTATATTATTGAGATATAAGATGAAATTGGTGCTGTTTTGGAGTACTTAATTTAATCTTAATAATAATTAATAATTTAATAATAATATTTGTAAGTGTCACGGACACAAATATTGAAAACAGTCTTAAGCAATATTTATTGTTAAAAAATATGAAGTTAAGATTTCCACTCAATATCTTTTCTGTAGTATAAAAATAAGAAGTAAAATAAATAAAACAGAAAAATAATAACCTTTAAAGCTATTCATCCAAGAAAGTTAAAAATTATTCTGAATTTATTATTTTGATTTATAGTATATCAACCATCTTTACATCTAGTAGAAAAAAAAATACTACCATTTAGTAGAATAAAACATAATAATGGCAGCACTCAAAATAATCAAAAAAGCAAACGTCTGACTCGACCGTAGTTTGACTGTTAGTTGACATTAGTGATAGTCTAATAGTCTGTGGTGTGCAATGGCTGATCGTGAAGACCGTCACCGTCGCGTATCACGGCGCTACATTCAAGTTCTTCCAAAATAACATTAATAAATAAACTTCCGTAGATAAATAGTGATGTTTGTAGTGAAAATATATTTGTGTTATTGACTGTGCTAAAGAATTTGTGTGGGCGTTTCTAGTATGCGTTTTTATTTCGTGTGAAATTTTTGTTATTGGTAAGTTTGAATTCGTATATTGTATATGTGTTTCAATTATTCAATTCGTATCATACCGTATACACAATGGTTATTGTTGAGTGTCATTTGTTCTGATTCTTCGCGAATAATTGTGCGTTGTGTACACGGCAGGGCACTGCCAACCCGTTCACAACTCGTTAGTTTACGTCGCATCACGCAACTTGTGCCAATTTGCATTATTCTATCACTTTTCTTACAAATGTTTTGTTTTTGTATCGGTTTATTGATAAATTAATACATTCTGAGATGCATTTTTGCACATGTTTCCCACAAAGAAAGTTTTAGTAGAGAAGTAAATTTTTTTTATTTTTGAAAAAATTGATTAACAATAAAAGCTTAAAGTAAAATTTTTTAGTACTTTATTTTGACTGTCCACATATAGCTGTAATGCTATGTGAAATTATCTATATTTTATTGAAAATATTTAATAATTTAGACTGATTAATATTTTAAATTTATTTATTTATTTAATAATATTTTAATGGTATTAATTGTCTGAAGATCAATTTATTATTTTTAATCTTTTTCTTCTTCAAGTTTTATTTATCCAGTACCCAGTAGGGTATAGGTCTGGGTATATGTATTGGATTTCCAATAAATATTGTTATCTGCTCTTCTATTCTATTGTTGGTCCATTGATCTGACTAGATCATTGGTTCATCTTATTATTTTTAATTATTTTTTTAATCAAGAACATATAATTGTTACTTTTATATTCTTCATTATTATTTTTTTATCTTGTGTTAAAATCTTTTTTAAGAAAACTGTTAATGTTATCATTTAAATTTGTTGGCCACAATATTGATTACGTTTGTGGAGTTTAAGAAGTAAAATGGAAAGTTTTGTTTTTTTTGCTATTTTCACTGGCATTTCAACCAATCCTCTTTCTATATTACTTCCTAGTTTTTCTGTGCGTTGTATGGAAATCACTCAATAATAGAAAAGTTTACATTTATATAGAAATCATTGATATTAGTAAAATGGAGTAGAGAAGAAATTCAAACCATATACTTAGATCTAAGGCCCCGTGATTTGTTAACATAAACTTAGTTCTATATTTACTTAGAGTACAGGTACAGCTAGTACTCAGGAAAAATAAAATACTATAAAAATATGTATAAAATATAATAAAATAAATACTAAGTTCAGGAAAAAATCTGTAAACTTTGCAATTTTGATTAAATAGCAAAAACAAGTACTACAATACTATAAAGGTAATTAAAATTTATAAGGTACTCTTGGTTTGACTAGAATTATGAAATTGGCAGCTAGCATCTAAAAATATACATTTGCTAAACACTAAAGAAATAATAGCCTTAACTTACCTACAAACTGACCTGATATAGGTTTAGATTTAATTTGTATGTGGTAGAAGTAGGTGCAAGAGGTATAATAGCTAAATCTTTATAGCTTGCTATAAGATCTTCGACTTAATTCGACTGTTGGGAGCGTCGTTCCCAACAGTCGAATTAATTTCTAGCCCATATTTAGTTGTGGCACTAGGAGAATTGAATTTGGTGTTTTTAGAGAGAGGTACAGGTAAAGGTGCCATTTAAACCTTTTTAATTGCAAGTCCTAAGAGATGCTCTGAGCTCCTCCCCTTCCAACACATGGGCTGCACACACTGCATGGTCAATAATACTAACAAATTTCTTACTTTAAGCAAAAAAAAACACTAAAGTAATTGAAATATTATTTTATTTCTGTGTAACTTGAGTCTTTCTTGGTTCAAAGTGTTTAAAACTTTATTATTTGTACCTGCTGTAACCTTATTTATAGGACTTGTTCATAAATTAAGATTGATCATAAAGAAGATTGTTCATAAATTAATGTAGTTACACTGTTTCAAATATTGCTTGAAATTAACAAAGTTATAATAGAAAAAAATATTTCCTTTTTATTTCACACTTTATTTTAAATTTCAGTCTAAAACAGAGTACTACTTTGTATCAGTTTTAATTATAAAACTATCATCAGAAGACATTACAAATATGGTTGAGTGAGATGGAGAAATATAGTGGTTGAGCACAGATTGCTTTGTATATATCACATAACATTATGTACATTTAAGTATTTTTTAAATAAATTCAATAAAAACTGATGTAAGTATCAGTTTTACAACATAAAGCTTAAAAAGTAATTTAAGCCAATTACTGTGATCTGATTTAACTGAAAACTTGAATGTATATACAATTCAAGATTTTAAAATCATAATATATAATAACCATAAAAATTAATTAAAGTAATCTTTTAAATTTTTGTTATTGATACTATTTTTGTTTATTCTGCTTCAATCTGCCATAAGCTTACTCAAATAAACACACGAAAAAGACCAAGCAATAATCAAAAAATACCATTAATTGTTCAAACATAATAGTTATCTTTATTTTGCCAATAAAACATTATTGAGGCTTTTGCCAAAACACATTGTGACTCAACACTGACGTCAACTCTTTATCACACCTGAACAAATTGTGTGTTTGCTAGTTTAATGCCCAGTTTCCACCATCAAAGAGAAGTGAAATTGTGTACCTGCCTTGTGTTTAACATTGGCATAAATACACTACATTACAATACACTGCAAACTTTGCAGGTTATGCATTTCCCACTAGAGGAAATGAAACAGTTAATCTTTTCATTTTCTCGCTGTGGTAACAAGCCATAGCCCGACGTTCAGATCCGCCACAGAATGAAGTGTCTTGGCACTAGATTCTCTGGCTCCCGGTGTCTACACTGCTCAGTGCAGATTACAGTGTAAATGAAGTGATAAAATGTGTATTAGTTTCTGTTTTTTTTTTTTTTCAGAATAAATATTCTGTGTAAGTATGCAGGTGAAAATAAATGTTTTTCTACTTTCTCTGGCCAATTTTGTAATATTTCACATTGTGTTGCCCAACCCTGTAATTTGTCTTATAAGATTTAAGTTTTAAATTTAAGTATTGTTCTTCTTCAGTAGTCTTCTTTGTAAATGCCTTTATGAAACCTCGTGCGTAGTACGTAAGCTTCCGCCGGTATCATCCACACTGTGTTAGAAGGTTAAATGAGGTCTCTTCCTCTCTTATCACTCTTGCATCACATATTATTTTTAAAAATATTTCATCATTAATTGTATTTGTGTTTTAAATTTATAATTTTCTTTCGCAATAAAAATATGAATCCTACAATTTATACACATAGCAAGTACTTTTTTTAAATCATAAAAATTCAATCTACATTTTAGTTAATCGCGGTTCAGTTACAGTTTTTGCCCCTATACCATGACTGGGCTCAACTATTTTCCTAATTTTTAATAATAACAAGAAATCTTCTTAAATAAAATGCTTCATGCCTTTTCTCGCATATCAGGAAAGGTACAGAGAACCTAATATTAAGACACGACGTTCCACGTTCAGTCAAATTTTCGAGACTATGCGAAGAGCAGCAGTACATAACGCAGAGCGGAAAATAGCGGGAAAATGAAAATAATTTAATTATAATTATTTCCCACGAATGGGGATCGAAGCCACAACCGCCACACAGTCAAATGCTGCCCAAGTGTTATTGTTACTTGTTATTCATACTTGTTTTACTACTTTTATTATTATATACCGGTTCGTGTTACCAGTCCCCTAGCAAGGGTGGAGTGTCACCATGGGAAACCCAATCATGTCATGGGGTGACACCGAAAAGTAACTACGTGATAGGTTTAGATTTATTTTATTATTTATAAAGTGTTTGATGTGCGCCCGCGTAGTCGTATGAAAATAAGGAATAACTAAGAGTTCTGTATGACAAATGTGTCATGACACATTCTAAGTGACTTGTAAACAATGAACATTTTTGATTTTCTATAGCCCTCGATTAATCCAATATACTATAGAAGTACATTTTTGTATCGGAACCAATAGTTCTTGAGTTTAGCGCCTTTAACCAAACGAACTCTTCAGTATTATAATGTTAGTATAGAAATAAAAATTTAAGTTTTTATTTGGCTTTTTTAATTATACATTGTGATGTTGAGTCTTTCGTAGAAAGACTTTCGTAGAAGATATATTTTTACTTATGATTGAAAACCAGTTTTTTTTTAAAAATTCAATTTCTTTAAAGAAATTGAATATTGTTCCATAAAATATTTGTATGATATTACCATATTATGTCTTTAACATAACTGGAATATAAAATAAATAAATGACATTAATAATACTATTATGTTAAAAACAAAAACATTAACTATATAATGGTTGTGTGTTAGATCTTCACCAAAAGCTAGTTACTTTTGTTCATTTTCCCGTTCCGGTATGACAAAGCGCACAGTTGAACGCCGCTGATCACCACACAATATCTCACATTCGTGAATCTAATTGTATTTCACATAAACGAGCCATGGCGAATATTTCTTGCGAATTGCTATGCGCGACTTGTAAAGAGCAACCTTGAGAACGACCGTTGCGATGAGGCGCCGTGTTTGGACATTGAACGAACGCAAACAAGGAAAACTGGATCTTAATGGAATCGAAATAAAACATACATTACGATTACCAAAACACTTTAAGTCTGATGGTCTTTCTGATTGAAATCCGAGGATACATATTGTAAAAAATGTTTAATTGCCTGCTGTCGGTTTTGGTATTTAAATGGTAATATAGTGTGTGTTAAAGTTATATACTCAGTATAACAATAATGATTTTTAAATGTCTTTTTTGATTCGGGCACGTTTATGAAGCAAGAGTGAGTGAGTGAGCGAGCAAAGCATCACGTGATGCTTCCATGTATATTTTGTTATATGCGAGATACAGTGTAAAAAAATGACAATCCTGTCCTGCGTAGCATAGACTAAGAAAACTTGGTGGATAATGCTCATGGCGTGCTGGCTGATGGAATGGTACACCATAACGACTTGTATACAACCAGTTGAAAAACATTATGAAGAAAATTGTACAAATCAATATTATTTTAAAACAAAAATAAAATAAGTCAAATCGGTTTCACGCTGTATCCCAGAGACAGCAGTCGCACCACGACTGGCCTAAAAAATAAAAGAAGTAACTAAATATGTTTATATTCTAACCAATAGAAATTCTGGCTAGTTCTTAGATACACACAACTAATATGTAGGCTTCTTACATAATTCGAGCATAAAAAATGTAGTGCAGACTGTGTACTGTGCAGGTCAAGCGTCGACTCATTACTCAATAGTAATTGCATTATCGAACTTATAAATGATTATATATGATTCAGCTGAAACTAAATATTGTTAGTGATTTGTATGTACGGGTACACACTGGGTCAACGAACGTCTCATTGTAAACGTGTTGGTTTTGTTTTTATTCTGGTAACATTTCTTTTTAAATGGCAGCATTCAACGCCGCGCTCAGCCTCGTTACCAGAGCGAGAAAATGATGATGAGAAAATAATGAAATATTTCGTTCCCCCAAGTGGGAATCGATCACTCAACCGTCCGTTTTGCAGTCGCACGTTTGTACCACTGTGTTACGACAGTTGTAGCGTTGATAGTGTGGCGGACTCACGTTGTGAATTAATTTTTATTATTTTCTGGCTTCTTTTCAAAAGATGGCGTAGACTTTACAACGCATTGCCATCCCCTACTATATACGGGATACAGCGTGAAGCTAGAAAATTGTGGTACTTCCATTAGGAAATCGTTAATTATTCATATTAAAATCTATTAAAATTTAAATATTAACAAAATATGGCGTTGGCATGTTTCTAAATTAAAATGAGTTACTGTAAGTCATAAAGATAAAAAAATACTGGTTATAAAAAAATTACAACCTACTTAGAATTAATTAAACATAAAAAAACCGGATAGTGGTGTTATTTCGTTTGCTTCAAGAAATGCTACGCACTTTGAATCCGATAAACGCAGGCAAGGTCTCTGATTTGTACCCAAGAGGAAACCAAAGGTTGCGGCTTCATCTCAAGGCCGGCGCCCTACGAACTCATCATATTAATACAATTGACACGATCCTTTTTGTTTAAACATGATATTCGACATTACTGCCTCTAGGACTTGGACTGGGACCAAATAAACATTTTGAAGTCTCCTTCAAAATTTCAATGAGTTTTTGAGAACTTACGATAAATCAAAATCCCTATCTTTTTTAATTTTTTTTTCTTGTATAATTTTCCTATTTTTTGTCACTTAAATACCTACATTGTTTTTTTTATTCCTATCGAAACGGTATCCATTGTTTCAATAAAAACTATTATGATGTCCAAATTTGGTAACATTTTGTCGACTCAATGAGCGTTCCGTTTTGTAAGTCAGTGGGACATATGGAATGTGACATAATATTCGTCTCGACGACGCCTGCTGTTTATAAATAAGTCACGTATCGAATGAATTATTTAAGTACAAGGTTTTTGTTTTCTTTGATCGAATAAAGTAATTTTACGTATTTTGGTTTTTATTTTCAATGTCATGTTTTTGACATGTGATTACAGGCATACATTTTTTTCTGCTTAGGTAGATAGCGGGTATACGCTTTTTCTTACATAGCAAGGTAGCCAAATGGAAATTAGTGTTAAGAATTTTAGAGACATTGCGCTATAGAATTCATTGGCGCAACTCAACGCCGCGATTTGAGTTCGAGAACGGGAAAATCAAAGTAATTTAGATATTAAAACCCTTTTGACCATTAACCCGTATTCGGTTTTAACCGAAATAGAAAAATACTTGTACAAAACTACTACTTATGCTTAAAAAAACGATTTTATATCATAAGCTATATGCGTATTGCATATACTGTGGAATTTGAACTCGCATTCATTGTGTACAGTCAGAAATATTTCCACAACGTCATGAGGAGTCATAGAATTTATTAAAAATTTGAAACATAACTACTCCGTTTTTCACGCTTGTATTCATTGTCTAATTGACTTAGTGTAAATTGTAATCGACATTTTTTTTATTTACTTATAATGTTCATTATGCGTAGGTTATTATATGTAGGTACTTAGATCGCTAACAGGACATGCGTGGAAACTTGGATGAATTATTAAAGACAGAGATATATAGTGAATGTTGCCCTAATTAAAAGCAATCGTTGAAAATTAAATACACATAGTTTAAGTACAAGAAATAGTCACAATATTATGAGCCAACAACAAAATAACAAGATAGAAAATACAATTGGTACCTAGTTTGAGTTTTATGGGTTTCTGAAATTTACAAATACCAATAAAAAAATAGAGTTTTAGAGTAGATTGTCTCTACATTAGTTCTATTTACAACTGTACGCTATAATAACATATTTTAAGATAAAAGGCTACGATTTACGTTGATAATACCCCCAATTACTTGTTCTAAACAATAAGAGGAGTCTCGCTAATGCTGCGCATGCGCTTTCTACATTACGTCACATTTACCTTCTTTTTCTTATTTCAGAAGAAATTACAAACTAAGTTAACTTGAACTTAAACTGAAGTTTAAGGAAGTTGGTGAATCTTACATTCTTTTGGCAATGTATTGCTTCACGTTGTATTCCGAATATAACAGAGTACCTAGTAACGTAGTGTTAAGACCTTCATTAAGATCGAACCCACAACTGTCGCGTTTACAGCCGCACGCTTGCCCCTGTGCCACGACGGGTAAATGCGAAGAACATGGATATGGGTTAGATTTTCTCTCGGGGGAATGATTTATTTTGATTTCTCCTATTTGATAAAACAAAATGCGTCATTGAGTTCCGCCACTCTAACAGCGCTGTCTCTAATTCGAGCTGAAAGCGGAGAACGGAGTATCTTAACACTAGATGAATGTTATGTTTACAAACAATTTAAATTATATTAAATTGCACAATGATTGATTTAATTCACTTAATAAGCTATATTTCCGTTTTAATTGCATAATTCGTATATAGTCCAAGGACCCAAAGCAATTGTTGCTCAACATTTTCTCTTGTAAGAGGGACAAGGTCACATATCTTATCATTCACAATATTATCTGCAATATTGATAACGATACATGTAATATTGAATTAGATACTGTTCTATATCTATTTTTGTACACTAAAATTGCGAGTGAGCTTAAATAAACCCGATCGAATGTACCCGAGTGGTACCCGAGTGTATTGAATATTTCATTTCCTCGAATGAGAATCGAACCCACGACGTCGCGACCGCCGCCTCCTAAAAGTATTTTACTCTTTTATCTTAAACTCCAAATACTTTAAGTGGGTATATATATAATGAGTCGTATACCGAGTTTCACTTTCAGCGATGGTCTTAAAAGTCTAGGTAGATTTTTTAGGGAGGATTCACACTATCGTGCCCGAGTCAAGGCTCGTCCTCAGTTTGTTAATATTTTTTTTATTATATGCGGACCGGCACTGTAGTGTGAATGCCCGCTAAGTCTAGTTGGTGTATTTAAAGCGAACACAAACATTACATACAAGCAGGTAGGTTGCCTCGAACAATCGCCCATTGTGGATTGCTTTCAAAAAACTAAGTTATGTTTATCAATTTTCCCGTTTACTGTTTCTTTCGTTTGATACGTTACACTTGTTGTTGTTGGTGATGCGAGCTCTTGTTCTTGCATTCTGGTAGCGTCTGGTAGCGTGTGGTAGCGTGTGGATGTGTCATCGGTCGACGGTCGACGGGTTGAATTATATTTAGTATTATGTTTGGCTAGTGTTAACACACTCCTTTCTCCAATTTTGCACTTTTTGTCTTCCTTAATCTAATCAGACAAATAGCGGCGTTGGACTCAGCCAAGTGTGTATGTCTAACATATAGAGAGCACTTAAACAAATATAACAGATCTACTTAATTAAAAAAAAATTATACGTTAATTAATTATAGCTAAAATATTTTAATGAACATTTATAATCATAATTATTTATGTTAAAACAGATTGTTCAATGCGGCGAGTTTCTAATACTCACTATTTACCAAGTCTCTATGAATATTTTGCAATGTAAAGTGTTTGTTTTAAATTTCGCTTTTACTTTGTTACATAAATACCCCTGTATCGCACATCGTATAGGAAAACCTTATTACGCTATTTTTTATCTATGTTGCTATATTCATGTATATGTTTTCGTTTATTCACGTTTTTCGGATAGGAAAACAAATATCGTGCCAATGGCCGGTATGACAAACGATGTCATCAAAATTATATTAAATTAAATATTTTCTTAATTTTAATATCTATCTATACATATACCTAATATGTATATCGTATAATAATATGTATTTCTTAAAGATTTTTTTATTATAATTCATATCCTAGACTATTAAATAAATGTTGAAGTGTGAAATTTGAACATAAATAGCACCGATTTTTCCTTCCTGATATTTAATCAGAAAATACGGAAATCGTTCTCATATAGTTACCTACTTGAGAGAATACATGGCCTTGCCATTGTGTGCGACCGGAGATCAGACACCGCGACGCGTCGGTCAAAGTCACTGCCAACTGTGCAGCCTGCAGCCTGTCACAGCCGTGGCAAGTGTTTAAATATACCTAACATACATTTTTTTTCACAAAATGTGTTAAGTAAAAAAATATTAAATACTTTGTTATTATAAATATATAGCAAAATATATTTTTGCAAGTTTTTGACGATGTTTGGAAGTAATTCGCTTTGAGTTAAAGTGCAGCGTTGAGCTCCGCCAACTGCGTGCAATATTTTTTTAAATTCAGTGGAAAAATCCATGTAGATACATAAAGAGACCACAGTGGCCGTAAACGCGATGGCGGACACATTAGGATATTTTGCATTTATTTTCAAACTCGTTCAAAGCTTTTGTTAATATATAACAGATTATTTATTTATGTATGTAAAGTTGTTGTTATTTTAATTTTATTTAATATCATTAACAGTAAATGTGAAAAAACTAATAAAATCATAATAAAAAGAGGTGTTTTCAGCGTGGAAGAAAATGGACAGGTGAATGCGGTTGAGTAAAGATGGTTCGTGTCGCAAACACTTAGAATGCACGTAACCGTTATACAACGCGCGCCGGTCAGCGGGCTAAACTAGTTCGGACGCGGTTTCGGCTGACCTTAAATGCTCGACCCCGATTGATGTCTTGTTGTATTATTGTTTACAACGTCTTAAACACTAGCCTTAACCAGTTCGAAAGCAATTAACTTAAAATTTAGGTTATTTAGTGTTATACATTCTGCAGTTTTATCGTGGCAACATTCTGTTCATTCCACACATTAAATGACGTTGTTCATTTTTTAAACATTACGAGTAATAGGTAAAAGGCAGGCGAGAATAGAAATCTCCAATTTGTTGTGACTTTTAATTAAAATAAAAGTATTAATGGTAACTGGATATTATACATATTATTATATAAAATCGATGTATAATTAATACAGATAGGAGAGGAGATTAAAATCAATCGCCTCATGCTTATCATGCTTATTCAGTTTTATGGAGGATGATCGTAAACCAACAAAATTTGTTCTATACAACGTGAGTAGGAACATGTAGGTACTTTGTTATGGATTGTCTCGGAGGTCAAACAACTGCTCAACCGTATTGAAATATGTGACAGCTCTTGTCGCAAGTGAGCTTGCCAGATGAATTTTGTTATTTAATTTGTAATTTTTTGTTCATTTACTATTAACTTATAAAGTAGTAAGATATTTTTTTTGTGATGTTTCGTTGACTTTGACTATCCTGAACTGAACTTGGAACCCTGTTGCTAAAACACTTTTTGCGCATTAAGGCACTTCCGTTCGTCACTTACCGCCGAATTCTGCGCATGAGTGGTGGTACTCAACACCGCTTTAAGTGCCAAAAAAAAGGGGACTCAAATGACACGCGGACGCTGCCAATAAAATAATTTGTAACAAGCACAAAAAAGTATCGACGTAGCTCCATGAAAATATATGGCTTAATTGGCTAGGACGCATGGACGATTATCAGATGGCGCGGGCTTGAATCCCGATGCTTTAAAATTTTTATACGTTTCAAAATATGTTTTATTGCTATCATCGTTTACGAAGACAAATGCTCCATGTGAAATCAATTCAGCCGCTACGTTACAAAGCGTTTGATTAAAGAATTAAGAGAAAGGGAACACCAGTTCCTCATACCGGCACGATCTAGATCAGGGTTCCGATCTGTTTGAATATAACCAAATTATCATATTTAGAGCTTGTATGGCCTTCTTTAAAATTTTGCAGTTTTTATACAGCATTTAGGAAGTCCAAATAGTTTTATAAAGTAATCTAAAAAATATGTTAATGTTTCAAAATTTTATTGATTTATAAATTATTTAATTTCTTAAAAAATCTAATATAATTATAACAATTATAGCATATAATTATAGCAATTATTGACAGAAAGATAATAATTTATAAAAAAAAAATCCCATTATAATATATAAACGTGGTGTTCTTGCACATCCCTAACATAATGGTTTGCAGTCAAATCGCGCGTGTTGTGTCAATGAACTTGTGCTCTCCGACGGTGGCTGATCGCGACCGTTTATGCCGAGCTTCTTCTTTTTGTCTTTTTTAACCGACTCCATCAGTAATGCTTTTCGGACGCCCATATGCCCATGTCATATGCCCATGTGACATAGACAACAAATTATATAATTTATAACTATATAAATGATGTCAAGATATGAAAATTTACTCATCGTTTTTGGTTTCATTATAATAAATTAGTTATTCTTGTTTTTTACGCATTTAATTTTTTTCATTTGGAGAGTAGAGAAGCCAGTGTTAAGATACTCCGTTTTGATACCAATATGGGCTATGGTAATAAAAAGTAGAAACGAAGGTAGTTTTTTCTTAAAAAATACAAATTTCTTTTTTTACATTTTGCTCGAAAATTTATACAAAAAAGTAGTGGTAAAAACTTGCTATCCTCGACCTAACAGCGAATTTTTAGGCCATATTTTATCCGCTATAAGGTTTATTACTAAATATATAAAAACCATTAAAATAATTATATAAACGTTGACTTCCGTCACTTAACACGCAATGCCTCTAAAAGTTTGGTGGAAGGAGGGAAACGGAGTGTCTTAACACTAAGTGTCCTCTGTCTAACCTGCTCTGTGTGGGATACAGCGTGAAGCTTTAGACAGATTAACCAATTTCATGACGCAAATGAAAGTTCTGTAGGTATTGGTAATTCAATAAATAGGTACTGTGGAATGTACCAATAGAGTGGTCTTATCTTTTAACGATCGACAAAGAAGTTTATATAAGTATTTGTGTAGCAATTAGACAAATAAAAATATTTTCTAGTGTCGTCCTTTGTTGACTCTATAAATACACTTCTATAGTAATAGTTAATCTTTGATAAATGTATTTAATAATAGTAATAATAATTTGTTTAGATGTGGCGTTAAGTTCCGCCACTCAATTCGCAATATCTACTGAATTCGGCAGAAAATTGAAAGCGGAAATGTCTTAATGGGGGGGGGGGGGGTAGGAGTTTCTTATCACTGCGTTCCTAGATTCCCACTATAGTATTATAATACTCCGTTCAGCATCTTTATACATTTCAAGGACGAGTTAGGTGATGTAACTCAATACGCTTTGTTTTACCATCATGAGGAAACGTATTTAGAAAAATTATCTAGAAATAGAAAACACATACTATGATGACGATGTTATATAATATAGCTTACAGTGGACTTCGATAAATGGACTATATGTATATATATATATGTAACATTATTATAGAGTGTATTGTACACACTTTCGTAGCGATGTTGCGATAAGCTATAAGTGCTATTAAATTATTAAATATCTTTCAACCTTGAATGTTTGTTGATAAGGAAAGGGAATTTCATGTTTATATCAATTGTTATGTTTGTCTTGAAGATTTATTGTTGTGCTTCATAAAAAGAATCAAATACTCCATGTTACGTATCTCAGGAAGGCTTGGAAATATCGAGTTGAAATTCAAACCAATACGCAAACTACGTTCGTTTTATTTCTTGAAAATATCGTATTTCTGCATTATAAAGGGAATCAAAATTAATAGGGTACTTACGGTCCTACAGATAGCACTAGCTCGGGACAAAATCTGATAAATATATATTTTTTTCACATTTTTAAAAGTGTTTTTCTACATTTAGGAAAGAGAAATACTTAAAGAGATTTAAACTATACATTTGTGATGAAATCCAAAAAAAATAGCCTTAAAAGGAGGCAAATTTCGATATTAAAGCCGTAGAGGATTTAAGCGAGATATCAGATGAAAGGACTCCGGCTAACCTTAGCATGAATTTCGGAAAATCGAGACTTCCAATTTTTGTACGGAATCTTCGGTGGGCTAGCCCAAATCACGCTTGTCAGTTTTTTTATTTCTATATTGTCATCGTGTTAGCATCGTATTTTAACCTACTTTCATATGAAGAAAAAAATAACTTTTTGTATTGCTTTATACGTCTGTATAATGCATAACTCACTTCCCATCGTCATTTGTTGTCATCACGTTTCACCATTCTTCTAGAATTCTTGATATCAATTGTTACAATTATGACTGTTTGTTTCCAGTTGACATTTCCGGTTTTGTTTCTTTTACCTTATAACCGATAGTCGCTAAAAAATGTGTTGGTTCGAATCCCACTCAAGCACTTACTAAGTCTTTTTTTTTTAGTTCTATGCACCTTGTTCGTTTAAGATTACGCCACTAACGTTATATCCTTCATAAAATTTATTCTGTATACAATAACTAAAAATATAAAAAAACCGTTTGAAGAATTACAAATTTAAATCCAATTATTGAGGCCAGCCGTGGCGCAGGGATGGGTTCAAACGCCACTCGAGGAAATTAAATATCTATTGAAATTTATATTTCCATTTCTTCGATTTGGTGCCGAGGCTAAGCGTGGTGTTGAGTTCCGCCAGTCAACACACAATGCCTCCAGAATTCGGCGGAAAGTGGGAGACGAAATATTTGAACACTAGGTGCTCTCTGCCTGCTGTGTGTGGGATGATTTATGAGATATATTTATACTTGTTTGTATTTGTATTAATTGATGTATATTTTGATATTACCCTCGAAAGCTCGCCAGTTTCCGTCCGTAACACGCTGCTACCGTGATTGATGAGGATTGCTCAGCACATGTATTCAATTAATAATTTTGCAGCGAGGGCGATAGTAGAGTTAAATAAGTTTGGTTATATAATACTGCGTCACGAGTTTTAGATATTATAAGATTTTTCAAACTTAGAATTGTAAAATCTGTCACTCATTACCTATAGTTTACAAATATATTTAAATATACATTTGCATGAATAATGTTATCGTAGTTTGTAATGTAAGCCTTGAAGTGAACACTCGCTTATCTATGCAATGTAAAATCCTCAATAAAATCTGATGGATTCTTATAAGGCTATAAGGAAGAATGATCGTCTGTTGATAATAGTGTTAAACGGTTGTAAAAATATGTTATTTTTCTGATTTGACACTAGGTTCCCTGTGTCTACCCTGCTATATTTGTTTTATTATATCTGCAATGTTTATTTACAGTTATTTACAGAAGGGTAAATACAGCACCATAAGGGCGTTGTTTCTCTCATTGAGATTGAACCTCCTCGAGGCCTCGAAGTTTATTTTTCTTATATGATACGTACTTTTCTTTGTCATAACGGTAATTACACATTAAATTTTGGAAAGTAGTTCTAAATACGATCCAATGCTCTTGTTGGAATGCAACTTGTACGATTAGCATTTACAGTTAACGTTTAATTAGGACATATGATGACATGACATGGCACATGTCACTGACTAGGAAAATATGTATTTGAAAACTTACGAAATCTAGCTAGGTTTTTTAACTTGGCGCTTTTTGTGACTTGACAATGATGATGATGGTGTAATGAAGTTACTTCTGTGTTGCGCTTCCCGGCAAGTTATGACCTCTTTGGTTTTTTTTGTTATCTCACATACAGCATGGTAGGCAGAAGAAACCTGGTATTAAGATACTACGTTCTCATTAAGACACTCCCCACTTTTCGCCGAATTTTTGGCCTATTGCGTGTTGATTGGCAGTACTCAACGCCGGGCTTTGCCTCGTTACCACAGCGAGTAAATTAAAATATTGAATAAACATTTCATTCCGCCCAGTGGAAACCGCCCACAAACGCGCTTGTCACAGCCGAACGCTTGTGTCCCTGAGTCAACACTGACCTCATACTGACCTAGTTATTTACTTATTTAACTAAGTATTAAAATGTATTACAATAATCTAAGAGAAAATTAAAATAAAAATATTTGCGGGCAAGCGAGCTAGAGGCGTCAGTGTAAAACAAATATCATATTTCTACTATGTATGAAATCAATATTTACCTTTAATATTGCAATAACCCGTAGGGCATTATTATTATATACTCAACTACTCACCAAGTGTCTCACCACTAGGTTGCGAGGGTCCATCTGCCCTGCCATATGCGGGATACATGCGGGTTGAAGCTAAAAAAACTATAACACAGCTAAAATATATATGCGACACATGCAGACATAGAACAAGTCAATCTTTGCCCTTTAATATATTCTGGACTCACACTTATAAAAGAACCTGAAATCAATATTGTTGTATGTCACGTCAGTCAGTACAATAGCGTAGATTTCATTTACTGCTGGCCAAAAATTACTTTGCACGATGAATTGGACTATATAAGCTCAAACTAAAAGAAGACTTAGTAAAAAAAAACATTTTAAAGTGCTTAGATATATTAGAGATTCAGGCAAAAAACACCTGTTTTGTTACGATTTTTTGGGCGTCGGTAGAAGGCCAAAAAATATATCGACTATTTTTTTAAATATTTTTTATGTAATTGTATTACAATGACGCATCTTTTTTGACCGCCCACAATAATTATCAATAATAAAAATTAAAAAAAAATAATAAAACACACACATGTACACATGTCTGTAACATTAATATGGGGTTAATGTATTGAAATTACAGCCTATTTTGGTTTGTATAGTAAAAATAGCTATAGGTCAAAGTGCTTGTAGTGGAAATGAGGGCTGTTGGTTCAATTCCTATCCAGGGAAAAGATTTTTTTTTTTTTCATTTTCTCGCTCTGATATCTAGACAAAGCGCGGTTTTGAGTTTCGTCACTCAATATTTCATACACCGCTCGATTTTCGAAATATAATGTAGAGAAAAGTTTTTTAATGGTTGCATATTCAGCAAAATATGTTTTTTAACTTTTTAAATATTCCAAATCAAATATGTCATTTTACATGTTTTTTGCTGTAATGATGAGTCATTTTTTTATATTTTTAAATGAATGATTACTAGTAAGTAATTTGAAAATAATGATGTAGTAGTGTTGTTTAAGAATATTATCGAGATCGGTATTAAATGAGGTTGCGATAAAAAAAAGCACAATTTTTAACACACGCCGGAAGTTTTAATTTTCCTCCTTTCATTTACGTTTTAATGTACGAACACTGCACAGGAAATATAATCTGACAAAACAGCTGTTGTTTTGAGCACAAATATATAAATCACTTATATTAAATTACTTTTCAAAATAGAAAATAATAAACGCAGAGTTAGTAGTTTAAAAACGCAGCGTATAACTCCGCCATTCAATAAGATAATTCACAAATAGAGTTGAAAATGGAGATCGAAGTGTCATCACAAGAACGGCCACAAAATCACCATATACACGTCTGATAATACTGTAGTTATCCGATATATATTTTATTTACCAATAGAATAGATGGAATCGCAAAAAACGTGAAAGGGCCTTTGCTTACTTAGTTTAAAACAATTGTCGTTGAGCCAATTTGTCATCGCCAGTCAACGCCCACTGGTTTATTTAACAAATAATGTAAACGACGCGCCTCTACCTTATCTCTGTTTTGCAATTTTTTTTAAACCAATCACAAAAGTTCATAAATAATTTATTTTTACTAGTATTTACTTGTGAATTCGCTATAAAGTGATGTCTTATGTCTTTTCCGATACATATACTATCCAACCCAAAATGAATGTTCTCCAATTCAAACCAGTTGTTCGTGAGATTAACTAAACCAAATCTATTCCTAACACACCAAACTAACTACAAACGAACTAGTCGTTTTTGGTTCCCTTACAAACAGCTTCTCGCGCTCGTGTGAGCGTTCGTGGTCGGTCAACAACCGGCGCGGCGGTGACGGTGGTCCGGCGGCGTTGCGGATTTTTTGCCCTCTCTATCAACTTCGATAATCTTTTTTTGTTTTTTAAACGCTGTTTTCTTGTTAATTGATATTAAGTTAAGTTTAAGTGTTAGTTAGTTATTTCAAAATTAATATAATTATATGATAATCAAAAGGACACTACGAAGGCCATTTTTTATTTGATTGATACATAACGGTTGACGAAGGGACGTTAGAAAGCTACAGGCGCGCCGGTAGGAACAAAGCGGTGCGGTTCCGTTCTTAGGTTTCCTTCATGAATGAGGTATTATGTATTAAGTATATGACTTAAGTTATCTTTATTTATTTTCGCTCTCATTTTCTGTAACCGGACTTGAAAGTATTGTTTAGTTGAAATCTAGCCAAACTTATGTCATATGTGATTTATGATATATTATTTTTTGTATATATACACATATATATGTATTGTACATATATATCATTTTATATATATTTATCGATCGATCGCTGTGTGTACAATTGCGTCACGCTACGCCACAAAAAAAGACAATTATGTTTCATACAATAACACAGGGAAAGAAAGACATTTTTTTATTACTTGGTTTAATTAATGTTTAAGCCCACGTTGCCCTTATATCAGTCATGCGTGACGAGCTTGCTGTTCATTTTAAAACATAAATTCACCTTTAAAACTGTAAGTCCCTGTTGGTTCACGCCTGGCTGCGTACGTATAGTTAAAAATAGTCATAATAATATATACTTATATCCGATTTTGTAGAGCCCCGTCGTGGCGCAGGGACACAGGCGAATATAAACGCGACAGGTGGTGGGTACTATTCCCACTCGATATTCCCACTTGATTGATATTTTCTGGTCTGGTTTTTTAAAAATATTCCATTAAACAAAACTAAGTCATCGCACAACGTAAAACAGTGATTTTTGTAAAGCTGCTGTCTTGTAATACACGAGGAACCCTTACGTTCCTCGTGCATGACTTAAATAAATTGTACGTGGAAATACGTCAACCTTCAATTTTTGCTTATGCACCCCCATTTCCTGTGTAGTGTGGCATACTCATTATCTGTGTGCTCTATCATAAGTGTTCGCTGAAGATTGTTAATGTTTTCATATATATTTTTATTTGTCTGGTAACGAGGCTAAGCGCGGAGTAGTTAATGAGAACTGAATGTCCTGCCGCTAGGTTACCCGGTCCTATGGCGTATCCTGGTACCTTTGCCTCGACACCAGAGCGAGGAAAAATGGAAATATAAACATAAAGAAGTATTTCACTTCCTCGAGTGGGAATCGAACCCACAAGTTACAATAAATGATTATTTATGTTTTTACATTGTTTGCGTGTGCATTTGTGTTTGGTTGACGTCGCTATGGCGCCTCCATGCGATAACGAGTGACTCAACTAATTAGAATCTTGTAAAGTTATACGTTTGAAACAATTATACGTAAACTATTATATATTTTTTAATATAAATATAATAAATAGAAAAGAGAGAGGAAGGTAGAAGGTAGAGTTAAACAGAAAAGTACCCACATACAACCCATAGGTACTCGTTATTCATGATTTTCGAGACCGATATTTCACACTATTGCCATTGTTCCTCGTCAAATTCTCAAGGAGTATCAAATGGCGGAACTCGACACCTCGCTTGCCATGGTTACCAGAACGAGAAAATTAAAAAATATTAAATAGTTCATTCTCTCTCGTGCTAATCGAACGACCTTCCCGTTTACAGTCGCACGCTTATGCCACTGCGCCATGACGGCTTCATAACAAGGCCTAGGATATTCCGACGCGTATTACCATAATTGATTTAACAATTAAATTTGTTCCTCCAATCCGAGTAAAGTTAATTAGAAATTAACTCAATAATGATGTCCGTAGTATAATGCAGTTCTAGTTTCCCTCTAAATGAATGTATTTAACTGCTATAATTTCATAGGCGATGAGCCCAGCGTATGTCTGTAAAACAATGAATGGGTTGAATCCTAGCTCGGAAATAGCTTATTTCCATTTCGCCGTGCCGCGACTCGAGTCGGCAAAGTCTAGAATTGGAAGTATGATGAACGCTTACGCAAGTACCGACGCTAGTACACGCGAAGGCCGCCCCGAATGATATAATGGGTACAATTAAACAGATTTTACTCTCCAAACGCAATGCCTCATACTTAATTGCATCCTTTTGGTCGGTTGTTTCATACTTCTTATGCAAATTCTAGACGCTGTCTTTAATAAAAATAAATCTGCTTCACGCGTATACTGCCTACAGTAGGTTAGGGAGAGGGAACCTAATGTGGTAGGACACTGTTCCCCATTTTCCACTGAATTCTGGAGGCAGAGCGAAGAAATGAAAATATAAATTAAAGTAACGGATATAATAGTAGTGGGTAATGTTTGTTAAACAGTAGTTTGAGTGTTCACTGTTGTGACATTCAATGTTCTAACACCGCGTGTTTGGTTTGTTTTGCTCAATTCATAATTAGAGTAGACTCGGACCGCAAAGATTCTCATTAGTTTGTATTTGTTTACTTTACATCATAAATAATAACAAATTATTATTGTAGTAGTAACATTTACTTTGTGTATTTTAAACTTTTAAAAGTAATCAGCTTAAGCTTAAGCCGGACGATTACGTCATTAAAGTCACATGCCATCCAGATGTGATAAGGTATCAGCTCCGGCTGAGTAGATTATTGGCCACTTTGACTTTTCACGGTTATATATTATCTCTCTGGGAGATTCTGGTCGATATCTATGGGTATTTGAATTCAATTAAGCAGTAGATATTTAAGGTTACTGATATACCTATCACTGTTTTAATCTTTTGTTAGAAATTGGAAGCGATTAACGTTTCAAAAAAAAACACGATAAAAACACATATCGTCTATGTGTTTCTAACGTATTTGGAAATATATTCTACGTAATTGCAATAAGTGACCTGTATGACTTCCAATCAGGGCCGTTGCCTTCAAACAACTACCTCCGATTGACACGATCCCACTGCTTTTATAGTCTTTTTCACTTACATCTACCCTATATATAAAAGGAGATGTTCCCACTGTCTGGTAAGACGCACAGCCGTAACCTCTGATGATAGAAACGTGAAATTTGGACAGATGTTCATTTTCATAACGTAGACATCCACTGAAAAGGGAAAAATTTTATCTCTGAAGGGTTAAAATAGGGGTTGAAAAATTAAATTAAATCTTTAACTTGAATTCAGGTTTATCAATTTACCTCCTTATTCTTATGATTCAAGAGGACGAAACCGCCTGAGTCTGCTAGTAAAAAATAATTTGATAAGTTTTCCACAACTGTCGCATTTGCAGTCAGATGTTCCAATGCGCTACGGCAGCCTTAAAAAAAAGTTTTTTTTTAATTACAGTTAAAATAACAATTCTGATAAAAGTAATAATTTCAACCGAACCCAATTTCTTATCGCAACAATTAAAAATATCTAAATGTACTGAACAATCAATTTCCTTTTCAGGCTAACGACGTCTGCCGATATGAGCCCGATCCGCCTGAATCAACAACGCAGCGAAGATAACGCCGATTTAATAGTTCGGCCGCTTTACTTATCCACTTAGTGAGTTAGTGTGACAGTGACAGTGACAGTGTGGTGCTAATATTAGTGCTATAGTGTTTTATATAGGAGTCGGTACCAACCGGCTAAATAACCGATGTTGGAGTCATGGCGTTCATGACGAAGAAAAAGAGATATAAATTTGAAGTACAGTGTTGCTTGGAGGAGCTAACGGAGGTGCCATTTGTGTCGGCCGTTCTGTTCGCCAAGGTGCGGTTGCTGGACGGTGGCAATTTTCAGGACCATTCCACCAGGTATGTCAAATTCGATCCTAGATCGTAGTTTCTTTAACAAGATCGTTTAAGGTAATGTCTATATTTTAAAAAAAGGTTGAAACATATGTGGTTTTAGATATTTCCATTAATGCACTACTCGAGCCAAGAAAAGAATATTTTTTATATTTTATTGTTATTAAAATTAATGTACACATATTATGTATATTTTAAAGCTTGTGTACATAGGATAGATAAATGTATTCCCCTAACTTATAATAAAATATAAAACTTCATTCAAATACAATTAATCAATGTGGAACAGAAGAAACTCTAATTGTAAGTCAAAGTTTAGTTAAATATCACTGAAATGAACATATGCGGTTTTGTTAAATGTTATATTATACGTTTTAAATAAAACTGTAACCGGATTAATTGCATATATTGTTTGCATAATTGTTTTATTATATATTTTTAGATACCTCATCCTGTCCGTGGTCGCGTTAGACTGACATTTGAACTTGAACATTTTGTAGTCTATTGTCTAGTGTCTATTGACAACCTATTGACTTATAAAGTTACAGACGTAACAAAGTTTGTAGGAAAATAAATATTTCACGTCCTCCTAGCGCTTGTGCAGCTGCGCCACGACGCCCCATCGACGATCAAAATTAACTGTAAATATAATATTGAAACATGTACAAGCCCTGTAAATGGCTTTATGCAAGCAATATCGACACAGCCCGTACAACAGTCGAAGACAGGTCCCACCACACCCGACGCTTGCGCAACTCTTCCTTGTCGAGAAAGAGACCACCAGTGGAGAATGCTCTTAATTGATATGATCTTTAATCATTATAGTTTCATAAACACGATGAACTGTCGCTGTATCCCGCATATAGCGGGGCGTGACGGGACGAAGTAAATTAGTAGATATTGTATTAAATTCACGCAGTGATGGGTACACTAACAATTGTATTTCAATAATTATGTTTGTAACAATAGAGTTTACTAAGTGCGCTTATGTATCTTTTGAATGAAAGCATTTTTGTTATTCGAAGGTTTCTCATGACTTCGCTAATTAATGTGAATACAAGAAGCGCGTGCTGTATGACTCATATACGTGTAAATACTTGTAATGAGGTGAGAATTTACAATTGATCGCTTATAATGTGTAAATTGTATTTTGAAATTAAATCACTCAAAATTAACAATCATTTCACACTCTATTTCTGACCTCTAACCAAAAAAACCATACTTTTATGGACGATTTCCAAAAGACGCGGGTTCGTTTTTTCAGAAATGTATAAAAATATGCTATATAAGCTAAAATATCCTTTGAACTCATTTTCCAAAAAAATGTTCAAAAGGATACCCGATCTCACTTCCAGCCGAATTATGGAGGCATTGCGTGTTGTCTCAACGCCAGAACGAAAAAATAAATTATTATAATATATTCATATAATATATTCATTTCCTCGAGTGGATATCGAACCCTTAGCCCATCGACTTAAAAGTCACACGCTTGTGTCCTGCGCCACGTCTGGCCTCAAACTATAGTATTGTACACATTTATTATTATTTAAACAGTAATCTTCTGTCGTCAACCGGAACTGAATGATAGAATCCGTAGACGGATGTAGTTCAAGTAACGTCGACACGGCACCGAGCCGGCCGGGTGTGGGTTCCGATCGCAGGAAGCGCTGCAGTTATCCAATCTACCAGCTTAGATTGTTCTTTGCCATGTGACTGGTATAACTAACTGGTTTTTGTTTGTTTCTTTTTTAATACTAACCTAGTTTTATTTTTTGTATGTTAAGAGGTAGGCAGGGTCAATTTAGTCCGTTACTTAATTAATATAACACTATTATTACTACAGTAATAGTCTTAATAGCATTCAAGTTGTTTATTAATTATCATTGAAGGATAGAGAGACTGATAAGCAACCTTAACAAAGGAAATTATTAATTTCTCAGTACATTAGCACTTATCATTGTAGATAACATACCTGTCACATTGGTTATCTGTATTATGTTTTTGAGGACCCATTATATATTGAATTTTATTTGCATTTTTATTTTAGGTTTACCTACATACCAGGGTGGCACGAGAGTAGAACGCCGCGCCGTCTTGTTACTAGAGTACAGCGAACAAAAATAAAATATTAAATATTACATTTCCTCGAGCGGGAATCGAATCTACCAACTGTCGCGTTTACAGTCGCACGTTTATGCACTGGCACAGTGTCCGACAATAAGTGCGACGGTTCGAAGGTAGAGAACGTATTGTTTCAGGTTCCTTCACAGCTTCAGAGGAAGCTAAAAAAGTAATGTTTTACATTTTTTTATTGTATTGTTATTTATTCAAATGAAATCCAAGTGATTTCTATATTTTTTGCGCGAAAATGTTTATCGAACATGTCATTTCTTAGTCTACGCCTTATTTGCGCTGCGTCATTGTTATCATACCAACTATATAACTTATCTGTACGATGTTATGATGAATTGAATAAAGTGTAGTGTACTTTTAATATTTTTTTATTTATTATTAATATCATGAGTTAATTCTTATGGATCAACAGTTGGAGTCGGAACCCCATATAATCATCCTAAGAAGCTCTGGTGCTTCCTTCTGTGCTCCGTATTTGACTCCTAAACTACTGAACACATAGGCCATGTAATATATACGATAAAGATTCGTATTATTTGATACAAATGTAAAAAATTTTAAAAAATATATACGTTTATTTCGATATTTATTTTAGTCATCATAATATAGACAAACTGGAGATACTCCCGTCTGATGGGAAGTGGGTAGTTAGGGACCCCCCTAGTTGCAGTGGAATGCGGGGGCGTCCGGCTCGCAGCCCTGTAATTGAGGTTCACCAGATGCATTCAATTTTCAAATTGAATTGAACAAGGTGCCCGGGGAAATCCCGCAGGCGTCTAGCTGCTCAGAAATGATAAGAGAAATAACACAAAGCCTCTTTGAAATTAACTTCCTTAAGCTATTCTGTCTATATATTATAGCTGAGCATAGCTATCGCTCGTGGTGTTGTGTATGTCACATTCTATGACCGCGAGAATAGAGAGGTTAAATGAAAACCATTGACGTTGTGTAATATATAGCTTCTAGTCGTCCTCGATAAATGGTTTATACAATACTAAAATATATTTTTTTATCCGAGCCAGTAATTTCTAATATTAGCGCGTTCAAGCAAACCAGCTCTTCAGCTTTATTGGTTTAATATAGAAAAATATATGTATTATATGTGATTAGTATAGTGATTTACTTCACGTATCTTTAATATATACTTACAGTGAAATTAGCGGGAAGTTTTTAGTGTTAAGACACTACATTACTTATTTTCCGCTAATTTCTAAATGAGAGTTAAAGCGCGGCATTGAGTTCCGCCATGCAACTTGCGTGTTGCCTTCAATATTTAGCAATAAGTAGGCTGGTTGTTAATAAGAAGATGGTGCGTTTTGTCCAACCTCACAGAAAATTGTGTGATTTGCAAACTAAACATATATTTCTCCTGTTATTTGTGTTTATTATTATCTTGCCAGGACTATCTAAGTTAGGAGCGGAGTGTATTAACAGTAGGCTCTCTACCAAATCAGTTATGTGCGTGATACAGCGGGACTCCAAAAAAAGTCCCAATAATTGAATTGAGATTGTTACCATTCCTTTCGCTTCTCCATTTTCCGCCGAATTTTCGAGGCATTGCATGTTGAATGCCGAAATTCATCACCACACTTTGCCTCCTTAACAAAACTATAATATTAAATATTTAATTTCCTTGATTGAGAATCGAACCCACAATGATGACTTTTAATTTGCGCGCTTGCGCCCCCTGCGCCGGGCGTCGACGGTTAACATTTACTGGACGAATGTGAACGCGGTCGACTAATATAGGCACTTGATTCAAGTATAAAAATAATTTTTAATCAAAGGGTAGCCGCTAAAGGGTAGTCGGAGTCCGTTTAATGTTACCCTCTTATAAAGAATAACTTACCTTTTTAATTTATTGATATGATCTAGTATAAATTATTTTTATTTTCGTTGATTGTTTTGTGCGATTTGATTTTTGATGTGACATCGTCGACGTCTGTAAATGTGTTGGTTGTGGGTTCAATCTCTATTTGGAGCCTAATTTCCTCGCTTTGGTAACGTCGAGTTCTGCCACGTGAGACGCCACGCCTCGGAATTAGGTGAAAAGTAAAGAACGGAAGTGTTTTAATGAGGAAAGGAATGTCTCAACATGTTCCACGTTCCCTCTGTGTACTCCGCTATGTAACTTAAAAAAAAGGCAGGAACAGAACAGAAACTTAAATTTTTTTATTTAATTACATATCTATTCCACACGATCTAATCCTAAATCTGGACCATGTAGTTAACCTCGGCGTATTACTTAACTATCGCCAAAGTTTTTTTATCGCGCTTGTTGATATATCGAAGGTGAATTAATTAGGGAAGTTGGTCAAGGCGAGAACTGCCCTGCGAAGTGCGGACTTCCCAAGGCTCGCGATGGCAGCCAGCCAGCTATCATTGACGCTATTCTGGTACACCATAAACAAGGAAGTGGCTTAACCGAATCTTTGATTTACAGTGGTGTGCTGTGAATACAGACGACCTTTCAAATAATTCATTTGAAAGGTCGTCTGTATATATTTATGTCGGTAGCGGTAAGAACGGCAAGAGAGATAGGGGTCTCCCCCTCGGTTGGCCTTCAAAAACATGGATAAATCGTGAAGACCATACATCGTGTGACAAAAAATTGCCTGGAAACACGAAGCTTCCGTAACGCTAGGCGCTCCATACGACTACTTTTTTAATGACAGCTCGATGATAACCTAATGGCATGATTAGATAAGCGGACGCATTTTCTAACTTGAATTTTTAAAAGAATGTTTCAAGAGCGATGGCATGCTAATGACCTGTGGACGTGGAGATAAATATTAGTGTGCTGATGATGAAATGAACAATCTACGCATAGATAGGCAGGCACTGGAAATATATTGTTAGCAGTTCTCTCAATTCCCATTATATTATTAATAAATAACTACGGCAAACTAAAATAGTTATAAAATCAACGTGATATTAGTCACAGGGTCGACGACTCGGCTCACGTACCAATTAAGTAGGCTATCGTCCCTGCGCTAACAGTTCTGCGCTAGACTAGATTGTCGGCTTTCGTATAATCGATTGTATGATGATGAATGATGATTGTAGTGATGGGTGTGAGTTCGGTGCCCGCTTCGTGACAAACAAACAATATGTATAAACGATTTCCAACAGTGAAAGCAAACTAATTAAGCAGCAACATAGAATTATCGATATTATACATGTCCTTATAGATTACTATTATATACATATGGTTGAACAGAGATTACAAGGTAATACGTTGTCTGGCGGTGAAAGCATCACATATTACCTATGTGGGAATCGCATTACGTGCTTAACGTTGCTAATGTTTTTAGAAAATAGTGCTCCATATGGAAATTTGGATATTTTATAAATTCTGCATGTTTTTTTGATACCCCAGATGTGCCCCTCCCCAATTTCTTTAAGAAGTAAGCAGAGGGAACCTATTAGCTTAACTATACTTATAATTAATAGTAACGGATCGGTGTTTGTCCATGGAATATATATGTATACAAGATGTTATTGGTGGCACTTAGTAACAGAATAGAAACAAAAATATGGATCGTTAATGTTAACTGATTTAATTGCATTCAATTAAATACCTTTATAGCATTTTTTAAAAAAATCTTCGACAAAATTACTGCAGCTTATTATAATAAGATTATAAACTGAAATTTAAATGATCAATGATGTAGTTCGAACGAGCGAAGCCGCGAATCGATAGTATTACATAAAGTTAAACGTTTTCATATAATGTAAGAACTCTCCATTTTCGTGTTTCACAGTTTGCCGATATGACTTTCTCGGTGTTTTTCTAGTTAGCGACGTAAAAACTAAAGGCTGTAATCAGCCTCTGTTTACTGGGGCGTAATGATGGCCGCCGTGTCACTATCTTTGATTTCTACTTCGCTTGGTTTCTATTTCTGCTGCTTGTCGTTTTATTTTATTTATTTTTATTTCTTGGCAGTCTAAAACTACGGATTTTAAAATAATCATTAATAGGCAAAATCACAGCGCTGATAAAAAGACTGAGACATAAAATTTGAAAACGCTAGTTTTGGGGTTCGATTACATAGATAAATGATTCCTATCACAGACTTCGCCTGTCGAGACAGATCGAAGAATCGAAAATATAAATGTTGTTAAATATTTCAATTTCCTCGAGTGAGGACGCTGGACTGCGCCATGACAGAATCATGTCCGTATGTATAGATAACGATGTTTTAAATTATAATAAGACAATCAATCTGGTATAGTATTATCTAATCTACGTACATACTTTACTTTACTTACTTATTATCATATTTTTTTTTATTTATCTACTTCCTCTGCAGTATACATTTTTTCAATGAAAAGTAAAGTGTGTTTCCCAGCGCTCTCGATTGCACTCGCTCTTCGTTATCGAGTCATCACGCAACCGCTAGAGTTAGCACTAATAGTAATCTATTAAGATTAAGTAAGCGGATATTTTCATGTGAAAGTGAAATGCTTTTGTAGCGTTTTTCATTGTTTATGATTTTTTTTTTATTTTTTAAAAGTCTATTGTGTTTTGTGAAACGTGTAAAATTATATGTTGTTTGTTTTTGGAATGTAATTTGGATTAAAGGAAACAGACTAAAGTTATCACGCCTGTAGAAGTGTAACTAGCAGCACTGCGTGCCACCATCGCACACAGCGCTGGGAATTGCACCGGCACTCAAGCGCAACGCCATCTGTCCCGCGGCACATGTGTACAGTGTTGAATGGATTATAGTTACTTTTTGTTTGGTGGGTTCAGGAGATTTTGTATTATTATTATTTTTTTTTTAATTTAAAGGTAGACAAGAGTTTTTTTTCTGCGGTCCTGTTTCATGATTTACATATATATACCTCTTATAGCAATGGCAGAGAGAATCTAGTATAGACACTCCTTTCTCCGCTCCGTTAAAAAGTGTGTGTGTGTAATATTGTGTCTTTTGATACTTTAAATATTTTTGCAGAATCTAAAATATAATGCTATGAGTAATTGTTTAGTGTAATTTCATTTACGTCGCACGGCGCCAGCCGCCTCAACACCTTTATGTTTGTTTATCCTTTGTTAACTTTGAAATGCCGTGATTATTTTCCATCAAGGAGATAGGTTGGCGCAGTGTTCGTTAGATTCTCTAGGGAATCAACTCTACATTTTCTCGCTTTGGGGAGTTAGTTTCGCCGTTCGACAGGCTATGTCTGATATATTCGGCGGCAGTGGTAACGGAGTTTCTTAACACTCTGCCTACTCTTATAATGTTAAGCTGTAAAAAAATACAAGCAAAAATTTGGATTTATAAACAACCTGTCGTAGGCCCTCATTTAGGTTTTTACAGATTATTTGAGCGTGTAGATAAAAAAAAACTCCAGATACGATTAATTTGCTTTGTGAATTTCGATTGCTTTTTTAAAAATATAGTTTTATGTACACATTTTGTATATAAATTTGGACTTCAATTTAATCATTTTGAACAGAAAATACTGTACTGAGAAATGACAGGTCTTTATTTTCAATTAACGCCCAGGATCTGTCATACTGAATGTCCGTTGTAATCACTCTGATGCAGCGGGTCTCATCGAAAAGATTAATGCACTATCTAACAGGAAGGAGTTCCTCAACTTACACCAGTACTTGAGGCTGAGAGAGAAGCACGCTCAGCTAACCGCAACTTCGTCCGCTTAAACTTATATATTAGAGCCAAATTATACAGAATATTTACATAAATTGTAGCATTCGTTATTCTTATGCTTAAACTATAATACTGAAAAGTTTCATCTTAATACGTTTAGTGATTTTTGCGAGAAACTAAAACAAACATCACCTCACAAACTCTTACATTTATAATATTAGCAGAATTTTTATACGCAAGTAAATAAACTGCCACAAGGATGTCGGTCGAAGCTGTACATCATCTGTCGGCACTTGAGTTCGGCACTGTGCAAAACTCGTTAACGTTTGCAGAGTTTGTTTGACTTATCAGATATAACTAACTTTTTAGGGAGTTCTGCACTCAAAATGTTAAACAGGACTGTTACTAATACCATGCTGTCCATATGTCTGTGCGTCTGTCACCAAATTATACCTCATGAACTGTTGTAATTGACAGTTGAAAATTTCACACACGATATATTTCTGTAACCACACATTTGGCTAGTTTTTATAGAAAAATAGAATTATTTTCTAGAAATGAATTTTTCGCCCAAAATTTTTGTGTATTACGTTCTTGTTTTTTACTTTTAAATTAGTGTGTGTAGAAGAATGCTAATTACACAGATAAAATGTCTATAAAGTAAATAAAAGAGGAGCGAGCGACCTGAGGGAAATCATCAACTAGTACAAACTACACCACCTACGCTATGTAACTAAATGTATGTTTATATATTATAGAACGCCATAGGAAACGCCAGCCAATTCTACTACAGTAGTAGACGTGTGATTGATAGGCCAGACCGCAGACTCTCGTCTGACTCATCAATTGTAAAAATAGATATTAGTCTATATTACTTGCGTATTGTTTTATATTTGAAGAATTCGAATGTAGGTAGGTCTGTAATGTTCGCATACTTTATGTTTTCTATATTGTATTTTAAGATAGATTGTAAGTAATTAAAAATCAATGTTTATCAAGTAAAGGTCTAAGGCATTGTAACGTGAGAAGATTTCTCTAAGGATTTATGACCATTTTGGAAAACTATAAGACGACCCTTTCACGTGTCGTAGCTTTCTAAATATTTCTTTACCCTTTGTTTTATAATGTTTAATAGTCTCTACCCCCTGTAAGGACCATTAGTGGACCTTTTCCAATGTTGTAGCTTTCTACGTATTCAGTTCCCACGGATGTGATGTTTTGTAACGAATAAGGTATTATAAATAGCCCTCTATGTTTGTAACGGGCAGTTCTGTTCAGCCCGAGTCCTAGTTAAGACCTCGCTCAAATGTAGTCTTCGTAATAAATATTATACATTTATCGTGACGCTGCGCAGTTGCTATTTCCAAAGTTCCCATCTGACCTCCGAATCACATTACAGGTCCTACGGGCAAGTAAATTTCTTAAATAAACTGGCTTCGAATGTCGTAGTTATTAGTGTATAAGTATCACTGAGTCAGATTCGTAGTGGTGTTTCCGATCTAACCTTTCGCTCAATTTGAATTTATTCACTCTTCCGAGTAGGAAACGAACCCACAATCTATGCGTTTACAGTTGGAGGCTGCTCCACTGCGGCGCGCCGTTTAAGTTTTTAGTTAAAAAACCTTTTAATACTATTAAATTTCAAAATGCTTCACTATAAATTGAATTAAATGTTTAAATCAAAAGCCTTAGCAAATACAAAACGAAACGTGACACGTAAACAGGTGATTGGATTATACATGAATTTGTCAAAACCGCTGGGGAAAATAAACAACCGGTGCAGTCCGCTAGACATAAGCTGGGATTTGCATTTTGGATGTGTGTGTGATGTTTCACACGAATGTTCCCTCTGCCTACACTGTGCAGAGAAAATGTTGTCGTAGAACCGGTCTATCCCACTACCATCGCGGTATGCGGTCATCGCATGACGTACGATGCGGTAACGTACAGGCTGTAATGTCAACATAAATTGGGATGTTGGCAGGTGCACTTTAATGTTATATATGTTAATTGAATCTTTCAAATTCAAAATATTCAAATAGACTAGTGTAAGCACTTTTGAATCGTCGATTGATCATATAAACAAAAAGCTACCACCGGCGTCGAAGGCAGTTCTGCTGAGAAGAGCAGGCAAGAAACTCAACAGTATCGAAATAAGATGTATGTGAACACACCGTGGATAAACCTAGCCATTACATAAGGTTTGATAAACCGCAAATATATTCCTCGAATGATCCAAGAGGCTATTGAAATACAAAAACAGAGAGGACGGCTGGAAGCTTTCTACCACTCATAAAATCTTTTGCACGAGTCCAGGGCAGTTCGCGAGACAATTAAGAAATCATTGCCGGTAGTTTGATATAATAATTATATCAGCTGACGAACGCAGATAGACGAATGCTACTTCAGTCTACCTATGACCACGGACCACTGCAAAGTGTTCGAAACGACCGGTTTCGAACACTTTGATTTGATTGATTAATTTAACGTTTATTTGGTATCGTTAAACCTATATATAATGAAGGACTTCGAAGGCGGTATTCCCGTCATCAAATCTAATTAGGTCCGATGAGTAGCACTGCTGTAACTCGATTAAAATTAATGTGTACGTGTAACCGTGTGGCGCATTTAGTGCATAATTACCCCATCATAAGCAATTGATTTCTTAACTTCTTCGACTTCTCGAACCTTAAATTGGTATTTGAATTCTTTATAATAAATAATTTCTAAGTCTCCATATTAAGTTTAATTCTAACAAACGCATAAATTCTACCAAAACTGCTGGCCGGTCACTTAAAGTCGACACAGATTAAAAGAGATAAACACAGAGCGCTACGCACGTCGCACTCATGTTTTTGTAAACATCCGCTCCATTGTTGCCTTGTTGTTGTGTTATTTGTTCTTGTAAATATTTCTTTTTAGCAAAGTCACTGACAACCCCCCCCCCCTCCCCCCCCCCCTCCTGTTCCACATTCTATGGAAGGAATACTTAAGTATATTTCATAAATGATATTCATAGAGGGAAGTAGTATATGTCAGTGTTACCCTACATTCCGGTGTTCTATGCAGTACGCAGCCCGTTAATTACATCGTTAATTATACGCAAAACTAAATATGATAATCTACTTTTACTTGGACTCGTGTCGGTCATTTATGTAAGAAATGAACGGCGGAGGAAATGATTTTGTGGTCGGTGTTAGTTAGGCAGAGTCTATATATTATAAATATCTAGAACAACATGTTTAAATACACATTGTAAATAATAAAGTTGTTCTCCTTTTTCCTCTAAATTCGTGGCATTGCTTGTTTAGTGACGGAACTCAACGCCGCGCTTTGCCTCGGCAATAGAGCGAGGAAATGAAAATATTACATATTTCACTTCCCCGAGCAAGATCGAATCAACAACCGTCGCACGCTTGTGCTCTTGCGCCACGGCGGTTTTTCAAATTTAATCTAAAATACAAATTTCGGATTTACTAAATTATTAATAAATCCGAAATTAGAGGCCAGTCGAGGAGTCACTAAGTATTATCCGGTCATGAAGATTATACAGTTATATGTAGGTACCCACGGAGGTTCTACTACGTCATGTGACCGGCCCTCGAGGCCCGCCCGCCGCGACACGTGCGCCCGACGTGCGCCGATTGTAATTATATAGGTACAAGCGAGAGTGTCGAACGGTGTCGCTTCTGAGACAGTGAGATTGGTGTGTTTGTTCAGTTCTCTTCTTCACACCCTTGCTACATTATATATACATGTCGGAAATAAATGTTTGAGTCAGGGATTTCGTCTGTGCATTGAGTGACAACAAGTCACTCAGTAACGTAAATGTTGTATATGTAGATTTTCGCTATTCTTGTTACATTCTTGTAGTTATAATTTTTATTATTATTTCTGCATTTTATTTATTTTTCAATACCGCATTCCCGCTTGGATGGTGCGCGGATATACCCTTGCGTGTGCCAAGTGCTGACCTCATGTCATTTGCCATTAGTAGTGTTTGGAGGATTTATTGTACCAACATTATTATGTAATATAGATAGATGTAAACCGCTAAGCGTGGCTGAGGCGTGCGCAGTAGAGATTACGTGCCTAGAATAACAATATTCCCGAATGCTTAAATATATTTTATCAACAACCTGTACTATTTGAAGGTAGCGCTTAAATTTGAGAATAATACACTTGTAAGAAGGACTTGGGTATTATACCTATATAGTGTATGTAACGTGGATGCAGAGTGCAGAGCGACAGCTTCCTGATGAGCATAGCACATCTGTTGGTTTGTTTATATGCCCCACTTTACATTTTATTTGATTTGTGGCTCACATGCCGAATGCGCAGCGGATGTGGGGTCCTGGTCTCGACTTCGGGGAAGTAGCGGGAGTCGTCTAGTATGTAACAAAACAACAAATATCTGGACTTCTTGCGAAACTAAAAACCTAGATATAATTATGTCTAGTTCTAAGTCTAGTTTAAGATGCATGTAAATATAGAAATACATTAAAAATCTCTGTGTCTACCGACTGTGTTACTGGGATAAAGCGTCAAGATGAAAAATACTTTATCTAATTCTTCAGTGATCAAATTGCGATCTAATCTCCATTGGATTGTACTATCTAATAGAATTTAATGTTTATTTATCTCGCTTCCTGTGCATCTGCCAGGTGCTTTAGTAGTTATGAAAACATCCGAACCCGATGAAATTCTTCAGAACTTGCTTGTTTTTTGGTTGATTTTCTATGAATTGAGTTTTTTTTATTGCCCGTTTCTATGTAAAATGTAAATTCTATTCATTATATATAGCAGTTTTTGCAGTCACAAAACGACTGATTGTGGGTTCGATCCCCATTCGGAAATGAAATATTTATTTACATAAAATTTTTATATATTCACCCAAAATTCGATTAAAATGAGATCTAAAAATACTATCTTTATACAGAATACTTGTATCACAAGCCAGACTCAGGCCGGCTAGAAGCTAGATTAACTTCATTAAGATCTCGACCATTACCCTCGAGAGGACCAGATGATGAGGAACTAAATTAGGGTCCCAATCCAGTGAATCCAATAGGGTCCAAACTTAATTGAAGCTTGATAAAATTTTTGGTTCAAGCGATAACCATTTAAGGTCTGAAGTGTTTTCGATTGGGTTGGCTAATACCGTTTATAGAGCTTGTTATAATTTTTTCAGCGACTTCGTCTGCGTTAACATAAGGATTGTTTCGAGAGATGCGAAACTGTGTGTGATTGTATTAAAATAAAGCTACGTTGCAAATGTTAATAATAAATCTGAATTATTAATGTGAGTGTTAGTTATAATTTTAGAAGTAAATCTGACCGCATACATGTACATTGTACATACATAGGGTTCATTGAAACAATAGTAATATAGCTTACTATTAATTTAGCCTTCCTCGATAAGGGTGTATCTAATAGTAAAATAATTTTTCAATCCGAATCAAAAGTTCCTGAGATTAGCACGTGCAACCAAATATATTTCTTAAGATTCTAATGTCAGTATAGATTCAATTCAAATTGTGTGTGGCTTATCTAATTAAACCTAAAGTAACGGCAGTCTCGTATTAATAATGAAATAATATGAAACGTGCCCGAAACGTCAGCGTCGGAAACCCTATGTGAAACCACGTCTACACGCGAATTTAATTACCGCCAACGCGTGAACGATTATTCTTTATCCATATGAAATATTTTATTTATTGTTTATATGTTTTTTAAAGGAAACAGTTAGAAACAGTAAAGACGACAGTTACGAGTTCGATTCAATAGTCAAGGAATAGTATATTAATAAATATTTTCATTTCGTCGCTCTGGTAAAAAGACAAAGGCATCGTTGAGTTCCAAAAGTATCCTAAATGATAGGCGCAAAGTGGGAGACGAAGTGTCTTCACACTTAGTTCTCTTTACGTAACTGCACCATTCGTGGAGCGTGGAGCTTAAAAGAAAAAAAAAGAAAGGATCTATGGTAATATAAAATTAAGAGCTGTTACTAAATATTCTAAGAATTAGAAGTGAAGGAGACTCTCGAGCCTTTTTAATTTTCGTGCCAATTTCGTGATTTCTTTACAACAAGTAAAAGACGTCGGTGTTTTTCTTAATCTTTTCAAGTACGACCGTTCTAAGACAAATTCAATTAAGTTTATAATTAGAAGCACTTCTAAGAAGAAAAAAGTAGCCCAAGAAATATTAATCATTGTTTATTTTTAATTAAATTTTTAAATGAGCTCTGAATGAATTGAAATCAAATAAGAAAAATTAATGTTACAAGCTTCGTGTTATTTTTATTCTTTTAGAACTTCAAACGCTGTATCTCGCACATGTCAGGGCAGGCAGGAAGAACCCTGTGTTAATACACTCTGTTCCCATTAAGATACTTCCGTTCCCCGCGTTCCACCGAAATCTGCGTTTGTGCAGCCATTGTGTGTTAAGTGGTGGAACTCAACGCCGCACTCTGCCTCGTTACCAGAACGAAGACGTGAAAGTGTTATACTCGTATGTTCCATTTCCTCGAGTGGCAATCGAACTCAGCTGGTGCCCCTGCGCCATTGATCCTAATATTATAATAACAATATTATTATTTCACATAGTATATCGCAAAATGGCCGCTGTACTCTCACACAGGCACATACTCGTACATCGCATATCACAGATCGTCTGTCGTAACATAACGCGTGGTATTCCTTTGAAGCGGCGACCGACTACAAACCGGTCATTGATGCATTGATCTTTGACGTCTCTGTTTGCGCGTCATCTTACGTAACACTAGGCTAGCTCATCTTAAAACATTTCTGTTGGCACTCGGTAGCGGGTTCTATATAAAATCATATAGATTAACACTAAATGTGACGGAGATACAAAAGGAAATGTAGCACGCGACTGTTCTGTATTCTGGATATTTTCCTTTCACTGTAGTTTTGTTGTTTTTACAAAATGTTTTCTACTATTTTGTTGTCGTAATAGTTTGGCGTGTGTAAATGTTATTTTGAAAATAAGACTAAAACTAAATCGTTTAATAGTGCGAATTATTATCATTTCGTATCTATAGCAACAAGACAAAACACACTGTTCACTTTCCCAATCAATCATTCAACTTGCAATATCTCCGTAAGCGCTCTAATGAACTTAGGTAGTTGAAATTTAGCATCATATACTATGTGAGTGGGGGGTTCCACGCAAACAAAGTTGTGGACGACGAATTGTTGCCGGCTGCTTTATACGTATTATAAAAGTGTATTTATTACGAACCGTATAGACGGAAGTAGTTCGTAAAATTTAATTTGATAATACGTAATTTAGATATATTGAAGGATACACGCTACTATTTATTGACTCTACTTATAAAGAATGACTAAAGAACAAAGAACCTAAAGAACAAGGCAATTCGGTGCCCAGGTGCACGAGCATGTGACCGTTATCGCGACAGGTTACGGGATCAATTCCTACTCTAAGAAAATATTAATATTTTAATTATTTCGTTCTGGTGTCATTCAATTTCACCATGCACAATGCTTCCAGAATTTGGCAGAAAATAGGGACCGAAAGTGTCTTAATGGGGACGGAGCGTCTTAACCCCAGGTTCTCTCTGCCTCCTTAGTGCAGAATATAACGTGTAAAAAGACAAATGCATACTTATAAGTAAAGTAGGTAGACCTACTAATTTTCTGATTGGAAAAGAACGTGTTAGAGTAAAGGAAATATATTAACTATATGTTTACATAGATATTCGTAATATATAAAGCAGACGTCTCCCCCAAACCTAAGTGGCGCAGAGTTAACGCGGGCGGGCCACTTGTGTACACACTACGTAATTTATATTATTTAATATAGAAACGGTTACTGCCGAGATGTTTCTGTAGTGACCAGTCACTTTGCTAATGATATATATGTATATAGATAATGCAGGTGATGTTTATGGTTACACTTACATTTTCTTGCTATTATTCGTTTTTTGTCACTCTTGTGCTTATATATTTTCTTAGTAAAGGAACTGGTTATAATTTAAATATATTAATTAAGAATTACTGTAAGGCTGACTATATTTTTTTGCCGCATATAATTTTTTTATTTTTTATTTAATATTACTTTAAAATTAGCCAAAATGAAAATTGGAAGTTATGGATAGTAACGTTTTTATATATTGTATACAAACATATATCTGCCAGATATTCTAAACACAGTTTTATTAATGTTATGTATTATTAAATATTTTTTTTATATTAAATAATTTAAATTTAATATATGTATGTGAGAGAATAAATTAATTTTAATTTTCCTCGTTCTGGTACAAAAATTGCGGTGCGGCGTCGACTTCACACTATGATCCAATATCTCGAATCTTCGCCGGAAAACGGAGAGCGGTGTGTCTTAACACAAGTTTCTCTCGGCTACCTCACCTGACACGCGATAAAAAAACAAGAAACTACAAGGCGCCGCAAAAAAATCCATTCAACATTACTTGACTACATCATTCGGAAATATTTATACAATGATAACAATATGATAATTTAATATTTGCATTGATATAACGTTATCAGTCACTCCTGCCTGAGACATACATATACGCGCTGCGTGTGCGTGGACGCAGCCTATTTATAGCGAGTGTCCTTCACCGACCCGCACCGCCTGCTGTTCATTAATTTAATTGTATGTACTATTGCTATATATGTATGCAAAAGGAAAACTGTATTGGTTATACGGCTTATGTCTTTTTTGGTGAACGAACATGTTTTTTTTAATATTGTGTACTTCGAATTTCTTGTAAATACAATATGGATATGACGTTAATTTTATAATTTTTTTTCCCTTTTCGCTGTTGTATTCATTCTACGCATAGACTTTTACAAGCACTTCGAGTGTCGTCGGTACCACCTGAGAGCTGAGAGACATTTCTGCTGAGAAGAGCTGGCATGTTGCTCTTTTCAATATTCAGGTTAAAATTTTATTGTTTAATACAACAATAGGTATCCTCCATGAAATTTAAATGATCTTAATTAAAACCATTTTTATCCCTAAAATATTCTTGAACAGCAACACCAAAAGCTATAGTTCAAGAACTGCAATGACTCGACTGTGCGGTGGGTTGTGTAATAGAACGCCGCCTACACAAACACATTCAGTAAATATAAACAATCAATCTGAACTTACTACCATCAGGTAATCAGATACTGTTATAAGTGGGCTTGTCTTTCAGATAAATATTTAAAGTTTAATTCATTTTTCTGTACTCTTCTCTTCTTTAATTATGGTCTTTCTATCGTACCGAGCACTAATTACTTTATTCACGTTAAACGCTGACACGTGTCAATTGTTGGATACTGACACCTCGACGTGCGACCGAATTAAATTGAAGATTTTTACGGGGCGATATTTTTTTTTTATAGAATTGACTGAGATGACGCCTAATTTTTAGCTTCTTCATGCTAATTACTTATTAGATATTTTTTAATATAAAGTACAGTACAGTATAAAATACAAAAAAAAACACATATTAAAAAGTAACAGAATAACACGCATATTCAAAAATTAACTAAAAATAACATATTATTTAATTATGGCCGTGAACTTTACATGTGGTGTTGTTATAAGAGTATCTAAATGTCCAGCACGAGCTGTTATAATCGATGCTATTTATTAATTGTTCACAGCTAACTGTCGATTAAATTAACCAGACGTTAAACACGTTTAACGAATAGTTATCATCTCTAATGGTAATGGTATTATTTGGTAATTAAATTTTATCTATAAGAATTTATTAGAATTAGTTTTTTATTATATACATATTTTTTTTTATCTATACTTTGTCATTGCATAACTTTTGCATTGGATAAGCAAAGAGTTCTTCCTTCTGATCCTTTCCAAAAAGCAAATTGTTAGTAAAATTTGAATCTATGATAATTTTGTCCAGTCAAATGTCACTATACCAAAATTAAATTAGACATTCCAAATAAATGGCAAAGTAGAAGAAGTAGACGATAGAGCTCAGATGCAAGTGTACACTAAAGTTCAAGTTTAATCAAGGTCACTTAAATTGGAATTCTTCATTTCTTATAAATATTCAATAATTTTATATTGTTTTAATATATTTATACATATATTTCATAAAATGCCCAAGAGAAACCTTTTGACAACTCAGTAGGTACCTAACCGCGAAAACCACTCAAACCGCAAAGTTCTAACCACCAAGGGTCAGTCTAGTACAGACATAAAGGATATTTGGTTGCGAAATCAATAACTTTAGTTTATTTTAGCACTGCGTTTACTTTACGAGAAACACTCGGATCAAAGATATTGTATAATATAAAATACTTTACTTCAATAATATATAAAAAGAGATGTTCCCACTGGCTGAGATAAGGAGCAGCCTTAACCGCTGTTACAAAGAAACTTGAAATTGGGACAAATGTTTATTTTGATAATGTGGACACCCCCTAAGAAGGGATTTTGAAACATTCTAACCCTGAAGGGATGAAATTGGGGTGGAATGTTTATATGGAAACATCTTTAAATCGCAACCTATTGAAATATAAAATTATATTCAGACTTAAAAATATTTTATAATATTTGTATAGATCACGCGGGCGATGCCGCCCTGGAGGTACGCTAGTTGACGTTCACTCTCAAGATCGATCTCAGAGTCGAGATAGAAATAAGGGTTTAAATATGATATAACGTGTACAAGCGGACCGGCATTGTCTTACTCTGTCACGTGATTACGCCTTCCGCGTCGGTTCCGTCTCGCTTGAATACACCCGATAATATGACACTAGCGCTGTATATTATTATAATTAGAAACTTTATGCTTTTTGTGATATAACTGGAAAATATATAATGTTGGTATACTTGGTATTTTTTTTATTTATAGTTCTTTTAGTTAAATAAAGCAAAGTTGAAAAAGCGTCGTCGTGTCACTCGCTAATACTTGTCCACGAGTAATTAGGCTAAATTTATCTCATACATTTAGATTTCTTTTTCTTAATTCAATGCTAATTTGCCCATGTCCAAGGACATATCACTTGCAGTGGACGTGGGCGCGCGTGTGGCCGGACTCGCTCGTTGCGGTGTCAACTTGTTTGACCTTTGTGAACTATGGATACTATGTTCCTAATACATTGTCCCATTGTTTGTGCGGAATTCAGCAGTGCGTTTTTTCTTGTTTTTCTAATATATATCTATCTCAGAACACTAAAATTGAAATATTTCATCATCTAAATATTTGTAACATTTAGCACACAACATCACAACTACAGCTGCGACGCTACCTGCGCCTTACAGAGCGGACGGTAATTTGTTTATCTCGAATACGTTTTAAATTCATCGTTTCTCGGTACAGGTCTACTCGTGTTCGCTCTACTAGTGTTTACCTCGAGGTGCTCGAGGAAACGGCAGCGAGCCGACCTTGCCGCCAACCTTTCTGTATCCGTTGTATTTGTATGTGAGGTACACATCCACCGTCTTCTAGTTATCTGAGAAATTATGTGCTATTTATATGTGAATGAAATTGTATGTCGTAATAGTTTAGATATTTATTCACTGACTATTTCATAGAATTATTCAACATTCGTTCATAACATGTTCATTATATACGCTCTATCCTGCATACGGCTCGGTCAGATAAATAAATGATAAAACTTTATTGCTCCGAATAGGAATCCAACCTACAACCGTCGCGTTTACACCCATCAATGTCCTGCTGCGCCACTATAGCCTCTATTACATACATACAAATTTTAGTATTTATATTGACTCGTTAATAATATTTCATTCTTATTTTATTGTTACAGGTACGTTAATCCAATGAACACGTCTATGCAAATTGAAAATCTTGATAATATTAAGGTAAAATAGTATAACTTTGATTTCCTGTTTTTAGTTTGTTCAGTAGTCCCTGATTCCCATACTCGCAATGGGTCATTGACAGAGACATTGTGCGATGAGGCCGCCACTTGACAGATTATTCAAAGAGCCCTGTTTGTTCGTGTAGAAAAACTTGATACTGTACAAACACCTGTCACACACTCACTTATGTAATATTCGGAATTATTTAGATTTTGTGGTCTAATGAAGTCGCGTTATTAGTGGACGATGTGACTGTTTTAACTTTATTAATTCGGGGCCGCCGTGGCGCCTGACAAGCCAACGGTTGTGCATTTGTTTCTCTCTTTACCCTTGGTTTGGTAACAAGACAAAGCGCAACGTTGAGTTCTGGCACTTAAAAATGTCTCGAAATTTGGGCAGAAAATGAGGAATCGACTCTCTGTCTACTCTGCTATATGCGGGATACAAAAGCGGGCGAAGCTAAAAACCTAATTAAAAACCTGAAGTTTGAATAGTATTCTTCTACAAATAACGCAACAAAGAGGCCAGTCGTTGCGAAGGGTTACAAGTTACTCAACACGCAATGCAACCAGAATTCGCTGGAAAGTGAGGAACGGAAATATCTTAATGGGAACAGGATCTCTCTGCCTAGCTTAACGTGCAGGATACAGCAAGAAGCTAAAAAATAAGAAACAGAAGATGACATAGTCTATTCTAGAATTCGCTAAAAGTTGGCAACATGCGAACCGTGAGCTCACCTCGCACCTCGCAAAGATCGCTGATGTCATACATTCAAACTGCGAGAGTGTAATGATTATACTTATTTACTGGAATTTATATGTCATGCCATTATTTGTGATAAATACCCAAACCAATTACTACATTTTATTATTGTACGGCAATAATAAGCCGTCAAAATAGTTAAGGATTTTTTTTTCAGCTTCACGCTGTATCCCGCACACAGCAGGGTAGGTAGAGGGAACCTCGGTGTTAAGACACTCCGTTTTCCACTTAGTGCCGAATTCTGGAGGCATTGCGTGTTGAGTGGCAGAACTCTACGCCGCGCTTTGCCTTGACACCAGAGCGAAGAAAATGGAAATATAAACGCAAATAAATATTTCACTTCCTCGAGTGGGAATCGAACCCACAACCGTCGCGTTAAAGTCACACCCTTGCGCCACGACGGCCTCAATAATTAATAGGAAATTTATTATAAAAAATACTAATTACATTTTTTGCACACGTTATTAAGAGGTTTCTTTTATCAGCGTGCAGCAGGGTAGGCAGAGAATGCCTAGTGTTATATTAGGGCATTGCATATTGACAGGCAGAACTCAACGCTGCGCTTTTCTCTACACCAGAGCGAAGAAATTAAAATATCATTTAATCGAGTGGTAATCGAATCCATTGGTCTAATGAACGAACGTTGAGTTCTTCCACTAAATATGCTATGTCTCAAAAGTTGCTCGGAAGGTGGAGAACGGAGTGTCTTATAAATATAATTAAGTTACCTCTGTCTACCCTGCTGCCTGCAGAATAAAGCGTGAAGATAAAAAAAATGCATAATGCAAATGTTAAATCCATACAAAGTACATCAAAGGCGGTCGCGCCGGAACTAGCGCCGTCACGCCAGATCACACGTTCCGCAGTTATAGTTACGCAAACAATCAATAATGCATGTCTTGTATTATATATAACATTATTGTATTCCATACGAGGACGTTATTATTTAATGCTGGATTGGTGACGTACAATATTCTTTTATTACTATTTCTAATATATCTGTCACGCATAGAACTTAGTGACAGGAAATTGAGGCTACCGCTATAAGTACATTACTGTATAGATTATGTAATAGAATTCTGTTTTCTCCATTAATTCTAAAAGAATATTTTTTTTGTTAAAATAAAATATGCTACTGATATATTTTTTAATTGATTTTGATTTTATTTTATATACAGTTGATTTTGTTAGTCATTAAAAGTGTCCGTCACTAGCTACGGTGTGCAACTCAGATGAAGAGTTTTTAATAAGTATAAGTCACCCAGCAGTGGTGATAAGTAAATATTGAAATCCTCTTTCTAGCTACTCGTATAACGTCGCGACGAAGTCTCTTCAACACGCAATGTCTCTAAAATTAGGTGGAAAGTGGGAACAGTTCTACCTACGCAAAACCTGAACTGAATATCTATAATGTATCTAATCTTATAATGAAATATCCGATGACTCGTCCAAGCGTCCGGACAACAGTGCAAGCGTGAAACTCACACGCTTACGCCATATTTTGTGTTTATGTTATTTATAGTGTGAACGCGTAATGTAATCAACGTTCTACGTATTTCGGGATGAGAAGTAGGTACCTTTGACGTACCTACGTGCTTAAGGGGACCAATGGGATGTTTGCTTTTATTGTAAAAATTAAGTTTTTATCTATTTAAAAGATGAAAAATATGAAAATATAGAAAAAAGATATATTTTTATTCCTTATTCGTTTAGTACTTACGCTTTATTCTGGGATCTGTCCTCACTGTCATGTTATGTGACAAAACTCTATGTTGCGTTTTGCCTAACTTAACCAAAAATAATTAAAAAGCTGTGCACTATAGCAGGGTAAGCAGAGGGTACCAAATGTTGCGATACCCTGATGCCCAATTGCCGCTAAAATTACGATACGTTGCGTGTCGGCGGAACTGAACACAGCGCTTTATACGAACCCATTACCGTCGCGCTTATAGTCAAACGATGTGCCGTTGTGCCAACGCTGCCACGGTTTCCTCGAACCCTGTATTAGTGAAATTAACATTTAAAATATTAGTCGTCGTCCTTGACCGTTCTATGAGTCACGCGTGTACATAGAATAATAGGGTTTCCATTAAAATTAACTTAGTTCCTGGGAGGTTTTCGTATACAAATTATAAATTAGTTTTATTACAGGAAAAGTAGTAACAAAATGTATAGTTGGTTCAGTATTTATTTATTGCAAGTGATCGCGGGAAGAAGGTAATTAGAACGGGCCATAAGGAAAGCCAGTTCGCCCTGCGTGACCTACTTACTACTTATAGGTGAAACGAAACGAGAGAGAGGGGACCGCGTCTGTAAATGTGACAGGTTGGCCCACTCTGTTATATGCGAGATACAGGCTCAAAAAAATCTAAGTACCTAATATTATTGACATCATGCGCACTTGTATTTAAAATGTTAAAACATATTTCATCTCGTTTTGTTTTGAACAGGAAATTGCAGATTGTATTATAGTTTCATCAAAGAGCATTACCGATGATATCATCTATCTATTGCGGTGCTTCTCTAGAAATCGCTTTAGTATTGCTTAAGTGTATCGGTAAACGATTGTTATATCCTCATTGTAGTATTTTGTATATGTACGTTCAACTTTTTATGTTTTGTAAGAAACATTTTTTTTATCCTAATTGTGGAAGCATTTTGTGTGAAAAAAAAACACTCCAAAATGTAAAAACTAATAAAGTAGTTCATCTCTCTTTCGAATAGATACTGAAATAATTTAGTTTAGTTATTTGGATAATATCCGGTACATAATCTGTTTCTTTTTTTGAGAATTTCACTTAAAGTTACGTAACAATGAATTTGCATCAAGGATGGCTCTTCAATAACATAACTCTCGCTAATCAATCGTAGGTAGAACCGTGAATCATACAGCCGACAGCCCATAGCCCGTCTCTACTAGACAAGGTCTGTAGTCTGTCGTCTGTCAAAAATATTATAAAAGTTTGTTTCAATGAACGAGGTAATCTCAGGAATATTTTCCTGAAGTACATATCAAACTACACAATCCGTCGCGCTTATAGTCGCTCGCTTGTGCCCCTGCGACGCGAACGAAGCCGCAGACAAGAGCTATACTTTGTAAGTCACAGCTCGTGCCAAACAAGGCTGTCTCAGACCGCTAACTAAGATCGTGAGGAGAGATTACAATCGTTGCTACATCACACATTGCTCGACCTTCGTTGATCTTTCCAAATCAATAGAAGCGTGTGGAGGCGAGTGGCTAATAGTAGATCTGGGTATATCAATTATAATTTTTGCTGTATCTATATGTATAGAACTTTATGATTTGTGGTGTGGGATTTGATTCATCATTTAATACCGTCAACTTAAACCTGCGGATTCGCCCGCATTGTCAATTGGAAATAGCTACTCGCTCTGTATGACTCAACACACTCTAAGATTCCCTAACATTAATTTTTCTAATCTTTTGTTATATTGTGTTTTCACATTTCACATTACATTATCTCTTTTCTACCCTACAAAGGTCTTCGTGTTTTCTCCATGCGTGTTAACTTGACAAAGTGATAAGTGCTCAACTGGCACGTTCGGAACGCCATAATAAAAGAACGGAATAGATAGCCAGAACTTGAGGCCAGCCATAGTGCAGGGGAACAAATTGTGACTGTAAATGCCGCTGGTTGTGAGTTCGATCGCCACTCCAGGCAATGAAATATTTATTTAAATGTATATTTGTACTTCTTCAGTTTGATGTCGACGTTAAGTTCTGTTACCCAATTTTAGAATACGGCTGTACCGGACAAATGTAATACTTGATCTCTTGCGGTCGGTGAATAATATGTCTCACAATTTCTATCCATGGTCGGCTCGTTTACATACATACCGCAACATTCGAGATTCTGTCTTGTTTTGTTGGAATATTATCAAAATATTTATTAACTTGTTCATTTTAATTGTAACTAATATATTAAAAGAATTCAATAAATATGTTTGATTTTAATAATTTAAATAATATTTAAGTAATGTTTGGCGTTGAATTATTGACGCAGTGTCTCCAAAGACAGGAGGGACTCTGCTTCACTCCACTATACGCTGAAGATAAGCGCTGAAATCGAACATATTATTTATATTTCAGAATCAATAGAATCAATGTGAAGCCACTGCGGCTTGCAACACAAAAAAATAAAATATTACATTATAATCCGTTAACAGTACAAACACTCAGTTAAAAATCTTCGTTATTTTACAAAGTAGCAGAGCCACGATAAATCTTCACAATAATTTCAACACACCGCCCGTTAAATACACTTTACACTTTCAACGTGGTTGAGTAAGTAAATATATGATATTTCAGATATAATTGGACGAGTAACGCTCGTAGCGTTGGATGTTGCTCAATGGTTTTGTTCTAATCTCGTTTGCTTTACACGAATTGTTCTATTTCTTAATGTAGTATAACTATCTACAATCTTTGAGGCGGTGAGCGTGTGACTATAAACGCCTCGGTCGTGACTCCTTATTACTAGGGTCCCAGGTTCCCTCTGTCCTACCCTGGTTTTTGGGGGTTACAGCGTATCTCATGTCGCCGCTTTGTTAAGGTGCGTCATTGACTTCCGCCGCTTCCTGCACTATTTCAAGTATTTGCGTGCAGAGTGTAGAGCGAAGTTATCTTTCCCTGTCTTGCAATTTGCGGGATATAGCGTGCAGCTATAAAATATGTATAAATTATGTTTCATATATGTTTTAGGGTTTCTGATCTAACATAATAATTCAAAAACAGTTTTTAGTCTGCCACATCCACACCCCCGCCCCCCCCCCCCCCCCCCAAGTGACAAATGAATCCGGCCTTGATACAGCGCAGCGTTTATTTCTATTGGAAATTACAATTTTTTGTTATGTTCCATTACAATCGGAACGACCTTCGTGTCTTTAGAATCCACCTGGCCTTGGGTCGTTAAGTGCACATTTTAGTTTGATGTGCCTGCGCCATCAATGTATAGAGCTTAATACCGATCTTTTAAGCATTTGTCTCTCTTTGAGTCGCTGTTTACAAAGTGATGGGTGTTCTGTGGAGACCACGGAAGAAGCGGGATACTGACAATGACATTACTCCGACTACTTGTTTAGAATAATATTATGTATTATAGGTAATAGAATAATTCTGTTTTTGCATTTATGATTCAATTAATAAAATGTAAATATGATTTTTATGGTCTGTCTGAAAATCCTTCTTAACGCCGTCGTGGCGCAGCGGCATATGGTCAGACCGTAGTGGCGATGGTTGTAGGTTCGATCCCAATCCAAATTTTTATTTCCACAACAGGATAAGACGTGGCTTTCAGGTCCTAAAGCCCCAATCTCAAGGCGAGGAAGTGAATATAATTTATATTATTTCTCGCGTGGTAATCACACCCGCAACCATTTCGTATAGAGTCACACGTTGTACTACTATTATGAGTGAATATTTATTTTGATGAACTTTAATTCATATTATATATTTATCGTGATGTCCCGAACGGCAACTCGCAATATCACAGAAACAGTAATTTAGAACCGCACTTCACGCTAAACCCGCCATTAAATCGACCGCCTAGCTACAATTTTGAACCGTCCAGTGGAACAAATCTGTTTGGCAATATCGTACTGCTTTGAATGAGTTACAAAATGGGCTCGAGCAACGCTTCCTAGTTTACAACGTTTTTGTTCTTGTATTCGTTTTTGAATGATTATTATTATTTATTATAGCTTACTTATACATGTATATGTCACTTCGTTGGGTTTTGCCCCTGGTGGCTGCTAATGTTATAGAGCTGAAAATTAAAAAAAAATTAAAATCATTTGTGTTGGATGGTGCATTCAATGAGGAAGACATAAATTAAAATGGTATATTTTCTTTTCTCGCGCTAATTTTTCGATGAAATATTGGAAGCAATCGAATTCCTCGCCCAAGCTCGTCACTCGTCAGCCATGTGTTGACACCCGACACCGGCCCAACCGCCCTGCGCCACGGCCTTGCTCCAATTGTACGGTACGCTATCGCCACCAGGCTACATTGTCTATTTTCATTACATACATTACATTAAACTTTGAAAAACTTTTTTTCTCTTTATTAAAGATGAATTTATAATTTAGTAGTAGTTGAGGCCCTGAGTAGGTGACTGTGAAACCGAATGGGTGTGGGTTCGATCCCCAATGGAGGCGATGAAATATTTATTTAAATTTCCATTTCTTTGCTCTGATGTCAAGGCACTAGAGCGGCGTTCAGTTCTGCCACTCAACACGCAATGTCCTCGGAATTCCACAGAAAGTGGGTAATGGAGTGTCTTTACACTAGGCCTACCCTGCCTACCCTGAGTGTGCGGGATGCAGCGTGAAACTTATTTAATTTAGATTTATTTTTGTAAAATTAAAATTTAAAAACGTACAAGCTTTTTAATTAAACTAAATTAATATCGTAGAATGTTTTTTTGTCTTCATGTATCTCGTAGATAGCAGGATAAACAAAGGGAACGTCGTGTTAAAAATTAAGACACTGGATTCCTTACTTTCCTCGTGTTATCGGGTGATGAAAGAAAATTTATATTTACCCTGAGAGAAAATAGAACCTGTAACGCATTTCGACGATTTTATCATCTTTATGTTCCATTTGTTAACTATGTTCTTGAAAAATTTATAAGAACAAAATTATCTGAATAAAGTCAAAGCTATATCAGTATAGATTTATAAAATTGAGATTTTATGTAAATTTCATAGTTACGAGAAGTTCCACGACTCGTTAGTGTAGTGAGGTGCGTGGTGTGACGCCGGCGGGGGCGAGCGTCTTGCATAGTGTACTATTGTTTTGTTTGAACTGACTCTTTTATGTCAGATGCGCTGCTAATTAGGGAAAGAAGCTCCAGGGAAATTGTGCCATTATGCATTTATAACCAGTGTACACGTATTCGTACATCTCCGGCATCATGAAGGTACATTGAGTAGTAAGTACTTAGCATTTTTTCCGCTGTCGGGTAGCTTGCTGCGTTTTCTATTTGTAATAAAATTTTACATACCCTACTACAAGCAGAACACAGTGTGAAGTAAAACAACCAATAATAATATGCAAAAGAACTTCTCACAATAAACGCTGAGTTGGGCCGGTACCTAGTCTCAAAATATACAGACAGACGCCTCGCGCTGCTACCGAGCTAGTGGAACTGAGGTGAGACAGATCCCAGGGCCCCCTGACCTACGTCAGGCGCTACGCCGCTAACTCTAAAAGATAAAGATATTTAAAATAGGAATCGTTTTGCACCATTACGACAGCAGTACCAGACTGTTGACGCGAGGCATAAGCAGTCGGCTCTAAATGCGTTGGGCGTGACTTCTATTTCCACTCGTGGAATTGATATTTAATATATTTATTTTGCTCGCCGCGCTTTGGTGGTGCGTCTAAAAACAAACGGAGAAGGGAGTGTTTTAACATTTATATATAACATTAGGCTAAACAATATAAAGCGAGAAGCTGTGTGGTTGGTTTATATAAAATATGACCGAATAAACACAGCTATTGTATTACAAAAGTATTTAATGTAATTACTAAAGAAAGTTTAATATTTGACACAGTAAGTATATTTGTTTATCAGAATGATAGTCGGGCCAAGAATTGCCCTTTATGCTTCTTCATGTAAGCTTATACACTAGTGGTAAAAATCTGTGCATCATATTAGTAGTCACGTGTACTGTTAACATGTGGTTATCAACATACGATTACATGAATATATTTAAAGCATATGGAACTTAACACTACATTCTCTCTGCCTACCCTGCAGATCAAAGACCTCGCACTCGGCCGCGCCGACAAAAGCTTTACTACTTAAAGCCCTAATTAAATGATTTAGGTATGCTTCAGAAGATATTTTGTCGGTTCCAGGGAGGAGGTCCGCAAGCACGCGGTGCGGTGGAACGCGAACTTCTCGTTCGTGTGCAAGATGTGCGCCAACGCCAACACGGGCGTGCTCGAGCCCGCGCTGCTGCGCGTGTCCGTGCGGAAGGAGTGCAAAGGTAACAAACACAAGTAGTATCTAATGCGAATATGTTAGCACGTCCATTCCATTTGGGATGTACTTAGTGGTAGTGGAACTCCTTTAAGTACTCGTTACTATTACAATTCTCATTTGATAGTAATTAGAGGATAATTCTAAATGTTAATACGATCCTCGTATACAGGGGATTCCAATTTTCTCTGTCTTTAAAAATTAATATTATTATCTTTTCTTGAAATGTTAAAATAACTTCTCAATATAATTTCCTTCTACAAAGTATCCCAACAATGCAAACTGTATAATATAAAGTTTTGAAATGGCAAACATCCGCACGGCAATATGAAAACTTGCCAACATCGAAGCTGACTCAATAGATTTTCAACGATATTTTACTTTTGAACATCCACCTCCACATATGATGCAGTGCACTGGAGCGTTGTTTCCCAAGTTATTTGAATTATATGAATCTCAAAATTTCCGGTATTGTGTTTATTTATTTTATTATTTGTGAATAGAATTTAATACATACATTTTCTGAATGTAATGGTCTGGTTGTGGGTTCGATTCCCACTCAAAAGACTTCATTATTTATGGGAAAACAAAGTGTCTTAGGTTCCCTCTGCCTACCCTGCAATTGCAATTATACGCCGTATTGTACAGCCTAAAAGTTTCATTATAATCCATTTTAATAGTCTTGTGTTGTGAAGGATCACGATCTTCCTCGCTGTAGTGCACTACTTCTACATATGACTGGAAGTAATCTCTTCTAGAGACAATTCCTCCGTTTTAAACAAAAATGTTGATGTTTTTTCTAGTATGTATGTATTTAGGGCAATATAAATAATATTTATTTATTCGGTTACGGGCAGGTGGCAGGTCATACCAAAAGTTAGGGTTCTGCGACTTGAACCTCGCAGAGCTGGCTGGGGCCGGGGACACCACGCGCCGCTGCCTGCTCGAGGGCTACGGCAGCGGTCAGCGGCGGCAAGACAACTCCGTGCTAAGGATACGAATCAAAATGAACATGATCTCAGGGGATCCGCTATTCAAAGTGTATGTATTTTGTTAATGGCTTTACTTAAGACCGATTTGATTTACTACAGTTTCCTAGTAAGCAAATTGAATAATGTAATGATTATTATTTATTACAGTAGGAATATTTGTCATAAATCCAAAAATCTTGTTGCTTTGAAATGTAAATAATTTCACAGTAATGATATTTTAATTTAGAAACTGAATGATTTAATTATAAATGCCTCGAACGGAAATAGAACCCACTCAGCCGTGTGGTCCCGGCTTAGAATAGGATCACCCTGGTACTGTCGGTGTCGTAAGAGGCGACTAAAGTACGTGTGGAAGAGTCACGTCGCCAGTAATGGCAACACGCATGGGCAGACTCGACCGGATTTAATACCACCCCCGGCATCTTAAACCGGCGTGAAGTAGTGGCCGCCCTTGCCACTGCGTTTCGCATTAGGTAATGCCGGGCCCCGGTGCCCTTCATCTTCACCTTAAAGGCTGGCAACGCACCTGTGGCTCCTCTGGTGTTGCATGGGGTCGTGGGCGGCGGTGATCACTTACCATCAGGTGACCCGAACGCTCGTTTGCCTTGTCCTCTCCCATAAAAAAAAAAAAAAAAAAATTGTCGCGTTTCCAGTTGCACGCTGAACTCTGCCTTAATAGCATTATTATTTTTGTTATATTCTTATTCCTATTTTTCTAGTATTAATTATAATTAATTACACAATTACAGTCCGGAAAGGAAGCAAGAAGTAGCGGAAAAGACGGGGGGCGACAGCGGGTCGGAGAGCGCGGCGGCGGCCGACGACGACTGCGGCTCCTCCACCGCCAGCTCGGGCTTCGGCTCGCTCACCAAGAAGAAGAATTATGGTTTGTTACTCTTGATAACAATATTTAGCGTTGAGTTACGCCACTATTGATTTTCAGTGGAGTGAACAGAATGTTACTATTATGTTTTCTATCCCTTTTTTTGCTATGTGCGAAATAAACTGTCTAGTTAAAAATTAATAAACAAATACTCGATAATATTTTATTAATACTAAATAATATTTCAATAATATTCACATATTAGGGATTAGAACTTGCAATACTACGAGTTGAAGGTTTAAACTTTTTTTATATTTCCGATATTGCCGTTTTCTTTATTTTTTGGTTAATTTGTCAGAGCTGTGTGATGTGATTGTCACATTAGCAACTACAAGTATATGCGGAATAAGTGCGTTATTAGCATAATTATAACATTGCAGAGGGCGTCACACCGGCGCTGTCGTCGCTGCCCTCGTGCGAGCTGCCGTCGCCCGACGTGGAGGACATGCCGCTGCCGAGCCTGCCCGCGCCGATACCTAGTCTGCCTGATTATCCGGGTATTTATTCACTTTGTATTCATATGTCTAGTAAAGACATAGTTCAAAAGTAGAATTAAATATAATTTCTTAATAAGATTATAAATGAAGTACAAAAAATAATTTCGCCGGTATAATTAAAAATGTATGTAAACAAAGAATGAACCGATGACTAGTTAATAATACAATATTCTTTAACAACATTTTCAGGTGTAATAGTGATATCACAAAACACAGGTACTATCCCGGGTATCAACACAATCACGACGGGCGGGGGCGTGGGGACGGGGACGGGGACGACGGGACAGGGGACAGTGGGTACTGGGACAGTGGGCCCGCCGGGGCCGATGGGCTCGGGGTCCGGGGGCTGCGCCGCCTGTCTGCAGCAGCAGCATACACACTCGCGTAACTCGTCGAATACGTCGGGTGATATGAGTAGCAAGGTGAGACGTTTTTATATATAGCATATTTTATATGGTCTTCTCAGAGTTCTTAAATCAATCCAACAAAAAATCTTTGGGCGTACAAATTCTTATCTTCTTAAAAAGTATAGCCACTAATAAAGACCTAAGGACAATTGTACTAATTGTATCTACTTTTACAAAACTAATTAATATATTAATATTTATCTATTACATTTACGAAATAATCTCTACACTATTGTGTTTATGTATAGACCTGTATAGACAAGAGATTAATCAATTCTACACTTCAATGTAATATTCAATTAATACAATATTAAAATTATTAAATATATTATCACAGTAAATAGATGTTTAGATTTTAATATATTTAATATGTTCGTTTCCAGGCGTCGGGCTACGGCAGTTCGGTGTCAGCGGCGTCCGCGCACTCGCGGCAGAGCTCCGAGGGGGACTCCGCGGGAGACTCCCGGCCGCACCACAACAGGTGAATATACACTTACACTTACACTATACTTTCAACAAACGAGATTATTTAAGAGTTTATATTATAATATTGTCAAAGGTTAGTCTAGTAGACTAGACGAATGGTAAAAAGAGAGAGTAATAATTATTAGCAGTTTATTCTGCTAATTTATAATAAATATAGAAAAATTGCCATCATTTTTATGGTATTTATTTCTAACACTAACACTACAATACATTTGCACTATAACACGCACACTAACACGTTTTTATATACTGCTGTTGGGATATATATACATACCTTCATTTGTGAGTAAGGCGTGGGTGGGCGTGGGTGTGGGCTGTCAATAGCCCTACAATCAATTGTGGTACTTGGATATTTTAATATAATATTTTAACATTATTTCTTGATGAGACAACTTAATAATTAAAATAAAATAATATAAAGTAATGGACTTGAAAATGTTTAAATATTATGAAAATTACACATATACTTGTATATGTCTGTGAGATGTATGCGGAGTAGAGGCACTTATTTCTCGTGTTGAGTGATTGTATATTATTTTTTTGTTATGATGCCAAAATCAATTTATAAGCAGTTTTTTTTAAAAGTGTTGTGTGCTTCTTTTTTACTTTATTATTATTTATTCTCTCTCTACCTGCCATCATGTTTATTTTTTGTAAAAAGCGAGATTTCAACTCTATTGTACATAGTCTCGAGCGAGTCGGAACAGGTGTCGGTGTCGCGCCCCCGTCCCCGTACCGCTTGAATTATTAACACGAGTGAGAGCACGTCACTAACACACAGCTGAAATCATTTTATTTACTATTTTTATTTTTCCTCTCCGTCCCTTTTCCTTTCCTTTACTAGTATCCACATCGAGCGTACCACTACCACCTTACACGCCGGACATAAGCTTGCCAAGCTGTTGTTAGAGCGAACGGTCCTCGCGGACTCCTCGGAGGATTTCATGACCCCCAACACGACGCTTAGCGCGAGCCCCCCGTACCTCACCCCCGACGTGGTGCCGCGTCATCCCCCGACCCCCGGCAGCCACTACGCGACCCCCGACAGCTCTTTCGCGATGCCTACCTACTTCGATCAGAAACGACGCGCCGTCTCCGTCATCACCTCCGTCCAGCCCCTCACAAACTTCCAAGTGTTCAAGCAGAAGTCTTTGAACACAATACCAGCGCTCGTGGAAAGGAATCGACGTCACGAGGAGCTGTTCACCAATTTTCCGTTCCTCACGCCGCTCGCACACCGCAAGAATTCGCTGGTCTCCCATCACCTGGAGGACGAGTTCCACTGCATCGTACCATCTGATGTTGAGGTTACCGCCGCGTCCACGCCGCGCGACCCCGCCAGGTCAGCTCCCATCACCTACCAACTACCACCACTACCATTGCCATTGATGCTTGCGACTAACTAAACACTGGGTGCGGGGACTGCTCTCAGCATTGCAATCATTTTGTTTCATATCCTTTCTAGTATTTTTTCTTGTTTATTATTTTGGTTTTGTTTTTGTTGTGAAAGGTATTAATTAATAATATGACATTGGGTGAGACGCCGCAATATGTGTGTGTTTCAATCGTTTCGTGTCTGACGCGTGTCGTTTTTCTGTTTGTGTTCCTCTTTAGTGAGAATAAAATATGATATCTCGGTGAGGATAATATATGGAAGCTGCTGCTGGTTATATATGTACATGTAGTTGTAGGCGTGTCTTATACGATGCGTGCTGCAGGGCGGGCGGCGCGGTCGGGGCGGGCGGCGAAGGCGGTGCAGGGGCGGCGGAGGGCGCGTGCACCGCGTGCGGCGCGCTGCGCGACGGCTCGCTGCCGCGCCGCCCCAGCTCTGCGCTGTGCGTGCACATGTACCTGTGCGAGGCCTCGGTGCACACACACATACACAGATACAACATACGCACACATATTGAGTCTGCTATACGCTTCTGTAGTTTTTACTGATATATAATAAGTACCGCGCTTCCGTTGTAATTTTAGACCTTCAAAAAGCGCGTTTACCTCCACCTCTGGTGTTGCATGGGGTCGTGGGCGGCGGTAATCACTTACCATCAGGTGACCCGTACGCTCGTTTGCCTTGTCCTTTATAATAAAAAAAATATATGTATAATAAACGCTAAAGATCACTGATATAGACTTTTTGTAATATATTACATACCGAGAAAAATACATAAATGAATTAATTGCTAGTTGTTATGATTCCATATACTATTAATTTATCAAAATAGTTGACTTACAGCACACCCGCACGCACACGTACACACACGTACACACACATAGCCGATGCCTCGCGTCAATGTTGTTTCGATGTTGTCTTGTGTTGTTCAGCTTTTCAGATTATTTTAAACTAGAATATTTATTTTTATTACTTGGATAGATGTTTGAAAAGTAAAAAATATGTTTTACTTAAAATATTGTCTTTTTATTTTTCGCCTTTTGCTTAGAATTTTAATGGGAAAAACATGATAATGGCTTTTTTTGGCTTAGGAGCATGCTTGTGGTTATATGACGATGCTTTTTGCATGGGTTTTATAAAAAATATAACGTTCTTGTCTAAATTTGTACGAAATGACGAACGTAGCCGTAGTAGTATTTTATTTAAACAAATTGTTTCTAATTTACATTTCATCGATCCTAATACGTGTTGGTATTGTTAACCTAACGTCCATAATATATGAATGCTTTACTATTGAATATTTTAGTCGGCTTATGGGGAAATATCAATAGATTTTAATTTATATGTTTGTAGTTACGATCCCCATTTACTTACATACAGCAGTGTGAGTAATGTCAGTAAATATGATCTTATGTGCAGGAATCCTTCGTCGGCTTCTGAGAGCGGGTCGCTGGAGAGAGCGCGTGCTGCTTTAGAGCGACGAGTGTTGCCGCCTGACGACCAGGTATGTGTTTTTTTAGGTTCACGCTCTATATATCCTACTCTATGAAAGGTAGGCAGAAATGGTGAGTGTTAAGACACTTCGTTCTTCATTTTCTGTAAAATATTTAGATGGAGGAACTCATCGCTTGGTTGATTATTTTTCTAAAAAGAAAAAAATTGTTTCAAATGTTGTCTGTTAGCAATTCTTAACAGTTATTACTTTATTTTAAAACGTGTTTTTTTTTTAATTTCGAATGTGATCTAGCTCATTGTTTGTGTTTGTGTAGCACGTGGTGTCGTGTCGCGTGGAAAACACGCGCGTAAACCCCGACTCGCTGATCGACGAACTGCTCGCCGCCACCGACCTCAAGCAGGCCGTCGACGACGCCGCCGAGAGTAAGTATGCCGTGAGCACCAGGGTTCTAGGTGCTAATTTCATCTCCCGAAATAAAATCTTTTGCTTCGAATTCTTTCCCTTACTGCTTTGATTGCATTACTACTTGGACGGCCAGATCTGTTTGTGTCACAAACAGAGGGTTGACTGTCGTGGCCGCCCCGAGCTCAGCTGTATGTGCCCACGCAGATTTCCCGAGTATACTATGCACTAAGATCACAAATACATCGTAGCTTTTTTAAAGATATTTTTTGTCTACTGATAATTTGTTGAATAGATTGTGAGTAAATTTACACTCTAAGCCCATAGTAAGAAACATACAGAGTTTATTCTCGGTATGTATGACGGGCCAACAATGTTGTTTACAAACAACATTGTTGCCCCGCCAGAGTAAAACTTGTATTGAGAATGAGCAAACATGAGAACAGTGACAATCTGTGAAGGTGAATAATGAGAAAATCTCTTATAACTCAATCCTCAGATTGCCAAAATTAAGAGAATTTTCAGTGAGGGGATAGTGTACTATTAAATCATACAATTTTCATCTCTATACATTCTGGGCCCAAGAATGCAAGCTAACATTTCAGCCTCCTTTGACAATTTTGAAGAGTTACACTTTGCTTTATTCCTATTTGATATAACAGTTATAATTATGTATTTAAATATAATTTTCACTCCCAAACCTTAGCTATAAGTTTTAAACGAATTGGTGTGTTGTGCAGCGTCAGGCCTGCAGCTGTACATCACGCGCGACGGCACGGCGGAGCTGGGTTCGCGGCGCCGCCAGCAGCTGGCGCGCCGCGACTACCAGCGCGTGGTGCTGCACCCTCACGACAACAGGTAGCCATCTCCCGGCGCCCCCTGACACCCCCACGCATGGATGTGCCAAACGCGTCGCCGAGTCGAGTACGCCGCTCAGTAAAGGATGTCTCTAAAATTTATCTTCCTCATTTTATTTATCATTTTTGTTTCTTTTAGAAGTATTGTACTTAAGTAAGAAGTGTATATTATTATATAACTTGGATGACTGTACTCGTGTTGTCTACACTATTTATGTAATAAACATGTAAATTTGAAATTTATGGTCTTGATTTTTTTCTGTACTCCTTTTTATTTTATGTAAAGAAAAATATTTATCGTGGCCAGTCGAGACGCAGGGGCACAAGTGTGCCACTGTGAACGCGATAGGTTGTGTTCGATTCCCATTTGGGGAAAGGATATATTTAATATTTTGTTTTTTTTCTCTCTGGTAGCGAATCGAAACGCAGCGTTGAGTTGTTGTTTCACTCGATATGCAATGTCTCCAAAGTGAGACAAAAAGTGGAACAAACGGAAGTGTATTAATGGAGAACGGTTCCCTTAGTCTACCGGGTGCTTACTGCTGCTACGCGCGGGGCACAGCGTGAAGGTAACAAAAAATTTGGTATAATTGCAAAATTTAAATATTAGCGTAACAACGTCCCATGTAGCTTTAACTTTATTACTAGATTTCGAAATGGTTTGCCCTTATGTACATAGCCACAGACTTAGCCTTTTAAAATATTTTTGAAAAAATTCTAACTTAAGAATTACGATAAAAAGAGGTAGCAGTGGTTCTAAACTGCAATGTGCATTCTGCGACAAGGACTCAAAATATATGTAAGTGTTTACATGAATGTATTATTCATCGAAACATAAATTTATTTTATTTGATCAGAAAACAAAATAAATTTGTATTAATAATTTCCTTGAAAGTTTAGTTTTAAGTCTAAAGTGGGTAATTTGCTCGATAGTTGTGTACAGATTAAAATAAACTATCAATGATCGATTGAATAATCGAGGTATAAATAATTGTAGATGAACTACAAAAAACTACAAAGGGATAAACAAACACGGATAGAATAATAAAACACAGATAAAATAGTAAAGTATGTATATTTGATTGCAATCGCGAAGTGTAACGGCGTTACAGCTGCAGTGGACGGTAACAACGCACAGTCAAACTCATTTGCATTATTATTTTAATAATCTACAGTATAAATTTTACATAAAATCATTTGGACAGTCGTGTATAATAAATACTACTTATTCTAGAACCACCAATAGGTGTCGCTATGTACATTATTACATCTAGTGTCGAGTACAATATCACAATACTGGAATAGTCTCGGGGAGAGGTCGGAATGTATACACTAGTGTCTAGAGCGTAGAGTGAGTACACTCTCTGCGCCCATCACTACGGGGTAAGGCACTACCTACATGGCGCCTTCACTAACATGTAATTTAGAATGTTGCACGCTTTCGTTCCCTTAGTCTATCGCTCTACGTACACGGCGAGTGCCGACATGACTTACAGCTAGGTGTGTGTGAGTGTGTGCTATATAAGGCGCTCCTCGGGCGGCGGCTTGAGAGCGTGCGTGATCATCTCTGCGCGCGGGTTGCAGTACTCTTGCCCGGACGGCGAGTAAGTGCCGCGCGTGGCGCGCTTGCGGCGGGCCTGCGCCGCCAACGCTGCCAGTGCCGCGCCGCCGAGCGCCAGCGCCGCCAGCGCGCCCCCCGCGCCCAGCCACAGATGCGTGGCGGACACGCCGCCCACGCCGACTTCGTCGTCCTCACCGCCCTGCCCCTCGGCGGCGGAGGGTGGCGCGCGCTGTGTGCAGTTCTTACCGGCCCAGCCCGGCGCGCACTGGCACAGGTAGTCGGGCGCGGCGGCGCAGCGCTGCACGCAGGGCGCGTCGTTGCGGCAGGGCGCGGCGCCGCAAGGGTCGCGCAGCGCGCATGCGTGCCCGCAGTAGCCGGGCGCGCAGTCACAGGTGTAGGCGCCCGGGAGGTTGCGGCAGGTCCCCGGACCGCAGTCCACGAGCCCCTCCGCGCATTCGTCCACGTCCTCGGAGCAGCGCGCGCCACGCCACTCTGTGCACGTCACCAAATTATGATCGATTAAAAATGTGTCAACAAAACTAATAGCAATGTTTTTTTACATTGGAAGTGCTAAAACAATCCAGTACCCATTTTCCGCCAACTTTTAAAGATACAAGTAACAAGACACTGTCTTCAGTAACAAGACACTGTCAACATTATACATATAAAAATATATTATAGGGTTTTTAAAACAAAGACAACTTTTCGGGATTAATGATTAAAAAACAAAAAATTATACATTTATAACATATTAACAAATAAGTACTCGTATATTCCTATTCTATCACTTCTATATTAACTTCAATTCAAAAGGTATTTTCGCTTCATTCTTTTAACTTCATTTTTATATTCCTAAAAATAACAATATATACATATTACATATAATACAATATCTATTGTTATAAACGATTTCGATTTCATACTAATGTGTGATAATAACATTGAAATAAAATTAAAAATTGTAAGAAAACATTAATTGAGAGATATCAATATGATAAACAACATTTGAAAAAAAATAACTGCAAGTGCTCTCCTTCAATGCAAGGCAGACGTTTTTCCTCTACGTAGACGGTATATGGGGACGTAATGTTAAGACGTGACTACGTTCCGATCAAAACACTTCCTTTTCCCACTTTCCGCCGAATTCTGGAGGCATTGCGTGATGAGCAAAAATATAATTTATATTTTATGTATATTTTTCTTCATAATGAACATTTTTTTTTGCTTTATCATAATCAACATTTTAACAACTATGTGTTTACTTAATTATTAAAGATAAAGATAATACGTTTGAAAATGAAATGTAATATCCAATTACGAAAAAAATATACAAAGTTTTTTTAGGAATATAAAAGTTATATGACATTTAACTCTAAAACTCATTCTATATAGATGGCGTTAATAAAAACACTTCTCAATAAACGTTTTTCCAAGTGACCCCATATGATAGCACGACATTTTAATATAATAAACATATCATATGATATGAAGTAGTATAACTATTAAAACTGAACACGTACCCAGCACACACAAGGCCGCGACCACCCACATAATAGTTTTCCCCATGTTTTACAAAGTCCCACAAAATTTCACATAACTAAATAAAACGCTAAATTTCACATTATTTTAACTAAAACCGATTTAATTTTAACAAGAAGTAGTTCACAAGCAATTCGCGTACATTTTTTGTTAGAAATGACGACAGGTCTAGCGCCGCCGCTCGACAAGGCCAGTGATTCACAAAGTGTTTCCTCGTGTTATCAACGTCGACGGAGGACGTCACCTTGCCTGTATTGATGACCACTTTATTAATTACTCATACAATACGTTTACGTTTGTTTAAGCGCGCATAGTGAATTGGCCGCATGACCGCGTGAACTTGCACTTCTTTATTGACATAGCTCTTTTATTTGCGAACCGTTTGAAAAAAACCAACACTAAATATTAAGGGAAGTTTGCCAAAATATAGCAGTGAAAACTGCATTTAAATCGGGTAAGCCGTTTCTGATCCGATTAGGGTGCACAAACGCACAGACTTAATGCTTTATTCAAAAAAATATATTTAACCAGATTTGAATTACATATCATCGCATTCAAATATAAAAAATGGTAAGAACACCCCAATAAAAAAATCATAATGTTTGAGAAGCATTGTGCTGTTATCAGTGTTATCTACATAGTTAGATTGTAGGCGATGGCGAGTATGCGGACTGATAACAATTGACGATACCGATTGAAAATATTTAATAGTATATTTAATCTTATAATCACTACTTATTTTCTTATAATAATCTATAGGTTTTTATTTTATTTATTAATTATTATTTTTTTAATTTTATTGAACTTTTATATCTAGATGTTGAGATATATATATTTTAAATAAGTAACAATTTATCGGGGATTTAAATGTTGTTTGGGAAAATATTTGGTTCTCTTGTTTGTTAAGACAATATGCGAGTTACATGTAATATGTACGTCACTTTAGATTTTATAAAATAAATGTTGTAAATATTTTTATAAATGAATAATAAATATTAAAACAACAAATATGCACACCTGGCGGACACTCGCACAGCGGCGGACGATGTCTTGGCACGCAGCGTCCTCCGTTCAGGCACGCGTCCTCCCCCGCGCACTCGTCCCTCTCTTGGTCGCACAGCGGCCCGCTGTACCCCGGCTCGCACGCGCACGCCGGGGGCTCCCCCTCGCACGTGCCGTGCACGCACGGGGTCACCTCGCAGTACGCGAGTTCGCAGTGCACGCCGACGCGGCCGGGCGTGCACTCGCACGTGTAGTTGTTGCCGTGCTGGTCGGGCACATCAGAGCACGTGGCGTTGTGCGCGCACGGCGTGTGTTGACACGTCCGCTGGCGTGGTACGTCGCAGCGCTCGCCACGCCACTCGGGCGGGCAGTCGCAGCGGAAGGCGCCGGGCAGGTCGCGGCAAGCGGCGCCGTGCTGGCAGGGCGCGGACTGGCACTCGTCCACGTCGACCTCGCAGAGGGGCCCGGAGTAACCAGGCGGGCAGTCGCAGGTGTAGCGCGCCACGTGGTCGCGGCAGGTGGCGCCGTGCTGACACGCGTTGTGCGCGCATTCGTCCACGTCGCGCTGGCAGTAGTCGCCGTCGAAGCCGGGCGGGCACGCGCACGTGTAAGAGTTGCGCACGTCGGAGCAAGCGCCGCGAACGCACTGCGCCTCCACGCACAGTACGCAGCCCACGCCGCTGCTGGCGCCCCACGGTGCGCCCGACCTGTCAATATAACTTATATTAAAATATATCTGTAAACATAATTATATCTAAACTTTATGTAACAATAATTATATGTAACTAACTCACAGTAAGGCATAATGTGGCTGAGCAGCAAGCAGCGCTGCGGCAGATCCCACAAACAGCTGCTCCTCTGTGAAGAAGGGCAGCAAGAGCGACCCTACGTGTACAGCGCCCAAGCAGCCCTAACACAAAACATGAAAATAAATATTTAAAAAAATAATGCTTATTGCCAGCTCTTCTGTCAAAAGTCGTCAGTGCCAGCTTCGTATTGTACTCACTCTAATGACATTTTACGCAGCTTAATGATTCAAAAGTGCTTGTAGTGGCCTTATTAAATAAATTATATTTTAACTTTTACCAAAAAAGATTACAACAATTAAACAAGCTCACCTTGAAATATTCTCCAGCAAGATTATCATCTATAAATTCATCTCCTTCCGAATACTCTATAATGTTTGGATCAGTCGTATTTTCCATCTACAATACAAAGAACCAATTAACACACAATACTTTTCGCAACTTTTAATAAACAAACGGTATTATGCTCAATAAATATTTATTTTGACTATAAACGCGACGGCCATGGATGCATATTCTATTAGTGGAATGAATCACCGTCATTTTTTCGTTATGGAAATAAGAGAAAACGAGGTGAGGTGTTGCGTGTTGATTGACGGAAACGTGTTCCGTCAATCAACACGCAACGTCTCGAAACGTGTTTGGTGCGTTAGGAACGAAGTGTTTTGACGGTTTATAGTATAAAACTAAAACGAACGTACAATACTAGTAGTATACAACAGCGAGGCGGCAGTAGAGGCAGGCCCGGGCGACGAGGTGGCAGAGGCGCGCACGCCGCCCAGCGTGATGACACCCTGCGTCACCAAATGCTGCCACGCGGCCACGTCTATAGTGTCCGACAGACCCACTTCCTCGTGACCATCCGGGTCTACGAATGAACCTGATACAAATATATTATACTTGAAATTACAAGTACGAAAAATATGGCCACCATTGTCAAAGAGCTTATCTTAGAAAAATAGCGCCATCTATCAATACCTGTAATAGTGCCATCAGTCACCACCAAACGCAGTGTGACCCACAAGTGGTGAGGTCGACGGGATCTCATACGCCGCTGCGCGGGCAGCCCGCCCAGCCGCCACTGTACCCCCACCTGCCCCTTGTACAGGCCGACGCTGAACACGCCGCCCTCGCCCTCGTCCTCTAACTCCGCCCGGAACAGCGTGCCGCCCACTTTGCTCCTGTTATATTATTCAGATATTGTAAGTATGTTACAATTGTTTTTTTATGATTTGATCATTGTTTTATGCATAATTCAATATAATGAAATAAAATTCACAGACTTAGTATACCATGTACATAAGGTAATAAATATATGAATTACGTTAGAAAGAATAAACGAAATAAATAAAAAAATATATAACATTAATAATTATAGTAGGTAGGTAGGTATGTACATTTACTACGTATTTAATTAATAGTAGGAAAATACTTAAGTTAAGGACATACTAATCGTTTATTTAAATATACATTAGGAAAATAATAAAATTTAAAAAAAAAATAAAAATTGCTTGCACAAATTATTTAGGCATATTATTCGCAATAATAATATTGGTAAAAATATTATAATTATTTAAATAAATAAATAGATATAAAAACCAAAAAGTGCGACTGTGATTTAAAAAACAAAATAACGCACTTATAAGTAATAGTGAGCGAGTTGGGCAGCTGTCGGTCGTGGTGCGCGGTCGCCGGCACGCGCAGCATGTAGCTCAGCGTGGTGTTGACGCCGTCGAATGTCGCGTTGGATACACATTCATATCTGACAAATTACGTTTATTAGATACTTCGGCAAATAGCATAATAACTTATAGTAATTAGAGACCAACTGTCTCTATTTTGGAGATTTCGAGATTAGCGGGTTTATAATTAATATAAATAGAGTAGAGTAGAAAGATTGAACTTAAGTGTTAACCAAGTGTTTTAGGGACAGTGTCATGAATGGCAGATCATTTATAACTTACAAATTCGACATATTTAAATTAATAAAAATAAATTAGGTATTAAAAAAATTACCCTCGATCTAGGTTCCGGCAGTGTGAGTTGAGCGGGCAGCCTTGCAGCTGACAGAACTCCACTTCAGCGCATTGTTTTCCTTTGTAGCCGCGCGGACACGCGCAACTGTAACATAGAATAAAATAATAAAAATTACTTTTAAAAAAATATAAATGACACATAAAACAGATCATTATTAGGATTTTTTGCAATAAAAAGTTAAATGTGGCCAAGTTGGAACCCACTCTTTTTTAACTTCTGAATAGATGCGTTAAATAATAATTAAATTCTGATCACAAAGACGTTACAAAATAGGGACAACACTACTTTAGAAAAATCTTCATCGAATGAATAAATGATCTTCCTAAATCAAGAGAAGGTTCTAATCCTGTTTATACATTTCAATGTAAAAGTGACAGTAACAAGAGGTCACAGCATCAAAAGGATCATACGTATAGTCGTTCCAGGTGAGCGCACAGGTAGCATTATGCAGACAGGGGCGCGAGGCACACGCGTCGTCCGACACCACGCCTGGCAGTACCCCCGCAGGGTCCAGGGACACTTCCCCGAAGGGCGCGGGCACTCCGGGTACCTTGAGGGGGAAGAACTCCACTACTGTTATGTTTACGCCGTTTGATACCTGGAAGGAAAAAATCAATTTAATAGTATTGTTGTATATAAAATTTACTTTTATCTGCGACTTCTTTCACATTTTGAAATGGATTCCAACTACTAAGAGATAGATAGTACATTCTAAGTGTGGGAGGTAACTCTGACCACAAATTATTCTACATAAAAACAATTATTCAATTTGAATCAGTAGTTAGCACTTACAATTAAACAAAGATATTTAATTAACTTATGTTATTAAAACATTCTAATTATATGAATTGTTGATTTACTAGGTATAAGTTTATTTACTAGTTAAGTAGAATTTATGTAGACAAATCAATGTATGTCACTCTTAGCACAATAAGGGTAAAAATGATTTCAAATGAAAGGCATTTATATTCAAACCAAGCAACAAATAAATACAAATTACACAGAAACACATGTTTGAATAAAATGCTGCCTATTATATAATATCCTTGAACTCACTTGCACATCCTGTATAACACCTTTAAAGTAATCATCGTCATTATGCTCGGCCACGAGCGCAGCGGGCGGGGCGGGCGTGGCGGGGGTCACGAGGGTGGCAGGGGCGGGGGTCGGTGACGCTGAGAGCAGAGTTTCGGGGGTCGGCGAGGGTGACGGCGGTGTAGGCGTAGGCGGAGGTCCGCCTAAGTACAGTACCTGTGAATGGGAATAGAGATTAATATTTAGAGTTATACAATATGACGTTTAAAGTTAAAGCTTATAAAAAGACAACAATGACATATTTAGTTTAAACTTACCTGAGCGTCCAGTTGTTTAGCTGCGGATATCGATTTTCTGAAGTACTCGGTTCCATTTAGTTTTACTTGAACCAATGTGGAGTTTCTAACAACCTGCAATCAAAATATTGAATATATATTAAGTATTTATATTCATAACAAAAATCTAATGTGATACTAGATATTGTATAAAAAGTAATCTTGATTTCTTTATGTTTCTTTATTCCGTACACATTCACGTACATAACATACATTCAGTCTTATAAGCGAAGAAGGTTGTTCTAGTAACTACATTACCTGTATAAGGTGCAGGTGTCCATTATCAACGCGGGTGCCGCCCACGGTGTAGTCCTCGGGCGTCTGGTTGAAGCGCAGATGAACGAGCAGCTCGCCGCCTTTTAGAGATGCGCCTACTAACGTCTCTTCTGTTTGACCATATCTGTAATATTGCAATATATATGAAAATGAATATTAAATTATATATTTTATTAGCATTTGCCTGTGGCTTCGCTAAATATATATGACTTAGATTTGTGTGTGACTCACGGCGAAACATAAAAATTGCCCAAGGCAAGGCAAGTTATATCGAAACAGTTAATGTAATGTATGAACATAAATATATATATTAACTCAAAAAAAATTTTTTCACTTCTCACCTATAGTGCCTAAGAGTAACATATTTAACCAAACAAAACGTACAGTTTTATAATATTAATATAGACAAGTGATTCAGTCAGTAAAGGCAGTTTATATATATTTTTTTGTAGATATAGTCTACTAATATATTTATACTTTTATGACCAAATTTAAATTTAATGAGGTCATAAAACAGAAGTATATATAATACATATACAAACAAATGTCTGTTCGTATTTTTGTTTGTCTGTTCGCTATAGACTCCGAAACGGAGTCGATTGGCGTGGAATTTCGAGGAGTTGTTCCCTGGCTTCCTGGGATGGTTATAGGCTAGATAGATCCGGAATCCAGAAACGCATTTTCTTTTATTTTACGTTTTTGTCCGACGGGACGTGTTTTTTTCCGCTAAGCCAACAGGTGATTGCACTAAACATCACGCGGGCGAAGAAAGCGGACTCAGCTAGTATATATTATTAAGTTCTACGGACAAATCTAAATTATATATTTTATTAACAATCTAATTGAAACTAAGTAATCATTGAGTAAAGTTTTATCGCTATGTAGCCATTATCTACTCACTTGGGCAAAGATCCCAAATAGAATATCTGTCCCGTGGGTTTCCTTGTCCTTATAAACATGGATATGTCTAGGGCCGCGTGCACCGCGCGTCGTGCTGCGTCCGACACTTGGACTGTTACCACTGAATGGGGTTTCGCTGATTCCTGGCCGAACGTCGCTGCTGTGTAATCTGTGGGCACATTATTATTTTAGTAAGAAATAATTTTGATTTTTTTTAAACTTCCAAAAAGAGATATGTTATAAATAGAGGCAATAATAATCGTTATCATTCTGTATACATATTTATATTATAATTTTCTCAGCTTTTACATGTGTGTTTTATATTTTTTACTTATATAATTTATAATCTATATAACGCACAAGAATGCATCTTGTGCGTGTTATATAAATTATCGTTTATTTGATGCTGTTACACAACCTCAAATACGCAGTTGCAACTACATCAGAGTCATTGTTTATGAAACATCTAACACAAAAACAGTGTTAGTACTTACTGTACTGGCACGTATCGCCCAGATACGGCCTAGGGCAGGTACACCGGAAGGTGGTCCAGTGGTCCTCGCACGCGCCGCCCGACAGGCAGGGGTTGGGCGCGCACTGCGGCGTGCGCGGGCACGAGGCCAGCACGCCGTGCAGCACCGCGCGCGCCGCCCGCACGCCCTCCGGCTCACCACCCTCTGCGACCTCTGCCGCCTCTGAGCTGCCCTCGGTATCCGCGCCACTTTCGGTTTCTGTTGCGTTTTCCAGAGGAAGACTTGTGTTGGCATCCTCAGGTAGTACCTAGTATAAGAGTAAAAATTAACTTAAATTTCCTATTTTTATAATTTGTCTGTAACACGTCTATATTACAACCTACAATACTAATATTTTGGAATAAGCATTTACTAATTAGTAATAAATATCTATTATTATACTGAAGTTAGATGCAGGTTCAAACTACATTCCAATTTTTACAACGAATTGTCATAACTAGAGTTGTTTTAGAAGAGATGACTAACCCATTGTCCGTTGACGACGACGTCCTGTATACAGCCGATGAAGAAGTTGGGGCCGTGCGTGAGCGTCGCGTAGGAGGAGCCCGCCGTGCCCAGCCGCGTGGACGGGAACGACGTCACCGACGCGTTGAACGCCTCATTCTGGCTGATCGGGTAGATAGTCTGCTCCTCATTAGCCGCCAACACCAGGTGCGACGAGTTTATTGTCACAAATACCTGACCAGTCAGTGCCGTGTTTTTATTTTATTTTTTTATTTCGGCTTCACGCTGTATCCCGCACACAGTAGGGAAGGCAGAGGGAACCTCGGTGTAAAGACACTCCGTTCCCCACTTTCTGCCGAATTCTGGAGGCATTCCCTCACTCACTCCCTCGAGTGGGAATCGAACCCACAACCGTCGCGCTTACGGGCGACACCCTTGTGCCACTGTGCCACGACGGTCTCAATTGCCGTGTTCTTTAATTATTTTTGCAATTTCTTTAATTACTTTTATATAGTCATGCATGGAGTTTGCTTACTTTTTGCCAATTACTGTCGTTCAGGTTAGACCCTATGAACACCCCCTCCCACTTGTTAAGAAGCGAGGAGTGCAAGTTGAGGCGGCCATTTGAGAGCTCCAGGAAGAAGTAGGTGAGACCGCGGCCCATGGCTAGCAGCCCGTTGCCCAACGTGGTCTTGAAGCGGAAGGAGATGTCGTAGCCCTCCTCGCGCGACGTGTTGACTTCGGCGTAACTGCTCTTTTCCAGCGACATGGTGGTGATGGCCTCGCAGGCCGCGCCATAGTAGCCGGCCACGCACGAGCAGTTGTAGCGGTGCTCGCTCTCGCCGCGCAGCCACGCTGCGCACGCGCCGCCGTGCCGGCACGGCGCGCCGCGGCACCCCGCTAGCGCCACGCTGCAGTTGCGTCCGCCCCAGCCTGCATCGCACGCGCACGAGTAGGAAGCGCGCGCATCCGTACAGCGACCGTGCGCGCATGGCGCGTGGCGCGCGCACTCGTCGATATCGAGCTCACAGTGCACGCCCTCATAGCCGGGCGCGCAGGCGCACGTGTAGGCGCCCACGCCGTCGCGGCAGGTGGCGCCGTTACGGCAGGGCGCAGAGGCGCACTCGTCCACGTTGACCTCGCAGCGCGCGCCCGCTGTGCCGGCCACGCATACGCACTCGTAGCCGCCGGCGGCGTCAGGCGCGAAGGGCTGATAGAAGGCGGCGGGCAGCAGCATGTGCGGCTGGGGGCCCACGGGCAACGGCGGCGCGTCGCGCGCTCGGTAGAGTGCCCGCGTGCTGCGCTGCAGGCATACGCCCCCGTGCTGGCAGGGCGCGGAGGCGCACTCGTCCAGGTCAGTCTCGCAGTCGCGGCCGGAGTAGCCAGGATGGCAGGCGCAGTGATAGGCGTTGACGTCGTCGTGGCAGGTGCCGCCGTTGCGGCAGGGACGCGGCGCGCACTCGTCGATGTTGACGTCGCAGTCAGCGCCTGTGTAACCGGTGCCGGCGCAGTCGCATGTGTAGCTGTTGAGCCCGTCCACGCAGCGACCGCCGTGCTCACAAGGTTGGGACTGTCAACAGCAAAATTCATTATTTTTAAACGTCTTCATTTATCCCAGTTACCAAAATTCTAAACTCGTCAAACATTTACTTTTGTTTAAAATTTTATTATACCTCACAATCATCGATGTCAATCTCGCAGTGCGACCCGGTGAGGCCCTCTTGGCACACACATTTGTAGCTCGCTATTCCGTCTACGCATGTAGAACCAGAGGCGCAAGGGTTAGTCGCACATTCATTTATGTTCACTGAACAATCTTTTCCTGTAAAAACAAACTTATTAAAAACCCATACAAAGAGAAAAAAAACTCTCATATTAACAATCATACTATACCCTCATAGCCTTCTACGCAAGTACATTCGTAATTATTTTCTAAATTCTGACATATTCCCCCATTTTTGCAGGGAGAAGACAAACATTCATCAATATCTTGTTCGCAACTATCGCCGGTATAGCCTAAAATAAAAAGTAATTTTTAAAATATTTTGGAAATCAAAAAAATATGCACATAGTATACCTAAATATGTAAATAATACTAACCTGGCTTGCAGTAACACTGATAAGATCCAGGAAGATTAACGCAAACTCCGTGATTGCAAATTTTTGGCATTAATGTGCATTCATCTACATCCAACTCACAAAATCTTCCTGAAAACAACATAAAAACAATTATAATATAGTATTATTATCAAAAAGACAATCGTCCACTACAGTTTATAATTTAAAACCTAATAAAACTCACCTTTAATAATAAATAAAATTAATATTAAACATTTACTACATTTATCCATGTTGCGAATATCATCTCAATGATATGACTAATTTGTTACAGTAAATGAAAATAACAGGTAGCTTCGCGTAGGTAACTTTCACAGTTTGCACAAGTGATTAAGCCCCGGCGATGAATACAAAACAGTTGTGACACCATCACACACCGCAAACCATTAGCTAATGAGTCATTAAATACAATGTTTCATTCATAAAAAAACATAAATTCACATAACATTAATATTTAAAAACCTTCACATACTTAAAATAATTATCCATTGATAATAATGTAATACATTCTTGTCACATATTTGAGTATAGCAACATCGACTCGGTGACAGTGACACATGACAGTTATAAAATAAAAGCCCGTTTGACATTAGTCCTTTTCAAAGACGCGTGTTTTAATGTCATAACAATCGATTTCAATAAGAAAATGAGCTAAATAATGTTTAAAAGTATAGATTAATGATTCAACAAGACTAAAATACTATGCTTGTATGGTTTTAATTGTGTAATTCAACATGATATACTCAGTAAGGAAGATTTCGAGGTTATGTAGTCATTGCAGTGTATTCCGTCGTTTTAATCATGTGAAATTCTCGGAAAGTGGAGATATTAGCAAGAAAAAGGATCAAAATAGCTATAAAAATAAGAAATTTCAAGAGCTTTTACAACAGTATAAAGATAAAATAACTTTTAGCTCATATTTAGAACATGAAAAGTTAGAACTTGGTCACTTCAAATATTATATGAAAACCATTGCAAAAGCCAAACGGGAGAAAAATAAAGATTTAGAAGAAAAAAGTTTGCCTCCTTTACCACTGTCTTTAAAGTATTATGTAGATAAAGAGAGACTTTTAAATAATGAACCTAAAGTAGTTGAAGAACCCACAAAAGTATTTCAACTACCATTTGCAAATACAACTGAAGTTGAAATTAATGACGATGATATTGGAATATCAAAACAAATAAGTGTAGAGACTGAATCTGATGAAGAGTTTGATAGATCCTCCATAAACAAATGGATGACAAATTATGAACATTTTGATGATACTCGTCTTTCTAACAACATAGAAGATGCTAGTGATGATGAAGGTGATGACAATGCTTGGTGTAATAATTATGGAACTCCTGACCCAACAGTACCAATCAGTCAGGTTCCCTGTGGAGGTTGTGGTGCTCTCTTACATTGCAATGAACCTGCCATACCTGGATACTTGCCAAGTGAACTTTTAAAGGAGAGAGAATTTGACGAATTAAAAACATTAGAATGCCAGCGATGTCATTTTCTCAAAGAATATAATATTGCTCTAGATGTAACTGTACAACCAGAAGAATATGAGAAACTATTGCAATCTATTAGGTGAACTCTTTGAAAATAAATATTTTTGAGATTTGAAATATTTAAATGTCTTTAAGCAAATGTGTGGTATAATGTGACAGTTTGAATTTGAAAAGTTTGAACTTGGAATGATGAAATATTTAATTTATTATAAATTAGCAAATAAGTGTGTACTTATTTGAAAATAAATTATTTTGTATTATTTTTGCCTTTACATTGAATCATGCACAAGGCAAACCAAAAGGGTAGGCAGAAGGTACCTTGAGTTAAGATACTCCATCCCTTGAGACACACCCAAGACAAGAGTCTTTTCCCACTTTCTACCAAATTCTGAAGACATTGCACGTTAAATAGTAAAACTGTGCCTGCGCTTGGCCTCTATATTAAAAAATATGAAATGAAAATATTTAATTTGATCAAGTGGGAATCAAACCTAAAACCATACTTTCGCTTGCTTGCACCCCTGTACCATAACTGGCCTCATTTGTTAGTTTTTATTAGTAAGCTAACATAAGTTTTTAATTGACAGGCATGTGAAGTCTTTGGTCCTATTAATGGTAGATCTGTTAGATTTTCCCTGCTCCATCTGGCCCGGCATTGTAGACATTATAGGCACTGACAGACCTCTCTTCATTGTTGCTAATAAGGTAAGGCAATATTTTATATAGTGACAATAAACAATTTACATTTAAAAGTTTCGTTTTTATTAACTAAAAAAAGGAATTATAATAAGAATAAAACTTAAACAACCTTTATTATATTTCAGGTGGACCTATTACCAGGTGATAGTATAGGCTATCTGAAAAGGATCAAACAATCTTTAGTATCAGAAATAAGAAAAACTAGGCTAAAAGAAGCAAATATAAAATATGTAACTTTAATATCAGCAAAAACTGGATATGGAGTTGAGGATTTAATATCTGCCATGTTCAAACTATGGCTGTACAAAGGGGATGTTTTCCTTGTGGGATGTACCAATGTTGGCAAAAGTTCGCTATTTAATGCTTTATTGCAATCAGACTACTGTAAAGTCCATGCTACTGACATAGTGAAGAGAGCAACAGTAAGTAGGTGGCCTGGCACTACATTGAATCTCTTGAAATTTCCAATTAACAGACCATCTGGATGGAAAATTAAAGAACGGAGTAAAAGACTTCAGTCAGATGCCAAATTATTAAGAACGGAGGAAGTAATACGTAAAGAGCAGTTATCTGGAAAGAAAGCAACCGAAATACCATCTTTAATAGGTCATATCGGCAGGACTTTTACAGATTATAAACTTTATAATGACAATATTGCTGAGAAGTGTCAACCTTTGACTGTATTAGATGAAAAACATGAACTTTTTAAGAAAAGTAAATGGTTATATGACACTCCTGGTGTCATACATCCTGATCAAGTCCTTTCATTGCTTAGCACTGAAGAACTATTATTGACTATACCGAAGAAGCTCATAAGACCTCAAAGTTATTACTTGTGGCCGGGGTCTACACTTTTAATTGCAGGTTTAGCCAGAGTAGACCTTATTGAATCCCCAAATCCGTGTCGTTTCACAATATTTTGTTCTGAAAACCTACCCATCACTGTTCTAAATACTGACGTGGCTGATGAAATTTACGAAAAGTTCATAGGATCCGAGTTATTTGCTGTACCTTCAGGAGGATTGGAAAGGTTAGAAAGCTGGCCAGGATTAAAGAGAAATAGTAAAGAGTTCAAATTCAAGGGAGAAGGGCCCAAGGCCTGCTGTGGAGATATAGTTTTGTCATCGATAGCGTGGGTGTCAGTGACAGCTAAAAGGGGTACTACATGTACAGCGAGTGCATGGACACCAGAAGCGAGAGGTATTCATCGTCGCTACCCTTCGTTATTGCCAAATTCTATTAATTTAAAAGGTAAAAGAGTAAGAGATACTCCAGCGTATATGGTGGGTAAAGTTTTCTCAGATGAAAAGTAAGTTTAGATTACTTCGCAAATAATAAATAGCTTTAATAACAATGAGTTTAATTTTTTCCTGTTTTAATTTAGATAATGAAAAAGTAGTAAATACATTACTTCATATAAATATATGTATATATATGACTGAATAAATATATATATATATATATATATCTTCGCTCTGGTGTCGAGGTAAGGCGCGGCGTTGAGTTCTGCCACTCAACACGCAATGTCTCCAGAACTCGGCAGAAAGTGGGGAACTGAGTGTCTTAACATTAGGTTCCCTCTGCCTACCCTGCTATGTGCGGGATACACCTTAAAGCTGATTTAATTTAAATTATATATATATATATATATATATAATTTTTATCATCAGGACAAGTTTCTTCGTCGTTCAACTAGACAATAGCCTAGATATAAAATACACATTGCACTCACCGTTGTAACCAGGCGCGCACTGGCAGCGCACGAGCCCGTCGTCGAGCGCGAGGCACGTGCCATTGCGACACGGCGCCGACGAGCACGCGCTGTCCGCACCAGCCGCCGCACAGCGCCACGCGCCCGCCTGCTCCATGCACTCCTGCACCGTGGAGAATATTGCTGTTTATATATATTTTATCTTATCTACTAATAGTTGGTCCTAGCTACAACCGGTAAGCGCAGATTTTGCACAGGAGAGACTTACCGACCTTAAAATATTATTTACAACAAAAAAACAATTCATACTGAGCAAAAAATACACAATCATATAAATTGAAAATTTCCTCGTATTTAAAGTGGATTAAAAAAGCCAAATTTGTGCACACAAACAGCCAAACGCACCTGCCTAGGCGGGCACGAGGCCGCCCTGCAGTCCAGAACGCGTTCGCACTGCACGCCGCCGTAGCCAGGCCGGCACTCGCAGGTGTCACCCCGGCACGAGGCGCCGTTGAGGCAGCGGCACGCGTCGCCCTCTGCCGCGTCGTCGCCGGCGCCGACATCGCCCCCGCCCATTGCGGCGTCACAGCGCAAGCCCGACCAGCCCGGCTCGCACTCGCAGTAGAAACCGGTTGCCTAAGTGTATACGACTCTTACGTTTAATTCTAATATTGGGTAGTGGATATAAGTGGGAAACGGAGGAAACATGAAGCTATAAGAACAAGAAGACTATTTACCAATGGAAAAAAAATATACATATTTATACAACATATATCACGAAATAGTTTATTTAAAAAAGCAACTCACTAGGTCCCTACAAGCGACGGCGTGCAGACAGGGCGCGGCGGCGCAGCGCTCTGCTAACGCCTTGCCCGCTGGACCCAGCTCACAGTACGTTCCTATATAAATAAGCATTATTAATAACACGATAAAGTAAAATGTTAATACTAAATAACTAACACTATTTATATATTATTCTAGTTTTCTCAAATATTTCAAATATTTTTCCACATTACTGTTAAGCGGCAATATTTCTACTAGTATGGTACTAAGTATTTACATCAAGTCAAATACCGTTCCTAATATAATAAAACAAAAGTCAAAAAATATCGTATTACATTTTGTATACTTACTATTCAATAATTACTAATTAACAATATGGCAACACTATATCAACTTGACATTCCCATAAAACACTAATCCATGGAAATAAATGAACGAAAAACATAGAAAACATTAAAAAAGTTCGAACACCTATTACAAAAACAAACAAATTCAAAGACCATTCCTAAAGCACATGCATAAAACAAAAATATGAGTACACAGATGATATTTACGAAAAGTCGACGACCTAAATGAATAATAATGGAATTAAACAGCTAACATTCTTTTAATTTGAAATGTGCACACTGTTCCATAACAAAAGTTATTTTAAAGTAAGAACTAATAGGCCAAAAGTAATAATGTTCGATAACCCATAATGGTTAAATATAAAATAAATATATTTGTAAGTCTGTTTTGTATTATAAATGCACATTTTAGCATAAAAGCTCTTCCAACGTAAATGTACTAAAGGCTAACTATATTATAATATGAAATATTTCATTGTAAGCCTTTATTTCACACCTATGGATACAATTACAAAACAAGACAACAGATCATTCATCAACAGACGACATGGCGACGCACAGAAGCTGTGCATCTTGCACATAGTTGCACAGAGGCTCTGTACCTTATATCTAAGTCTTCTTATCCTAACAAGAGTACGGCAGCACGTTGAGGACGCGAGCTAAGAAATGTACAAGTCATCTATATAGTTGTTGAAATTTTATAGATATAAATAGTATTTTTTTTATTTGTATATAATTATATATAAATAATGGATTGAAAATAGAAATTATAAATATGTAGAAAGATTTCTTATATAACATCGAAAATAAATTTATAAACAGTTGAAAAATATATCTTAATAAACTTAATTATTTTTAAAAAGTGTGGCATAAAGAACAATGATATGATATAACACAATAACAACATTTTCGACTAACCCTTGTAGGGGGGCGCGCAGGCGCATTCAAGACGGTCGAGCGCGCGTACGCAGGTGGCTCCGTTAAGGCACACGCCCGCCTCGCACGCCGCCTCGAGCGAGCTACAGTTTGGGGCCAGACCTGACGCACCTACACAGAATATCACAACTAAATTTGCTTTCATGAGAAAACATTAAAAACATGTTATTGAGGTAGCTTAGAAAATAAAAATGTTGGTTTTACTTTATGAAATATTAATTTCATAACTCACACTATAAAACACTTTTTATGGCATAATAATTTATACCTTTAAAAACACGAATGATCCGCCGTTGTTAGATATATGGGATCATATAACCTTGTAAACAAAGTGTCAAATGACTAACGCCATCTTTATGCATATCTCCAATGAAGTAATATCCAAGACCAATTGGCATCACGCTTCGCGTTTTTATAATACTCACCCAAAATTTGTTATTCATGTTTTTGGCAATGATTAAGGTTCTTACGATAGAATTTATACACTTAACAAAAATAAATAAGTAACCTATCCGGCTACAGTTTAAAATAAATAAAAGTGATTGTACGGTTAATATAAATAAAAAGAGATTGTACGGTTTATGTAAAGATTTTTATATAAATGACCCAACTTTACACTCGCAAAAACACAGTTGACGAGCGGCTCTCACCGCGCATTGGCATCCAACTTAAGCTCAACTTTGTAACTAACTTACAACACATATATATTTAATAAAACATACAAAACATATATGTTTAATGAACTCACCGTAATACCCGAGGTCGCACACGCACAACACTTGTTTGGTCACCATCACACCAGCTACCATAGTTGGCATACCTGTCAATTACTAATATTTTTAAACCTATACCATATAAAACAAACTTTCCTACGACGTCCCTGTCACATTATTATTAAAAAAACTTTTGTTACTTTAAATAACCAATGAAGATTCGTTTTATCTTGATCAGTTCATAAGTATAAAAAAGATAAGTCAATATAAAGAAGTACATGACACAATATTGCTATTAATAATTAGCTGAAACTTTAACTACCAATGTTTCATCAGCAATACATATATTGGCTTTAAAATAGTATTGCTGTTAGGACGTAAAAGCAATCTCGAGAAAATAAATAATTATCTAGTATAACTTGAATATTTATCATAAAACTTTCATTTATCTTCAAACATCATCTTTTTTTATATAACAAGCAAAAATAAGTTATTGTTTTGATACTCCGCTCTTCACTTTTCTTTTTTCCATCTACATCAAGTAAGAGAAAATGTAACCAGTGACAGGACATTTTGTTTAGTTATGAATGTCCAAATTCAAGACATTGAAGTATTAATGCATTCATCATAGTGTGTTTTATCAGCGTTTGCCCAAGATTGAATTGACAACCATCAAATTTAAATCTAGACGCTGTACCATCGCACCACGATGGTATCAAAATATTATTATATATAAATAAAAAAATAACGAAAATCTCACCAGCTCTACAATGGGACCTGGGCGGACACGTGACGTCAGCACAGGCGTTGGGCGGCGCGGGCGAAGCCACGGCAGCGGGCGGCGCAGGGGCGGGCGGCGGTGGTGAGGGCGCGGGTGGCGTGGGCGGCGTGGAGGGCGGTGAGGGCGCGCACAGAGGCGGGTCCGTGCCGCGCGCGCACACGCAGCGGAACCCAGCGCCGTTATTCTCTTCCACGCAAGCGCCGCCTACGCCGCATGGACCGGATGCGCATGCTGACATCTGAGTAGATAGTTATTGTTTTTTTATAACATAACGCTGTATCCTGTTCATAGCAGAGTAGGCGAGATGGTAGAGTAGGAAGTTGGGTTAAAATGCTGCCGTCTCCCACATTCTATCAAATTCTTGAGGCGTCGTTTATTGAGCGTCACTCAACGCCGCGCTTTGAATCTTTACTAGAGCGAGGAAATGAACATATTAAATATTTCATTTCCCCAGATGGAATCGAAATTACGAGTGTCTTAACACTAAGATCCCTCAGGCTAAGGTCACTGCCGCTGCCCAGCGACAACGACACAGCCCCTACTGTGAAGCATACAGCGTGATTTATTTAATATTTCAAATATTATAAGCATGGATTCTTATAATAAATGACTGCACACTCACATGCCTACACCTCTCCCCCGTGTAGCCCGGCAGACACGCGCAGACGAACCCGCCGTAGGTGTCGTAGCACGCGCCGTGCCCGCACACGCCGCGCTCCTCGCACTCGTTGACGTTGGCCTCGCAGCGCGGCCCAGCGTAGCCAGTGCCGGCGCAGTCGCACGTGTAGTTGTTGACGGCGTCCACGCAGCGTCCCCCGTTGAGGCAGGGAGTGGGGGACGCTACGGAGCACTCGTCCACGTCCGTCTCGCAATTGGTGCCAGTGTAGCCTGAAGGGGTGACATTGTTTTAATTATAAGTCTATTTTATTTAAGTTAAATATGTGAATATAAGGAATAGCGTACGACAATATTACTAAAAATAAGTGCTTATTGAATCACCTAAAATTTTTACTTTCAATGTATAAATAATTGTCTTTAAAATTGTGTTATAACATAAAATTATACATTGCTGCATAAAATTCTAAGATTTTTTATCACTACAATGAGTAGGATGTTTAGCCTTTTTTGTCTTATAACACGACGTTAATTTATTTCATCTAAAATCATTTAAGAATATTACTTAACCAAGATAATTTGTAAAATGATTTAATAAAATAAACTAACAAATATTATAAGTACAATAGGATGTAATAAAGAAAAGAATATTATAAATTTAACATTTAAATATTCCACATTGATTATTGTAACACCACAACCGCTAGTCATCTTGATTGTATGCAAATGCGACCAAACTGAGTTAACTGCCGAAACTTATATGGATAATTGTTTGGAATACACACACGGTTTACATATTATTTAAAATATAAACTAAATCTTAATAATAACAGTGCATTAACTAAATGTAAAAGCTTAATGTTAATATAAGTAATTGATTTAATAATTATGTGTATTCTTTGTTTCAAATCTCGTTTATAAGGCAGGTAAAGCTATTTAGTTACGTTGAATTCTATTTACGTTGAATGAATATTTTCATTTATTCGTTTTAGAAAAGCCTGGGTTTGAGTTCTGCCACTCAACACGCAATACTCTAAAAAATTCTGCAGAAAGTGTAATAACAGCAGGTTCCCTCTGCCTATCCTGCTGTGTGCGGGAAACTGCATGAAGCTGATTTAATTTCTTTTTTAATACATAAATAGGTGTTGACGTTACTAACCAGGTGGACAATCGCACAAGTAGCGGTCGGTACCAACGGGCACGCGGCAAGTACCGCCGTTGAGGCACGGCCGCGCCACGCACTGCGGGTCCAGGGACTCTTCTAGCTCGCAGTACTTACCTAGAAATTATGACGATGGTTAATAAATTTTTAGTAAATTTATTAACCATCGTTAAATTTTTTGTAAATTTATTAGTAATGCCGAAATGGCAAGTGACGGCAAAATGGTAAGAAGTGAAGGTACGTGCAGAATGTAAATTAATATACGTGATATGATATTTGGTAGAGAGAGAGTAAAAATCGAGGAGAAGGAGTATATCTCACCATGGTAGTGCGGCGGGCACAAACAGGTGTAGTCCCCCCGGGAGTCCTCCACGCAGCGTGCGCTGTGGCTGCAGGGGGACGAGGCGCAGGGGTCCCCCGCGTCCACTTCGCAGTTGTTGCCCGTGTAGCGCGCCGTGCAATGGCAGGAGTATCTGAATGGTGGGTTTACAAAAAAAAGTATTTCACTCGTGTCTTGACTTATGCAATAACAAAAAGATTTGCTTATTTTTTTTGATTAACATGATGAATATAGCCAATTTTTTCCATACATGTCTTCCAGGCAGAAGTATACGACAAATTTTGCCTGAAACTCATCGATGCGGCAAATTTCTAAAATCTACAATAAAACAGGCAGTTTGCCACCACAAAGAACCTAGTACTTGGGACCAGTTCATACATTTTATTTGAGATATAAGAGCCAAATTGTCAAAAATATATTACCCTCTGCAAATATCTTAAATAGAATAGAAGTCGAAAATAGCAAGTCGTCAAAATTAAGTCAGAACTCACTTGTCGTGTTTCGATATGCAGGTTCCATGTCGTAGGCACGGCTCGTTATAACAGTGGTCTTTCGGTGGTATCCTCAGCACGTCTTTTCTGTCTATACCTACAGATGACGATAACAAATATTAAATAACAATAAACACACAACACGGTAAACAGAGAGAACCTACGGAAGCGTTAAGACACTTGTTTTCTATTTCCCGCCGAATTATGGGTGCATTGCGTATTTAGTGGCGAAACACAACAACGCGCTTTGCCACGTCGCTCGTCGACGCTAGAGCGAGGAAAAAGAAAATTTTTATAAAATATATGAAAATATAAGTTAACTGAAGCGTGAAGATATCACGCTTTATCCCTATCGGGGTAGTCAGAGAGAACCTCTTATGAAAATATTATAAATATTAATATTTTATTATTAATGGAAATAAAAGTGGCAGTTGCATTGCCCCAATTTGCAATCAAATTGCCCACTCAACAACAAATCAGGTTTTTATATATAGATGTACTAAAACCAGAGACCGCTCTATATTAATTTCATAATACTTTACTATAACAATCCAGTAATACTCACAATCATCGGTAGTAAGAGGGCAAGTCCCGAATCGGACCGTTGTCTGCAGTACATGGGTAGCGTGGAACTCTAACTGAGGACCCTCGTGCACGCAGCCGCTGAACAGGTTGCCCACCAGCACCACGGCGCCGTCCGCCTCTAGAGGACTCGGCGATAGTAGCTCCGGGTTCCATGTCACGTTCGATATCACCTATCATACATATTTTTGTTATTTTCTCGTACTCGTTTTCTAGTAATAGTTAATATAACCTACACCGCTATATGGGAAAAGGCGTGAAGCTGCTATATCTCCTAGACACACGGTATATTCGACGACGACGACGACGACGACGACGACGACGACGACGACTAAATGAAGGAAGGAAAACAAAAACACGTTTTTTCTTGCCTGACCAGGAAAATCTAGTAAATCTATCCATATAAAGAAATTGTGTATAACGACGAGATTTGATTTGAGGTATGTTAGTTGGAAGCGTTTATAAAGCGTATAAGAAAAAAAAAGAAGCAATTTTCTCACTCTCAAGTATTGTTAGTGTTCCTTTAAGTTATATAGGATGTTGAAATACTAATCTAATCTAAAACCCGCTGTGGTTAAATAAAATGCGGGGCTGAGTTCCATCACACAATATATGCCTCGTGTATCAGGGTAGGCAGAGGGAACCTATTGTTAAGACACTACGTTCCCCACTTTCTGTCGAATTTTAGAGTCATTGTGTGTAGAGTGGTGGATTCAACAGCGCGCTTTGCCTCGAAACCAGAGCGGACCCATGGAAATATACATTTAGATAAAAATTTCATATCCTCGATCGAATCCAAAATCGTCGCGTTACAGGCACACCCTTGTGCGCCTGGGCGACGACGGCCTCAATATATTGAACGTGCTTACAAATATAAAAAACCACTACACGCGTTTATCCTATAGTAAACGAATCTATTATGTGTTTCATAAATTGAAACATTATAAAGATAATTAAAGGTAAAGGCTAAGACGAGGACGAGGATGTTACGCCTGCGTACTTGAAATCTAAGATGTAATCTCATACAATACGCAGATCTACCGATAATACGAATATTTCATTAAAAATGTATGTCATACTACACTGTTTATATACAAAAAAAAGTCAAGTTAAAATACCTGAGTGTCTTTATCGACTTCCAGCAGCAACGAGGGTGGATTTGGCTTGTATCGCAACGCAATCCAGTGCCAGCGATTGTCCAGGGTCTCTTTAGCGAGACCTACCTCACGGTGGGGTTCCCCGGGCCTCGCCCAGGATACCACTACTTGTTCATATAGCGCCGTTACATGGAGTGTGTAGCCCTCGTACCTCTGGGAGAACAACTCGCCACCTGTTACAAAGAAAACCATATGCTATTACATTTGACAGCTATGCCTGCGACTTTGTCCGCGTGGGAAAATAAGTTGATAATCTTTTTGATTTATAAACCGATCAAAATAAATAAATTTTGGCTATTTTATTAAGGATATGTATATTTATATATTTTTTCAGCTTCGTTGTATCCCGCACACAGCAGGGCAGACAGAGGAAACCTAGTGTTAAGACACCCATTTTCCGCCTATTTCTGGAGGCATGGCGAGCTATACTAAGGATAAAATATATTTTTTTCCTATAATACTGTTCATTGAAGGAACTTCATCTAATCGAGGAACCACGACGCAAACAGAAACGTTACAGTATTTACTTGGTACTCTATAACAATATGGCTTCTCTGTCTGAACGACCTGAACACATAAAAATAGAGCAACGGACAGTTTGAACCACGACTTCCTCATTGCAGATGTTCAACCTTTATATGTAACCTATAAATTATATGTAAAATTGAAGTGAATAATTGGGGGTTTAGAATGTGCGCCCCGCTAAATGGGGAAATGAGAAATTCGTTTTTGTCATATGTCTTCTTATATTTATATGCAATTCGAAATTTTTGTATTGTTCAAATACTTTATTTTTGTTACCAGAGCATAGATAATTCATTATTCCGAGTGCGATTCGAGTCCACGACCGTCGCGTTTTCATTCAGACGCTGTATCGCTGCACAACCATGAGTTATCTCACTAGGTGTTTTCACTATCCTTATAAAAAGAACACATGATACATATTTCTGCTTCCTTTCTTCGAAGCATTTTACAGAAAACCCATTACAAGTATGAAAGGCATTATTCGTAAATGATGAGAACAAAAAGTGGTTCGATGACGAAGGCGGAGATACAATCGCAGCCACTTGTCCCACTGCTTTTTTCCAACAAATTCGTTACTAACTAATTATAATATACGAAAGTTGACTCAAAAATATTTGAATTTTGTGTACTTAGTAAAAATAAATGAATAATACGTTTATATAAGCTGAAATGATAGTGAAATGAAAGTGGAAAGAAAGGCGAGAAGCAATTAACGCGAGTTCAATTATTCTATCACCTCAGCCCTCAACCGGTTTGAAAGCTTTGGCGCTTATATTATATGATAGATGCATGATTTGACAACAAATGAGTTATTATATTGAAATATATTTTTAATATTTTCCTGCTCTTCCTGAACACGCAATTTGGGGGCAAGTCTACACACAAATTAAGGGGAAGTAAGGAACGGAGTGTCTCGGCACTAGGTCCTCTCCGCTTTTATTCCGCTAAGGAGGATAATGTTTTCATTAATGAAATATGTATATACCTATATTTGTGTCGTTTTAGACACTTCTTAAAGAACTTAAATCAATATTCGCTTCTACTTGCTTTTACTTGCTATGATTTAGTATTTGTTTGTTTGTATCGACTATAAAACTATTTCAATAGACTAGTTGTTCAGTGCTGTTCTATCGACCTTATATTTTTTACGCGCTGTCGTTTTTATTTTATTTATAAAAATTGAAAATTACAAGAATGAAGAACTAACTTTATAAGTTAATTTAAACATAAGTCGCACCTCATTGCAATATGTTAAAGGATAAGATAAAGCTGATTTATTTTAAATCATGAGTTAAAAATGTAACCTCCGCTGGGACGAGGGGCATATAGTCATAATATTGGAGTTTTCAACGTCTAAAATGATTGCTAGCTCACACCAATCTTAAAATTTATTAAAGGTTAAATTACAAATACCTATCATACGACATATATTTATAAAAATAAATCAAATCAGCTTCACGCTGTATTCCTCACACAGCCGGGTAGGCAGAGAGTACCTTAGTGTTAATACACTCTGTTCCCCACTTTTAGCCAAATTTTGGAGGCATTGCATGTTGAGTAGCGGATCTTAACGCCGCCCTTTGCCTTGACACCAGAGCAAAGATATATTTAAATAAATATTTGATTTCCTCGAGTAGGGATCGAACCCACACACAATCAGTCGATTTTGCAGCAGACTTTATGCCCCTGCGACACGACTGGCCTCTATATTATTTTTATAATTCTATAAAGACATAAGGAAATGTATACAAATCTTAGGGGACCGGCAGTAAGTGACGTAACAGCTTCGATCACCGATCAATTTATTATAGATATCCATATTATAGAGCGAAGTGTAACTATCACATTGTACAGGTGGGCGTCAAAGGACGACGCTCCGGCTGCGCGTGCGATTCGCGGAACGCGACACGAATATTGAGAGATCATATTTGGACACGTGTTGATGATCAGATACACCTTGGACTGCATGTGAATGTATATTAATTTAAATAAAAGGTTAACGTATGAACTCGAAGAGTGCTATGTGTAAATACAACCAGCAATAGATTATGGATGTTAGATCTAGGATAAAACACTAAAAAATGAACAAATAACAACAACAGAATGGACATCAATATTCCAAGTAAAAATAAGGCACAGCTTAAGGCAAAAAACAGGTCCACTGCGTTATAGAAAAACACAAGCAAAACAAGCTGGATCTCCGTATCATTAACACACACCGACACGACGACCAATAAATACATAAATAATATATGAAAAATTTCTCGCCGTTGAGTTCTGCCTTAACACTAGGTTCCCTCTAAGACCTTGCTGTGTGCGGGATACAGCGTGAAGGTGATTTGATATGTAAGAAAAATAGATTGGCAATAAAGGCCTAATAAAAGATGTGAATACATTGTAATTATAAGAAGCATATGAACGCAATGGTTGTAGGTTCATTTTACATTGTCATTTCGAATTTGTATGTTATTATAACATTTATAATTAGAAATAAACTCTATTAAATACATATTTATTTCATATTTGTACTTGCAATGTATGCATCTAAGGCTATAAAAATACTTGTTTATGTATAAATATGCATGTGACTATGAATGAGTCATGATACTTTTGTGACAAACGCTGACCACAGTGGCGCCGTGGAATAGCGAATGTCGTTTCGATTCCCACACGCGGGAATAAATTGTTTAATCGATCTGGTCACAAAGACAAAGTGCAACGTTGAGTTGAGGTTTATGCGGGATACAGCGTGAATTGCGTGTTTTATATTATATAATAAGCTAAATATAATCTAGGCACAGTTATATGATAGATATAAGTTGTTCCCAGAAACGAAAGTCTATCTGTTTTCCTAGCTATGTAAATGTAGCTTAGGTTACCATTTCCCGTTTCATACGGCCGGAGTATTTACTGTTAAACTAAGATTTAATCGTTTAGACCATACGCTAGGTATATGTATTCACTAATTAATATTTATTTATCTAAAATACGTTTTAATGGATAATAATTTAACTAAAATATATAGCATTTTTTATAACGTAAATGATAAAAATCATAAAACAAAAATTTTCATAGGAAATAGAATTTTATAATAGAAAAATTCCCGCTATAAAAGTAAACATAAGCCTCAGCCTCTTACTGGTCAGCATCTAATCTTTGCACTAGTTTCGCCCTTATTCAAGAGACTAGGTATTTATTTGGTAGCATTGTTGTTGTTTTGTTGTTGGGTCCCCGATCATTCGAAAGGCTCTACGTTGTATGCGAACAAATAGTTCAAGCTGATACTGGGATGCACCAGCCCAGAGATGAGAACAGTACTCCATATGAGGCCAAACTGGGCCCTATACCCTGCACAACGACAGGCCTCATACAATTAAGTCATAAGCGGCGCGTCAAGGCGTACACACTAGATACCTACAAATGCAATTAGAAATAAACTTAGTCCAATTAACCTAATGCCTACATTGACATTAGAAGAAGTATAATTTAATTCTAAGGTCTAGACTACTTAGAATAACCTAAATAACCAAATCTGGACGTCCTCGTAGGTTAAACATTTTAGATATGTTTTATTAGCTAAGTAATTTACATTTTAAGAAAATACCCTAATGTTTTATAGCTTTGTAAGAGGAGACCTGGAAATTCAGAGTAAAGAGTTTCCACTATCATTAAGACACTCCCCTTCCATACTTCCCGCCGAATTTCTAAGTACTAATTACGTAAATATGACACAACACTTTCTTGTAGGGTAACTCGGATCGCAGGTACAGTGGATTATATCAAAAATTAATTACGTGATAGAATATAGCATTTCTCGATAAATAAACAATCCACCACAGAAAGAATTTATCCAAACAAACCCTTTAGGTTATTATATTATTTTAGATATAGATGCTTTATAATTTTAATAATCATATCGCGCTTTTAAACTTCGTTAACGTCAAAATAAAGAACTCTATATATTAGTTTCAAAATATATTATTTTGTTGAAAAGTTAGTTTTAAGTTAGAACTGTTCGCTGTTCTTCATTATTTAGACTTGAGTTTCAAGGTTTCTGAAGTTACAACTTCAAAGCAATCGGAACTTATTCAAGTTAACCAAACCCATGTGCCACTTAAGGTTCTTTTAAGTTTCTGAGATTTTTTACCTTATTCTGTTGCCATTTTTTGTTTTTTTACCTGTTAAAAATACATCCTCTTTGTTACGCATATCTCATATCGTGAGATAGTACGCCTGCGTGACTCTTCTTTGCTTTGATCTCTTTTTGACCAACTTCGATGAAGGAAGTTACGATTATACACAGGATAGGTTTGTCTATGTGATATTGTTGAGATAGAGTAATATCGAGTATGAGGTTCTTTTTAAGCTTCCAAGCAAGTGTTATAAATGTCAGAAGTATGTAATTATATATGTTTATACGTTTGTTTACAAATTTTTGATTTAACTGAGATATATTCGAACTCTACAATACAATTTTAAAGTAAATAAAGTAAAGTGGGGAACAGAGTGTCTTAACACTAGGTCCCCTCTGCCTACCCTACTGTGTGCGGGATAGACCGTGAAACTGATTTAATATATTTTTTATATTCTACTCACCAACACAAGTCCTAAAGCTCAGCCCGACGAGCTGCTTCAGTGAAAAGGGCTTGGCGAGGCGGATGAAGGAGGTGCCGTTAAAGTACGCCTCAGGGCGCTCCGAGGGGCCGAGCGGGCCGGCCGCGAGGACGCCTGACGATGTCGCCGCCAGTAGTGTGAGGCAGACTGTAACAAAACAATATATGTTTAGAATACTTAAAAATATCCTTATAAAAATTGTCTTTTGATCGGTACAATTCTTTGAAAAATTTAAATCTTTTTAATAAATATTGAACTGTAATTAATAACAATCTAGATATAAACATAATTTTTTAAAAAGCCGACACAAACAATCTTTAAAAAATGCGTAGGCATCACGTAAACAGCGAGACGGTGACTGTGACAAACGTGAGCGTAATCCCATTATATGGATTTGTTTTCATAAAACGTGTCATGTGTCAGTCATCATAAAAAAAATATCAGCATTTTACGATGACAGAGTATGAGTCGAACCTAGATGATTTTATACGCTGGATGAGGGAGGTCGACGTCGCAATTATCAGACCAATATACCTATATTATATTTAATCCTCGAACCCACAACCATTTATTGTACAGACACTACCCCCACTGATGCCTTGTTTTTTTCATAAGATAAGAAATCTAAATGAAGTTAGTAGATCAATCGTAAACAACGTTGCGAAAGTTTCTTGACCGTGATCGTTGGCTATCGAATTAGGTCTCGACTCGCGCTACGTACCTACTCGAATATGACAGCTTCAACTAATCGAATTATAATCGATTGGATACAGATTCGATTCTGACAGTGTCGTGTGAAAAGTGCAAAATGGGAAAGCTGGGGAAACTCCGTGAACAGCGCGAGATGGGAACCATAGTACGATGCGGAGATATCATTGTTGCTATGAAAGTCATGTTTTCCACTCTGCTAACTTTTCACAATTATTTACATTATGTAAAATATAAAAAATACAACAGATGTAATATAATAACAAATTTTCAAATATGAATGTTAAAAACCTTAGATTAAAATGCTAAAAAAATTCCGATCTTAATAAATCCACATATTTAATTTCATAATCTAGATTCATATTTTCATTTCTTTCTCAACACGCAAGGCCACCAACATCTGCCGGAAGGTGGGAAACGGAGTATCGTACCACTAGGTTCCCTCTGTCTATCCTGCTGTGCGGGATGCAGCGTGAAGCTGATTTAATTTTTACAACAACTAACGTAAAAGTAATTCACCAAATACTACAAGACATTACGCAGTACACCAAATAATCGATCGGTCAATTGAGACCAACAAACAATCAAATATCACCTTTATCACATTAGCAATAGACAATATGTTTGTACAAAACGACAAGTTACGTGCGGTTAACCGTTTGTATGCAATGCAATCGTAGAAGCGATCGAAAATATCGGACACAGTCAAACGAGTTGGCGAGTGAATGTTCTTTCTGCGTTACGATTGAAAATTACTGAATAAACTTATTACTAAATCGTTTCATAATTGTATATAAATGCGATGTAGAGGTAGCGTTGTTGGTATGCGGCTTATAGAAAAATCAATAACTTTATATGTGCTAGCATTCCGGTCGAGGTTAAAAAATTCAATTTCTAATTACTTTATTACCGTTATGCGTTTATTTTACACTTGTAGTGAGCCCTATGAATTTTGGAATCTACTATTGTACAAACAAATTTATCTGCAAAATTTGAAGACTGCGCCTTGGTCTATGGGTATAGAAGTTTCCTTAGAGTTTTCTATATCTATAGAAATGTGGAAACAATAGAGATTTTCTAAATTCTTCAAAAATCTTCTTTGACATTGCTGTGGTGTCGAAACCTCGAGGACTGCACACGATATTTCATCAATGTTGTTATACAAATTGCTGCTTTCAGCTACAATACGCATCAGCACGGAATAGAAACAACGGTATACACAAGAACTTGTGACCCCACCCCAAGTGTAGGTGTTAATGTTTGCCTCTCTTAAACTTTCAACTTCTCATAAAAATGTAAAAAATAACAAAGAAACCGAAAGATAAGGCCAGTCGTGGCCGGAATTCCTTCACTCAACATACAATATCTCCCAAAATTCGGCGGAAAGTGGGGAACGGAGTGTCGTAGCACTAGATTCCCTTAACCTACCCTGCTGTGTGTGGGAAATACAGCATAGATTTGATTAGATTAGACTTTTAAATGAAGAAAACATACATTTATTATATACCGGTTAAAAGTGACAATGAACAAATAAAGTTTAATACAACATATGACTCACCGGTAGCTACTGTAGTACTCGGGCTCAATATAAATATTTATGTGTCTTTAGTCTTTATACATTCCTTGTTTGTAAATATTTTGTGAGTCAATTTGGTTAACGAGGTTAGTCGTAGCGCAGAGGCACAAGCGTGCAACTGTAAAGGAGACTGGTTGTGGATTCTATTCTCAACCGGGAAAATTAAATATTTAACATTAATATTTTCTCGCTCTGGCGTCGAGCCCCACCACTCATCACACAATGTCTCCAGAAATCAGTGGATAGTGGAAAACGCACCGACTACCTTGATGGCTGCCAAGGTTTTGTACCATCCGTGTTTATAAAATGAACGTGTGCAATGTTTTAAAGCATCCGATAACGACACACAGCATTTACTTAAGAAAATATAGTTGTTTATAGCAACATAAAATATGGGATTTTGAAGCCGTATTTAATGTTAATATAAACATATTATATTTTGCAGTGTTTTTGGAAACCAAAGCGCGAGGTTGAATTCCTCCACTCAACACGCAATGTCTCGAACGTTGGGAGACGGAGACTTAACGCTCGTTTCCCTTCGTCTACATCGCATCGCGGGAAAACAATATTTTTAATATGGTCATGTCCTGAAGCAACAATTATCTCCAAAATGATGATGATGAGGCAAATGTTATATCATTATTTTTTAAATATTATAGGATCTTTTACCTTGGTGGTCTATAGGAGTGAATCAACGAGCATTTAGTCAATTAATATCGTAAATCCAATAATTGTCTGTGAAAGCTGAACAATATGTGGAATTAACAATAATTATTATGAGGAAATAACAAGAAGTCAAACAAAAATTGCACATTGTCAAAATTCACGTACAATACCAAGTAATAAAATATACATTACATATTTATTTCTTTCGCGCATATAATGCAATAGCAGGTGTATCCCGCATATAGCAGGATAGGCAGAGGGAACGTGAGAACCTAGAGTTAACTTCTGTTAGCCACTTCAAATTATGGAGGCATTGCGTGTTCAGTAGCGGAACCCAATTTACCAGAGTAACCACATAAAAATATTTAAAAAATAATTGGCCGATTGGATCGAACCCACAACCGTCGTGTTTACAATCACACGCTAATGTCCGTCATACCTATACATAATATAATTTTTCACAATAAAATGACTCTGGTGTAGTTTATGCATCAAGTAGTCTTCAAACACGTACAAACATACAAGTCACGATCCGCCATCTTGCCCACTTCCTTTTCCTCGATCACTCGAGCCGGTCAGTATTGGTGTTACGAAATAGCGCGTTATTATTTTATACTGACAACTGACTACATTTTCTCACAGCGTGATTCATTTCAAATTGGAAACATAGCGTTTGTCTTTGCAGTTGTTGGAAGTATAAGTCATTGTACCTTGAGGTCGAATATCACGAGGTATCCGCGAGTAAACGCAAATCAGCTCACCGAATTAAACATTTTAATTATTTTTTTAATTAAAAATAAAAAATATTAAATACTAGTCTGTTGAGGACTCATTCGCAATCAATGGTGTCTAAAATGAACTAAAAGTAGAGAATGGAACGGTACATTCAACTTCTTTGTTTAGTTCCTTCTCAATTATAGTTGAATATTGTATATATGTGTATAATTTAATATATTATTAAGATCCTACTTACAGGTCAACAACATGTTCAATACAAAGTATATTTAAAGTGGCTCTGAAGCAATAACTCAATTCCTCATCGAACACCAACTTATTTAGCTCATAAGCTTTCTCCACCTTTGCTTTCTTTTGGACATCAAATAAAAAATGCTTTTTTTATATAAAACCTAGACTAGGAATTGTGTGTATGGGAATCCAACCTACAGCCTGTTTGTACGTTTACACGCACGCTCGTGCCGTCGCCCCGACTGGCCTCACTTGATTTTACTTTTTACATAATCGAAGAGTATATAACTTTACATAATTATGATAGTGATATAATGTCCTCTGTGAGAAATATTCATGTTCAGGCCATTGTTGAATTTCGTTAATCTAAAGTTTAAATTTAGACTATAAACTTTAATTTCGAACACGCATGTATCTTGAATGGCCGAAAAATGGAGAACGATATACTCGTCATGATGTAACGGAACAGCGTCTAAATGTAGCGACGGTGGTGAGTTGGATCCCCCATCTTATTTAATTTGCATTTTTTCGCTCTGGCAACAAGACAAAGCGCGGCGTTGAGTTTCGCCATTGAATTTGCAATGCCGAAAATTGGCCGGTGCATGGATATTGGATAGTTTTGGACGCTCTGCTATTTGCGAATACAGCATGATGCTAAATTTTCTTTTCTTTTCATGTTTTATATTTTAGTCTGTGTAGCAATATGGGGAAGTACATAATTATTATATACTTCAATTACTAAATCCGAAACAAACGTTAATACTGTAAACCGTAGCTCACAACGTCCGTCGTCAATGAGTCGTCGTCGCCACATGCGTCGCCACACAGAAAACTCGCTCTTATCTCCAACTGATGAAGGTCATTTTTTAATATTAAGCAGATTCTAGTTTCCATCGTAACTACTAACTTGGAACCATAGTGGAAACTCTTGATGAATATAATATAAACAGTTGAATATTTTTCTTTTTTGTTTTTAAAAGGCATGGGCTTAAATCTTAATTAAATGGGTGGAAAAGGGAAAACTTAGCTTCTTTTCATATTTTTAGTAATAAAAGTTACAATAGTGTCTGTCAAAACTTAGATCATTCTTATCAAAATAAAAAAAAATAACGTTTTATTTGTTCAATACAATACTTCAATACCACAAAGCTGAACAGTTTGTACGCACTTATCTCAGGAACTACTGCTTCGAATTGAACAAATAAGAGTTGTGTTGAAAGATAAGTCGATTCAGTTTCAGTTTGAGAAGTTTAATGGAGTTGATCCCTCCAATGTAGTCCGCTGTATCTCCCGTCAGAACTACTTCGGGTGCTTAGAAAGCGTCATGTATAAATGGCTACGGTGATATATGTAGGATGATAACAAAATTATTATTTATATTTTAAACGTTATTTCGCTTGAGGCCAGTCGTGGCGCAGGGGCACAAGTGTGCAAATGTGAACGCGACTGAGGTTGTGGACTCGATATCCACTAGAGGATTCAACGCCGAGAAATACGTCAAATCTCATTACCAGAGCTAGGAAATTAATTCCAAGCTCGGCGTTGAGTTCCGCCATTCAACAAGTAATGCAATCCAGAATACGGCGTAGTGGGGGACGAAGATATTTTAATGAGAACGGAGTGTCTTAACACTACATTTCTATGTTCCCTGTGCCTTTGCTGTGTGCTGGACGCAGCGTGGATGTAAAAAAAAAATAAGAACGCGCTCGAATCTGTACATAAATACTAGTAAACTATATTTTCCATACAATATTTGTATGTAACTTTATTCACAACGTTTCGTAGATTGTGTAATTGTAAAAAGTTTATTATTGTTAGTTTTTCTGCATGTGGGAAGAGGCCAAGGCTGTATGTCATATTACGTACGCTTATACGCTTTTTTTCTTATATATTTATTGTAAAATTGTTTGATAAAGCTTTTCTCATATGAAATCATAAGCCGTCGTTGCGTGACGATTGTGGGTTCGATTTCCACTTGGATCAATTAAATATTTAATATTTTAATTTTGTTATTATACTTTAAATTTTTACTGTTATTTAAATAAATCTACTTATATAAAAAATAAAAACTTAAACAATACTTAACCTAGACATTAAATGTATCTATCGAAATGTTTACACAACATTATAAAAAGTACAGCAAAATAACAGAACATTAGATATGCACAGCTAAAGTTACGGGATTCCATAAGTTATACGATACTTGTAAGTTTGTGTTTGTACTAGGTGCGCGTGCGCATAGCGGGTAAGTGACGTCACGCGGCTGACTCACGCACCACCGTCCCAAAAACTTGAACAACCAGATAAGATTATGACTCGAGGAACCGTTCATTCATCCATATCCACTACCTTTCCCAGAATATGTTTGTGAGACATACTATATACAATAGCTTCGTACATCTGTACTTACTTATGTATTGTTTCTACACTAATCTCAGGAACTACTAATTTTAATGGAAATAATACTTTTGTGTTGAATAGTCCATTTATAGAGACAATAGACTATAGTACACTCAATCTACGAACAATAGAATTATTGAAATAACATTGAAGAAGGTTTTAAAAATAGAAAAGATTCTGCAAAAGCTTTCAAATCTCTACAAATTTATTATATTTTAGTACTTTAAAAGAGTTTTTCTAAGAAATCTACGTATATAAAAATCAAGGAACATCACTATTTCCGCAGTTAGCGGTAAACGCCGTACCGGAATGGTACAGCGACAACAATAATAATAAATCGACACAGCCTTTACGCTTGTATAGAACGAATTGCGCGACTGCGAGCAGACGAGTGTGCCTGCCTGCCTGCTGCGCGATCGATAGAATGCAAAATGGCTACCTGGCTAGACCAGCTAAAAAATCTCGTACATGATATCTGTACTGATGTATTGGTTACATTGAATTTAACTAGAATCAATCTGTTGAGAGAACTAGTGTATAGCTTTTTTATTGTTTATTATCATACCTGTCATAAATACACTTACGAGTACATAAAGTGTAGATTTTATGTTAAAAAATAAAATTATACCTATATACGTCAGTGAAACTAATGGAGTGAGCACAAAGTGAGGTGTTGGGTTCTGACTCTAATCACGACCTAGTATCTATATAAAACCGGCGAAAAGTGGAGAGTTGAGTCACAAATTTTGTCATATGTACCGAGACAGGCACGGAATAAAATTACTTACAGTATAAGCAGATACAGATATCGTACTAATCTTTAAAATTCAGGTAAACTGATCCAAAACAAGAATAAAAAGCATTTTAAAAAAACAAGTGAACAGGCAAATGAAAACAAGATGCGAAAATTATTTTTATATCTCAAAACCAGTTTACTATTTACTTATCATAGCAAGCGAATGACGGCCGTACCTTATATAGGACAAAGTACTTGACTTTATATACTTCACTTTATATACAAAACAACATCATTTTCACAAAATAACAGTATATTTCTAAGGAAATAATTTTGAAAACGCCGTTACTGAAGCGAGAGCTCAAACAGAACATACAATAAAGACAATAACGGTCGTAAACGGGGCCGCGTCACCGCAGGGTTTGCGTTACCGCCATCAAATGAAGAATTACTTCAATTCACAAACCCCGATACACTAATCCGCTACGTTCAAATATTTTAACAAAAATAAACTTGTTTTTCTTTTTTAGCGTGATAACTGTCAAATTCCTACAGGAATACTAAATTACAACAAGTGTAAAACATAATTTGATGAGAGCGTATGGCGCTGGGGACAGTAAACAAGAGGCGCATGTTCAAACATTGAAATTTAACTTCAGCTAATTCAAAAGTTACCTAAATTTTTTAAGATTTTGCGTAAAAAAGTATAATAAAATATGCTCCATCGTGACCAAACTCGTGAACCAATACTTATCGTTTTAAGCACAAGTGCACAAAAAACGATTTATTTCACTTTAAACGCGCGGCACAACTGTAAGTATAAGAATAATAACTGTACAAAATAAGATCGGGTGCAGAAAAAAACGCAACGCGTGTGAACACACCGCGACGTTAGAAACTGGTCAATTAACGCGCCGGGTCGCGACAGACATCATCTCACCATCAGTACTGTTTATATCTACGCACAATTAGTGTAAGCTTTATAATTAAAGAAATTCACGCTGTATCCCGCATATCCCGCAGTGCAGGCAGAAGGAATTTACTATTATTCATGTCAACCTTAAATATTAAAGAGGTAACATCCGCGAAAAGTACAATAGCACATATGTTCTTCACATAAAAGGACAGATTGTTAAGATAAAGAAGAAATAGAAGGGAACCAAGAATAGATCCTTGTAGAACGCCCATCTTTAGAGGAGATCCAAATGATTTTACATTATTTATATTGAATAAATGACACGATACAATTGGTGACGTAAGGACCTACTATTACCTAATGTTATTGTTTTGATTTGCTAAGCATATCTCAATACATGTATCTGTTAATAATCGTTGCTTATATTGAAATATCATATAAGTAATCTATCTATCTATCTATGTATTATTGTCGTCTCTGATCTTATATTTAAAATATTTACCCTGTTTTTTTTTTACTTCACGCTAAATAAATATTTCATTTTCTCGAGTGGGATGATCACCACAACCAGTCGCGTTTACAGTCACTCTTTATGCCCCTGCGCCACGGCTCGCCTCATCACTTGTACAATTTCCGACAAATGTTAACCAAATTTAACACAGAATTATTAACACAGAATTTTATCAACCTAGACCGAAAAAAATGTACAAGCAAAGCAGATTCACCATCAGATAATTCGTTCCCTCAGGCGGGTATCTAATCCACAATATGCATTTACAGCCAAACTCTACCCCATTGCTCCTCAAAGGCCTCAATTGTATATTTGTTTAAGAGTCCAAAACAGGTAGAAAATATCCTTTGAGTAAAAAGTTTTATCAAAATTTCTGCACTTCCAACATCGTCAAATATGAGGTGAGGTGTTAAAGCTTAAAATGTTAAAACTTTGAGAAATTCAGAAAAACAACTTACCTTTCTTAAAAGCACTAACAACAAAACGATGTAAAAATGCACTTTCGATAAAAAAAACCATGACTCAACAAGGGTACACCGTTCCAGTCTCTGGCAATTCATATTATTTTTTTGCAATTTCTGGGAGCTATTGAATAGTTTTACGTTTAAAATTAAAAAATGACTGTAATCTAGATTATCTACGCCACCAATGCCAGGTCATTCGATAGAAAAACCAATAAATATTTAATGTTTATCACTTATTCAAAACAATTATTTTTTAAATCGGTAATATGTTCATTGGATTTTGTAATAAAATTAGTATTTTATAAGTATATTACAATTCAACAGAGAATGTTTACAGACGAATATAAAAAATCCATTAGAAAAACTTCTCATTTCTTATTGTAATACTTCAATCTTTGTTGTAATACTTTAATCAAAATGAAAATATAACAACCCTACTGGTTTGATTATTCTGAACAGAAAATAATTAAGTTTCCTAAAAGACATTGAAATCAACACGGCAATGTCTCGAAAAATGGGTCACAGAGTAGGGCTGGACGAAAGAGTGTCCTGATAAAACCTTACGATTCCCTCTGCCTACGCCGAATAGAGGGAAAATAATTATTAATTAATAAATTAGCCAAGACACTCTATTACCCTAGCGAAATAAGACAATGGCGTTATATATATATATATATATATATATAATAATTATGTAGAAATTGTATTACGCACAGTATCGGCCGCTGAAACCCAATCTATAGTGGAGTAACGAGGCGTGTCATCACCGCACCGCGCCGACACGACAGCCGACACGATAAGCGTTTAGTTATTTTACATGCATTTACAGATCAATCGAGAACGTTCTATTAATATCTATAAGCCAACGCCTTCTGCCTCCTTCATATGAATTCAGTCCTTTAATTTACGCGATTAAACTAAAGTAAATGGGTAAAACAATTCGTCTAAAAATTATTCTTCTTTTCTAAGTGGGAACAAATACTTTAAAAACGTTAGAAATAACTTAAATTACACTAAATTGTATATCACACCCTAGTTAATCGGGTAAAACACAGATTTCATTACGCTATTTTAAAATAGACGCAAGAGACGCAATTAAAGTTTATAAGTTTTGTCGCATACTTATTAATATATTAAACAAGACTTTTTTGTGTAATTACGTCGTAAGTAAATGAGCGAAGTTTAATTTTAGTTTCATTCGTCTAAAATGATAAATTAAAAGACAATACAAAATCTAACGGTGACAGGTGGTCTGTTTTTAATGAAGTATCATTCTGGTGCCGAGTGACCGACAGACAAAGCTCAGACGTTTCCCGAAATCCCCAACAACAGGAATCACAATCAATGAACCAACTTGAAGCACGAAGACTTACAATCTGTGCATGTGTATATTAATACTATCAATATAAGATTACAACTGAAAGTCAAAGGTCAGTGTAGAAAACTTAGAAATGTAGTAAAAGGCTGTTTACGGAGGAAGGTCGAGGCGTCGCGCGTCACCGGTCACACGGCACAGCACAGGGCGCGGGCGCGGGCGCCACCACCTGCCACCTGCACCAGTGAACTCAACATGTACAACACCTGCCATAACAACCATTGTTTGTAGCGCATGTGTTACCAGCGTAACGGGAATGGCTGAAATAAAATAATATTCTCCAGAATTCGCCGAATTAACGGCAGTTTTATAACGCTAGGTTCCCCGACCGCTTCCAGGCTGCCTAATAAACTAGATTTATATATTATACACTATAGTATAAAACTAGTTTTTATCTGCGGTTAGTCCTTGTGTGAAATTGGAATGAAAATGAAAATAATATAGCTTTCCTCGATTGATCGTCGTCAACCATACAAGAGCTTCAGCTTTATAATATTACGATAGAGTATGATACTCGGACACCGATTTTTTTTAACTGTTTTGGTGAAAGTTAGTTTAAATATATGTATATTATTAATTAATCTTCTCTATCTCTCCATGCACGTACTGAAATTTAGGGAATAAAGCAAAGAAAAAACCCCTTCCTTTAGAAATGGAAAAACCAAACAACAAAAGCACATCGACCCACTTTTTTAAAAGAACTGTCCAATAGTCGGTCCTTAAACTATTGTATTATAAATGATAATTTTACCCTCGTTATTATACTAGTTTTTAAAGTCAATTATTAGTCTATGACTAATACTCAAAGTACAATAAGGAATATTATGAACGCAACAGTTGAACCTTGTTTTTGTTCTAAATTTAAAACATTAATCTTCTTGCTTTTATCTGCTAAGGTTACGTTTTTCGCGCATAAAAATGTAATCTGTATGACTAATGACCGTCGACTTCGAAAGCGCACGTTCAATTATAATTTGCTTTATTTTTTATTCAATTAAGACATTACTTAGATTGTTATAGATTTACAATTCTACGAACTTAGGTGTTTAGAGTACATTTAAAATGTTTATAGTTAAATGAATTTCAAAATTTATTTCCATATAAAATGTTGTACTTGTAAAGCTATAAGAAACGTTTTTCATGTAATATAAGGACCACATTCATGCAATAGGTACACTAGTTGTCGCCCGCGACTTTGTTGGCGTGGACGTGAAATTGACAAAAACAGGTAAACTGTAAGAATGTTATATTGTATAGTTTTCTCGAACAAACAAAAATTCAACTCGCACCTAATGAAATAGAAACATTCCCCCTACTAAAATCCGAACCGATACCGAGACCTATTTAAACAACGGGTATGTGCTCAGCACTTTTGACGCTGACCTCCTATAATTACAACTACAACAGAGAATTTCACTTTTCCTCACATTCACATGTGTTTTACATAAAACAGTCACCATTTTATATTTCTTAAGTGCTCTCAAACTTAGGATTTTTTTTTCTGAAAATATAAAAATGGAGGGCAAAGAAGCCAAGGGGTGCTTGAATAGGTTTTTTTTTATAAAAAATAAAATTTAACGTTGTTACAACATTTTGCGACCGACCCATACTGGGTGGTTGACGTATTCCCAAAAAACCAGACAAGAGTGACTTGGACTCCATACAAAAATTGAAGGAATCTAGGTTTTCCTGAAATTCACGCTTAGCTTAACCAGAGCCCTTTTAAATGATACCTCATTTGATCTGGGGGCTTTAATACGAAATTTTGCCTCGATTTTTTTTCAGCTTCACGCTGTATCCCGCACACAGCTCATTTTTAAGGCTATTATTTGTAGGATTTAACCATAAATCTATATATTATCGGTTTTTTCTTGAAGTAGTACTACCTGTAGATGCTACCAAAGCTACCAAATTTTATAGGTGTACTTGAAGTATCCTATGTATTTTGATTCCGTTTGTAGTGTCGATATACGCATATTTAGCGATATAAACGGCCATCTTTTTTTAAGTAAATGTAGAAATAAAATAATAAATTTAAAAAAAATTATATCCCGATTTCCTGAAAATTTAAATAAAATAAATTTTCAGGGAAATCAGGGACCCGTAAATCTGAGTATATGGGTTGTGAATTTCAATTCGATATCTCCAAGCATTCCTAAGAAAAAAGTGCTTGACACACATGACTACCTGTGTGAAAAAAAAACAATCCTGCCCTAAATTGTTGTAATAAATATTCCTTTAAAAGGGGCAACATATGCCCAGTGTTAAATAAAAAGAGAGACAACATAGTTATAAGAAAAAATAACAATATTTAGAGGCTGTCTATACAGATCAATAATATTTTTTAATTATTTTAATTTTTTTTCTGAATCTTTTGTCTGTAGGCTAATTAGATGGAGTATAATATTATTGTCTTCATCAATATCAATTATAATTGTTTTAGATTTAAACAGTTTTCTGCTTAGTGGGGTAGGCAGGCAGAACCACTTTGCACTTGGCAGACAGAAGCCTGTCTCGGACTTGATTAACAATGTGGGGAAATAAATACAATTAATTATTCGGAGCTCAATAAATATATTCATGAAATCTATATAAGGCTGATCGAGCAGCAAATTAAATAAAAAAATATATTTTCCAATATTTTATAATAAGTTTTCAGGCTTATAAATAAGAAAAAGATTTGTATAAGTCCAATGAATTTATTACATGGATTTTTTATTTAATTAACTTTAATGGAATATTTATTACTGCATCACAATAGAATTATAGTCTTATTCGAGGCTCTTATTTATACATACATAAATTGTATGCGATTTATATATGTAACTGATTTCTCTGCACTTGTGTGTGTTTTACCTTTCACGATTGTTCTAATTGTTGTAACGAAAGCTGTTAACTTTTGTGAATCATTTTATACTTTAATATTTAAATTGAGGTTAAGAGATTTATAATTGAACAACAATTTCAAAACTCACCTGTGAAATTAAGCTTTGCGCGTCGCCTCCAAACGCTCAGATCCACCTTCATTATGTTGAAATAATAAACAGAACACACGTAACTATATCATCAAAATTCAATTGCCACTAAAAGATAGTAAATTCATTTTTAATTATAAATTCATGTATATATTAAATGATAATAAATAAATTAAAAAACTGAAGAATGTCACGAAAATAAAAACTTAAAATGGACATCACCGTCCAAAGCCCATGGTTGCTTGAATAAAACTGGTATTAGAACATATTTTTTGAAACGAATTAAAATGAAATGTGTTGCCAGCAAACTTAAATCACTGATTAATTTATTAATGATGAATTATAGTTTTATTATTAAAATTAATAAAATTTAAAAGTGTATTTATCTCTTATTTAGTTTTGTTCATTTTAAAAATTAATTAAGCATAAATTTATCACTTTTCTAGATCTTTTGTGCCGAGATCACATCGTTAATCACGTAAAAAAGCTTAAAACATAATTATATAATATATATATTTTTTTCTATATCCCACATGGATAATTGTAGTTGTTTAATAAATAATAATAACAGACACACTTATCTAGAACAATAAATATTTTAGGCAAATGTAAACAGGAACGGAATGACATGAAAGCAAATGTTGCTATTTTTCTCAAAAAATGGCAGCCTGTATGTCGTAAGCTTTTCTTTTCTTTTTCTACACGAAACGTTTTTAAATATAGATTTGTGTGCGATTTATAATGCCAATAAATGTGATTTGGATGATGATAACATATTTTTAAAGATATATATTGTTAACAAATGTTGAGAGTTACTATGACCTTCGCATTTTTAGTAAGTATTTAACTGATAACTACGTGGTTATGTTCTTTTTGTAGTAGTAGATATGGTTGAATTAATTTTATTAATAGGAAGCCGGTGTGACCGCTTGTGTCCATGTTTATTTATCTTTGTATTGTCATTGTAGGTGGCGTAGTTTACGGGCCAATGCTGAACGGTTCGAAAGATAACGAAACGAGTAGTTCGAGCGTAGCGTTAGAAAATAGAGACAACATGAGCGCTGGCACTGCGTCGTTGGAGCGTGAATTGTCCAGCACCAGACGACTACTCTGGGGCGACCATGTGAAGGAGGACGTGTTTCGCCGATGGGCCCAAGGCTTCCAGTTTAGTACTGATGAACCCAGCGCACTCATACAACAGGAAGGCGGGCCGTGTGCCGCTATCGCTCCAGTGCAGGGATTCCTTCTCAAGATCCTCCTATCTGAGACACCTGGACATAGTCTTCAAGACTTGACATCGGAAAAGTGCAATTCCTTACTTGTTAGGGCTGTGTGTACTATTTTAAGTCAGTGTCTAGCTTCTAAGTACAATGTTGCTGTTTACCGCAAGAGTGATACAGAGGCAGAGACCAGCACCAGCCTCAACATTAGTGCTGAGGAACAATCTTGTGATGCTATTAATCACTTTCATAGACGGATTGAGGTACATTCATTTCAAACATTGTCAGAAGTTGAAGCATTCTACACAAGAAATATTCGCATTTTGAAGGATAAGTATGGTGTTTTGCTTTTGTTATATAGTGTCATTCTAAGCAAAGGAGTGAGTACTGTTGAAGCTGAGCTATCAGAACTATCTGATCCCCTTATACATTCTACATATGGATATGGTTCTCAAGGACTTATTAACTTGATGCTCACAGGTAGAGCAGTCGCACATGTTTGGGATCATGATCAAGTGGTTGGTGGGTTGCGTTTGAGGGGTATTGATAGACAAAATGACATAGGATTCCTTACTATCATGGAACATATGCAATACTGCACAGTGGGCTCCTTCTATAAAAACCCCAAGCATCCTGTTTGGGTGTTGGCATCGGAAACGCATCTGACAGTTCTATTCTCTTTTGAAAGGAGACTGGCGGCACCAGAAACAGTAGGAGAATCAGCAGAGCGTATATTTAGATCTTTTGATCCTGAAGGAAATAATTTTATCCCATCAGCAGCACTGCAAGACGTCCTGTGTGCTGCTGATCTGGTCAGTGAGCCAGAATATGTGGAACTCATGAGGAGAAAGCTAGATTCAGAGAACTTAGGAATAATATTATTGAGTGCTTTCATGGATGAGTTCTTCCCTGGTTGTGAGAGAGGTGCACCTGACACATTCACACTGCATCATTACAATGGACTGCCGCGCAGCAACCCCGGGGGCCGGGTGACATATGGAACAGGCCGCGCTGCATTGCTGGAGTGTCCCATGCGCGCTGCCACTACCGATCCTATGTTAACTTGCTTGCAGACCAAGTGGCCTAGTATCGATGTGGTGTGGGACGAGGATCAGTCACCTTCTCTGAACTAGGAAGGTCCAGGCTGTGCTTGAAACTTATACTGTGACACAGTGAGGAGAGTTAAACATTAAAATGTATCTTAAAATATTATACAAAAATTCCATTACTTTATGTATTAATTTATACGAGTATATAGAAATTATATCTAATAATTTCATGGCCTCCACAAATAACACATCACAGGCAGCTCACACACACACACTCACAAAAATTGTTTTAATTTTATTTTGTGATTGCACATGCACACTAGCTGGAAACTGCAAATATGAAGGTTTCATAGCAATTTTTTTTTATTTTCTCAGAATTAAGTTTTTTTTTAATTTTCTTTATTTTAAACTATTTATTGGTTTGCAAATGGCTTAGTGCACTACTTAATAAATGTAAAGCAAATAACAGTACGGTGGTACTATAATTTTCAATATGTATAATAAAATTTTATATCAGTTGTATATCACTGGGACTTATTCACAAGCACATTGTGACTGCACAGCACAGCAACTGCATTGAAAAATTATTTCCTAGCTATTCTTTGACAAAATAATAAAATATCAATTTAATAAAATAAAGTCAATAGTAGTATTATTCACAGATATAAATAATGTTTTTTTTTGTAAATATTTACCATTTAGTTAAGAGGGCTGCAGTTGGAGGGTTAAGAAAATACGATTTTTATAATTAACTTATTTTAATTGATTTAACAAATACAAAAATTATCTAAACATAAAATTATATATGTCCTCCATGTTGGAGCGACAAACGCGAATGGTAAAAATACCATCCCGTCGTCGTCCACCGATCCCCTCATTCTTCACTATATTGCGATCGGCCGCCTATTACACGGACGCTCGTTTTTACGTAAAATAATTGTTCCACCTGTGACACGGTACATAACTATGTAACAATTTCTATGTTATATATTTTTTAAATGTTTTATATGCCAACGTCCCCTGTGTATATATTAATTTGTAATAATATAATATATTTTGTTAATAGATACAGTTTCAGATTCATGTAAAATAGCTGTGCCCATGTGACCTGCAAAGATTATATTGAAAAATAATAATTTTCACTCTGTCATCATGAATAGTAAAAGTTTGCGGCTTCTTAATTAAGTTTGGTTTTTATATTATTTTGTCGCTTAATACATACTACATACACTCTGCATTTGTGTCAGCGGTGCCTGGGTATACTTGTGTACAGGTGTCGAGTAAATTTCAATTACAATAAACCATTACATATATATGTATATTTTGACTAAGGTTATTATAAAATATTAATAAATGCTAATAATTCCACCATGTTATGTATACTTTCTCTGTATTATAAATAATTGGCTAAAATAATATGTGAAAGTAAAAAGGTATTACTTTCGAAATATCGAGTTTTTGATAGTTCCTGAAAATAGATAAAATTACCCATCTAAAAAAAAAGAAGCAGATCTATAAATACAAACTTATATTTTTTAATTGTTATCAGCCGATATGAACAAGAGAAAATTGTATCTGAAGTTTATGGTCGTGGAAAATATACTTCCACTGCGAAGTTATAGAGTGATTGATATAAAGCTAATCTTACAACATTCAACATGTGCCTCATATCTTTGTAGTATTTATAATAAGGTTTTGACTGAAGAACAATGCGGGAGAAAATACGATTTTTAAAGTTTTTGATGAATTATAAGGAAATTTGACTATAAATAAGCTTTACGCACACAGTCGGATATGCAGATGAGGTTTCGTCTAGAGCATTAAGACACTGCTTCCTGCTCCTTCACTGCTTTACGCCGAATTCTGGAGGCATTGCGTGTTGAGTGGTGGAACTCAACGCTGCGCTGTGCCTTGACTTTACCAGAGCGAAGAATTGGAAATATAAATTCAAATAAGTATTTTATCTCCTCGAGCGGGATCGAACCCACAACCAGTCGATTGTACAGTCGCTGCGCCACGATTCTTTAAAATACGTTTATAGCTACTAACTTATTCATTTCTATATTTTTCTACTATTCTATTTATATATTTTTATTTGAAAATTTACAATTACTTTATTACTCCTTAACACTTGTAAACGGGGAACATATACTAGCTTATAAATAAACTATATTTAGAATAATGAAACACAATCGTAACTACAGGAACCATATTAGACAAGATTCCACAGATAATGGCAATGTCTTAGTTTATTTTTGCATAAATAAGTTTAGTTTAAATCGCGGATGCGATGTTGTGCCTGTCCACCACCATTGCCGTTAGGACGGTAGAACGAGAAAGATCACATCGAAAGGCAAACTGTTAGGGGCGCGGGAGTAGATGCGGTTGGAGAAGTGGAAGGAGCAACTTCTCGAACAGGAACTGAAACGAGATGGGCTTGTGGCCTTTTGGACATCGGGGGTTAAGTACTCGTAACTTAAAAATTTCCTTATTTTGTTTATATACAACCCTACCTTGCGGATGTCATTTGACATTGACATTTGACAGTTTTGTAAGTAAATATTAAATAAGAAATCCTATAATTATTTGTATTGGTTTTCTTACAAAAATGAGAAGAGACGATGATTTCAAAAAGTATGCCACAGATGTGTATGATCCTATTAAAGTTGGATCGATAGATGGTGAGTAAAGAATGGATTCTACGGCAAAACGTTATACGTCTTATACGTTTAATTTATGATTTTAAATTAATCAAAGTAAAATGTCTTTTTTTTGTATTTTCTAGGCACGGATACTGAACCACATGATAGGGCTATAGTAAGGGCATTATCTTCAAAATATTTCCCAAATAAGAAAGTGAAAGGTGACGCGTATCATACACTGTTTATTGGTAGACTCAATCCGAGAACAACTCAAGTAGGTAGACACAGCTTTTACTTTAATGAATAAATTATTGTGTCAAGATATGTAGTTTGTAATTGCTAACATATTCCTTCTAGGATACAGTTTATGCAGAATTTTCGAAATATGGAAAAGTATTAAACTGCCGTTTGGTGAGAGACATAGTTACCGGAAAGTCTAAGAAATATGCGTTTGTCGAATATGAAACCTTTTCCAGTATGGACCATGCTCTGATAGCCATGCATCAAGAATTTATTGATGGTAGTGAAATAATTGTAGAGAGAGAGGCCGAAAGACGCCTGGAAGGATGGAAGCCACGAAGGCTTGGTGGGGGTTTCGGGGGGAAAAAAGAGTCAGGACAATTGAGGTTTGGCTGTAGAGATAGGCCATTTATAAAACCTATTATACTAGAATAAAGAATCTAGGTAAATGAGTTGTAAATTATGAATATGTAGAATTTAGTAATAAATATGTTTCAGTCTCAATATATTTTTTTTATGTTGTGACATAATCTAGATGGCCTTAACTTGTCATGTGTGCATTTTGAAAATATCAATAATGTCTAATATATATAATGTGTAATGTTTGCTGTAAAGAGTTTAAAGGATGGTGCAAATCGTTTACAAAATTGGAAGCTTCTTTATCTCTCATACAATTGATATTTCTTATAATTTTAATTGCCATTCTTACTTTTGTGATACTTCATTTTGTAGCCTGTAGGAAAGATCATCAAAAGATATTAAAAGAACACATAACAACTGATTTATACGAGACTACACATACTGATGCAAAAAAAATTACATATTCTGAAACACAAAGTCCAATGACAACTCCTCTTCCAGAGAGTGTCAAGTGCACATGGGAACCATCTCGGAAAACTGAAGCCATGACACATTACTATGAATTTACTGAAACTGAAACCTCAACAAAAGCAACAGTATCTGAAGAAAAATTTTTTGGTAGTGAGATATTGAGTGAAAAAGTGGAATTTTTGATTGCCCTCATCAAGCACAAGCCTCCTCAACATATAACATTCGGTTGTATACTTACAATAGTATCAACAAAATGGACATTGACTGCAGCAACTTGCATAGAAGCTATAGAAGAATTAGATTCTTTAGATTCCTTTGTAATGATGGAAGGCCTCGGAAGAGGAAATCCTGGAAAATTTCATGCAATATCAGATGTAATGATTCATCCTCAATATGAAGGAGCCAATAAGAATTATGATTTAGCTGCAATTAAATCCGAGGAGGATATTGTTATAAATGAAAGTAAACTTTTAGCTTTGGCGTCTTCAATTGATCTTATGTCCATAACTATTGGAGAGAAAATGCAGCTTTATGGATTTGGGAGGTTTAGGTAATTTACATTCATTCATGCTTTTTAAAATACTGAAGACTTGAATGAGCTATTATTTCCGTCTGCAAGAATTTTAATTAATTTAATTTTTAATATTATTTAATTTAAATGCATTTCAGGAGTGTAGACAAAGATCCTCTAGCACGAAAAATTGATCATGTAAAAGTGCATAAACTACCATTAAAGCACTGCCCCTCCACTAACAACACATGGTCCCCACGACACCTGCTCAGGGGACAGGCCATTTCTCATGGATCCTGTGGGAGAGCCCCTATATGTGCTGGAGTCTTAAATAATCTTCGAACCCCGTGTAATTACTGCGCCGGGGCTCCGCTAGTATACCGTGGAGTCCTGTTAGGATTGATGAGTGACAATCCTAATTGTGGAATTTCTTGTGATCCAGTTTTATATGTGAACATAGCAGCAGTGAGAGATTGGGTTGACTCTGTTGTTAATTCTGATTAATATTCGTACTTGTGTTCAATATATTGCTGAAGTCATTCTGACACATCTCTACTAGATTTATATTAATAATAAATCAGCATACTTCATAGTATCTATCAATTAATATTATTTATTTGACTGTTTTTATATAATTTCATATGTTATACAAAACATGTTCATCCTTAAAAGAAGTTTGCATGGAACTTTTCCCTTTGAAATTGTCACAACAATGTCAACAGAAGAATTAGTATTTTAATTTTACTTCAAATAATTTACATATGTATATGTAACTATTATATTAATATTTGGTATAATAATGGCCATGACAAAAGGCTTAATAACATGTTCGGTGCTGATGGCGGTGTTCGTGGCGGGCACCGTCGGCGTGGCGGTGCTGCAGCTGGTGACGGCGGCGCAAGGCGGCGCCCTCGACGAGATAGAGGATTGATAGTGTTTACAAGGAACAATCTTTGTTAAGGATTTGTTTGATTATTGTAATGATGGTTCTGTTTCTATTATTTTGGATGAAAATTGTCTATTTTGTAATATATTTTTATAATTATGGTAATTTTGGTTTTTGATTTTATTCTTTAATAATAAAGCATATATCTTATGTAATATAAAGTTTTTATACTCCTTTTGTTTCAATCAGTAGATCCATTCAAAAAGTTTTCTATATTACTTATATACTAATCTGTTGAAATGAACATAATCTTGTGTACATATTTAGTATTATTGCTAGACAATAAAACAATAATAAGCATTAACATAAACAATTTATTTAAATAATTTCCATACACTGAATTATAATACATTTCGGAATACTCAGCATGGACGCGGCCGCAGTCAAATATACAGATACTCTACCTATAGTTTATACAACGCAAACCCTCCATACTTCCTCACCCTCCTTATCCTTCACATTCCTCATTCGAGGTCACTACCTTACATATAAATCACCATTTCTGTACACAATGTTATTAATAATCTTATTTATACATGGATATTGTATTATGGAGAGAAAGTAAAGTTCTACAGTCAGTTTATTGTCTGCTTATTTTGAGAAAAATGATTGCACCGTAATTTGAAGGAGAAAAATAGTAACGATAAGGCGGAGAAATTATTTAGAAAATATTTTTTTTTTTTTTTTAATATAAAAATAATAATACCAATTTTCATTCCAATTGCAAATTTAAATGATATTTAATTATTATAATATATTATTAAACAGTGTTTCCACCACGATATTGTACTGCTTGCTTTTACGAATAAAAATGTGTGTGTTATTTTTCATTTATTCTTGTTCTAATGATAATAATAATATTCAATACAACATTCGCAAGTGGGAACACTAGACACAATATATAGATTATAAATAATAAACAAACACCTACTAAATAAAAAATGAGCAAATATTATAATAAACAACTATTTATTATACATATCTGAATGTTCAGGTCCAATTTATTAATTAAATTAAATTTTATTATATAATTGTATATAATTGTAGTTTTAAATTTCATTCATTGCAAGATTTGCTTAAAATTATTATATTATATAAATATAACATTTCAATTGTCATTATCCTTCGCAGAGCTATTAAAGAAAAAAAAACAGTTTCTACTAACAGTTCAAATTCAAACATTAATTTTATATAATTAAAAATTAGAAAGACACGAAAATGAATGACGCTAACTATGATTGTCTAATGGTATCTAAATTGTTTATATAAAAAGGTCACATATCGCTTTGAAAATGAAGCTATCAACACTTGTATCGTTTGTTATAAATATTTCATCACAATCATAGGAAAAAGACGTTTAAAAATTTGAGTAGATTGATTCGAGCAATAAAAAAATGAAATCGATAAAATCTTTAAAATAAATTCATTACATTAATTATATAAATTTTACTAAGAGATCGCCATTTTGTTAATTTTAAGATAACAACATAACTAGAACCATCCATTTCTACAATTATGATAAAATACATCTATGCATAGTAATATGTTGATCAATTAAGCATACCACAAAACATATGAGAATTTTTTTGCCCATTTGGATTTGATCCCGCCACCGCTGGCGCTGTGTCGACGTGAAATTACTAGTGAGCCAATGGGCAGTCCGATATTTATTGATAGAAACGATCTTTAAGTAAATAACTTATAGCACATAAGTTACTTAGTCTTAAAAATAGCAGTCTTGCTAATTTTTAATGGTTTTTAAATTTTTGTCATATATAAATGTATAGAAGTGAAGACAGACCAAGTATAAGTAACATAGTTCAAAGAAAAGAGAGTAGAGCTGAGACGAGATTTTCACTTACATACACATAATACATAAATAAAATATTTAATTAAAAGTACTGTCTAATTTGATTTTAATTTAAGTTATAAAGGAATGTAGTCAACAATTATATCAAAACATTATAATATCAAACATAAAAATATAACTGTTATAATATAACAATAATGGCTTGGTCTCGTCTGCTCTAGTTTAGTCGGTTCAGCGTGGTCTGATTTGGTCTGGTCTGGTCTGGTCTAATGAGGGCTAGCCTGGTCTGATGTGGTCTCCGGGTGCGGTGCTTCAGATCCCGCTTCGGTATTCTTCTCCAGCAGTTGCCAGTTGCGACGGATCGTATATGCCTCCCTAGAATAGTTATTGATACAAAAATTCAAATTTGAAACATAATTTTTGTTTAAAATTTAACTATAAATTATAAAGTTTAAGCAACAAAATTTTAGCATGTTGAGTGGCAGATCTCAACGCCTCGCTTTGCCTCTGCACCAGAGCGAAGAAATGGAAATATAAACTTAAATAAATATCTCACTTACCTCGAGTGGGGATCGAATCCACAACCGTCGCGTTGCAGTAACACCCTTGTGCTTTAGTGTTACTATAAAAGTTGATTTAGCTTAAGATAAGTTACCAATTTAAAGACAAGATATAATCAATAAATATTTTCTATACACAATAATATACTCAATAATTTGTTTGTTATTGTAAACAAAATTAAATTATTGTTGTTATTTAAATTACCTTGTTAATGGCCATTGGGCATATCGGCTTCCTGACAGCACGTACAAGATATTAAAGTAAAGTAAAGTAACTATAACGGATGCACAGTCCGCGAGGTGTAAGTTGAGCTTTGCATTTGTGTGAGCGTTTCTACTTAGTACATGTATGTGTGTGTGTGACGGGGCACACTTGTAGTGAGACCAACATCACATATTTTTAATAATCTTTATTTTAAAAGTTTATTCGACTCTAGTGATTACTCACTCAAATGCAAAGCCCTGTGAACTGTATATTATATATTAATTTCTGTACCTGAGGTGGTGGGTAGGGAGGTGTGGGGGTGTTGGAGGAGCGGGGGGAGGCTTCGGGAGTGGACGAGATGGATACTTGCACAACCTTACATATGTATACATACGTATTATATTATATTAGAAATTAATTACTTTTATTAATATTATCACTTCTTCGTTCTGGCACCAAGGCACAAAGCCCGGCGTTGAGTGATGCTACTCAACACGCAGTGCCTCGAAAAATTAGCCCAACGTGGGGAGCGGTGTGTCTTAACACTAGGTTCCCTCTGCCTGACCTGCTGTATGCGGGATTCAGCACGGAGCTGATTCTAATTTACGGGGAATGAAAATATCGTTCGAAACATTCCGCCGAATTGTGTAGGTGTATTATTTAGGCGCATTGCGTATTGAGTGGCGGTACTTAAGCCACGGTTTGCGTCGTTACGAAAAACGAACGCAGAAATGAAAACATTAAATAGTAGTTGTGCCCCTGCGCCATAACTACCCTCTTATTCGTTTTATTTGTAATTAATTATATGAAATTGAATAGTTCAATACAATTTGGAATAAAGAAATAAGCCATCAAGGTTTCGAATTTTATTTTCCAACTATTAGTTTTTCTTCCTTCCTTTGTATCTAGTCAGTTTCTTACCTGGTCAGGCAAGGGTGCAGGTATGAAGTAGTTGTCGGGGGGTGTCAGGGGGGGCATGGGAGCCAGTGGTGCTAGGGGGGGCGCGGCCGCGTCGAGACGGGCACCCCCCGGGTTGAGCACGTCTACGTAGGACTTCTTGATATCTGTGATTATTTATATTAGAACGATGAGAATTGAGAATAGCAATATAATAGAAAAAATTATATCATTTTTAAAGTGTAATTCTACATTATGAATTAGAACATATCGCTTGGTAGTCAGGGCGCTTCCGGATTTTAAGAAGCGCGGATTCAAATCCCCCGTTAAAATTTTTAAACATTTTCTAAATAAGTATATTTAATATTTATTGTATTAATAGGTATACCAATTACTAAATAAATACTTTTTCTGATTAGAATAAATAGTTTTATAATCTAATTAGAATATTATATTTAATATATATTATATATAATATTACTAAATTGTCATTTATACCGACTTTGAAGTACTTACGTCTCCCTTTCTGCATTTTGAATATGTTAGAGACGGACGGGGCTCCTGGCGACTGCAGCGGCGTCGACGTACTCCTGGTGAACATAATTTGTTGTCTTTATCATGTAATATTGAACATCATGGATGGATATAAAAGAAGAAAACCAACACTTTTTCAACAACTCTTTTTCTTTCATTTGATAAACTAAATTGAACATGAAAGCAAAATCAAAGTTATCAATTTTAAATAATAATACAATTCACATATATTGCTTTAGTTAAATTATAATTAGTACTAGCTTCACTCACAGGGCGGGGCCGAGGCCGGGGGCGGGGCCCGCGCCGAGGCCGGGCCCTGTGGGTGGCGGCGGGGGCGGCGCCGAGACCGCGCTGTCAGCCGCGTCGGTGTCACGCCAGCGCTTGTGCTGCTCGTCCCATACAATCTGTATATATATATATATATATAGTTTAATACATATGTATAAGTATATTAACTTTAGATCATTTTATAAAAGAAATAGTTAACATATAGCAATATATACGATTAACTTATGTAAGTATTAGATAAATGAGTTGTAATAAAAGACACATATAAATAATACCTTTATTACAAACAAAATATACTAGGTATATACTATATACTATCATGATATACTAACAATACCATATGATTATACAATTGTTTTATAAATACAATACTTACTATATATAACGAAAATAATATGAATTATATTTTATAAATACTACAAACTCTAATTTAATAATTTACATAATATATACATGTAGAAGATATATTAAAATTTAATTGAATAAAGGTTAACAATTAAAATTTAGATATGATAATTATTTTTAATTTAAAATTAAGTTGATAATGTAAGTAAATGTGAGTTATGTTTTAACAAAATGAATGTGTTTACTTAGTGGAAATATTATTAAAAATCTACAGAAAGACACGCCTACTATATGAATACCATATGTACCTCTATTGACTTTAAAATAATGCGTTTACAATAAATTATACTTACATGAAGGTCAACATCAAAATGTTATATATAATGATGTATTCAACATTTATTATAACTATAGTCTTAACAATGAAAAGAATCAACTATTTACTATTTATAGTAAATTAAACAAAAAAAAAATAGAACATTACATCAGCGTAGGCATGGGCAGGGTTTTGGAGTGAATGAGGTGTTTGGGGTCACTTACAGTGGGGTTGGTGTCATCAGGTAGAATCATCTGGTTGGGAGCCCGCAGCGACAGCTTAGTGAGGATGCCGCCGAGCCAGCCCGACTTCTTATCCTTGTTATCAGTATTCTTGCCATCGCCCTTCTTGCCGTTCATTTTTGGCGTGTCTGTGTCGCGCTCGTTTTGCTGATGTAATAAATATAAGATTTTCTTTAACAAAGAGAGTTTTGAAATATTTGTGAGGTGTGTTTTATTTAGTGTATTTTAAACTTATTTTTTTTTATTTAACTGAACACATTATTCATCATCTATTTTTGAGTTGAGTAGTGGAACTCCTCGCTGCTCTTCGTCTTCTTTACAGAACAAATGGAAGTCAAACTGACACTGCCGCTGTGCTAAGTACTCATTAATAGCTCACCTCAGCCCCGGGGACGGGGGCGGAGGCAGGGCGCTTGTCCGCGTCCCCGAACAAAGCCGGGCGCGAGGTCGGCGCACCCGGCATCGTGATGGTGGGCGGTGGGACCTCGTCCGCGCCTAGATTCTGCTGGTATAGGAGATGGGATTACTAACGTGCATAATTATTATAAGGAGAAAATTAAAATACATGTTTAAGAAACTGGAACTTTTAAAGTTATATCCAATCTTCAAGTTGCACAAGTCAACTTGCACTGAACGGAGTGTCTTAGCACTAGATTTGGAATCCTAGTGTTACAAAACTCTGTTCTCATGGATACATTTTCGTTACCCACTTTTCGCCGAATTCTGGAGGCATTGCGTGTTAAGTGGCGAAACCCAACTTCTACTTTTCTAACGTCGGAATCACATCATCGTCATCGGAAACTAAAGCGAAGAAATAAAAATATTATATATTTCATTCCCTCTAGTGGGAATCGAATCGGACCACCTGTCGCGTTCACAGTCACACGCTAGTGCCCCTGTGCCACGACTAGTTTCTATTTATGATAATTTAAATACTTATTGTTTTGCCAGTTGAGACAAAAAATTAAAATAAAAAACAAAATGTTTAGTAAATATTTATTACCAATATTGCACAGTACAAAGGTTAGTAAGTGCTCTACAACACAAACATAACTACCACAACTAGGAATATGTGCTTTTTATTTTATTAAATTAAATCAATAAATATTTTATTAGTTAAAAGACAAATTTCGTTTTAGTTTGGGTAACAATTTCATTTTATATACTATAGGTTTACTTAAAAAAGAAAGCTATTCGTAAAAATATTAACGTTAAATTCGTCATCAAAAACTAAAAAAAAAAATATATAAAAAAATATATATATAAAAAAAATTAAAATATATACGAGTATAATTCATGATGTAAAGAAAAATAAAAAAGCGAAATAAAATAGAGATTCCATTGGGACCCATCATGAAAATTCAACTAAAAAGGATACAAAATATCACAGGTTCTAAATCTTCTAAAAAATTAAATAAATAAAGTGTCATAGCATTTATTGAAAATTTGAATATCTATGAATTAAACAAGTTATAGAAAAATATAAGTTTAAAATAATCCATCCATAGAAGGCACAGCTAATGAAACGTAGCAGTGTCAGTCTGTCTGTCTGTTGGTCATTCAATGTTGTTGCTCTGATGGTGACCACAGTCAAGCCAAATATTACAAGTTTCAAGATGACATCAAGATAAAATGCAATAAATATTAAATTATAATAAGAATTTTGTTGAAATTGCAAAAAAGGGATTTTTTAATATTTTAACCAATTCAATTTTATTTTGTACATTTATGTTCTCTCTAAATAAGTGTATGCCCAAATCACAAATAAGTACTAAATCAATTTTGATGAAACTTGGACTACCCATAAATTATCAAATATCAACAATACCATATAAGCTTACATGTCAAATCTATAATCTCCCTTTTCCAAGTTGGTTAAAAACGTATTTAATTCAACTAAGATTAATGTTAATTGTAATTTTTAATTTAACTCTCGCCAACAAAGTGACAATATATATATATATTTGATTTTCATAGTTCTGTAAAAGTGATAAAAGAATGTGGCTAACATTCTAATAATCTTGCAATATGAAATTAATTTTGTGATTACGATAAAAATATTAAAATGCATTTTGAAAAATAAAATTAAAACAAAAATTGAAAAGAAAGCAATGCATTGATTATTTCTACTTATTTGTCTGTTTCAAATCCACATTAATTTGTTTGTATAAATTGTACTTAGTTTATGCTAAGTGTTCATTCTTGTATATTAAATAACAAACACAGCACATTCAATTCACACACAAACTACAATACTACTGAAAAAATTGGTAACTTTAAAACAAAACGCCATTATATGAACGAAACGGGCTCGTCTATGTCGAATGTCTTGACCCCAGACACGTAGTACACCTCGTACTCGTCCCTGGGCAGGGGGTTCCCCGTGCGCCACGCCGTGGGCTCGTCGATGGCAAATGTGGACGCGAAACCCCCTGCGCCACCCCCACCCCGCTTGGCGAGCGCGGTCTCGAACCGCTGCACACTGCGGTCGATGGTCTCGCGAAGTCGCTGCTGCCGCGCCATCGGGCCCTCCTGGCCGGGGGTGATGTCTGCGGGCTCATCGATGGGGTACGTGCCGCCGAAGACGAGAGGCTTGTAGGAGCGTCTCTTGGGGGCGAAGCGCGCCCATGCCTCCACTGTGTTGCCTATGAGGTCAGCGCGGGGCTGGCGGGCGAGAGCCCTGGCTGGGAGCCCGGCGGGGGGCACGGGCGGGGGCGGCGCGCCGCGTCGCTGGCGGCAGACGGAGGCGGGCGGCGCGGGCTGCCCCCACAACACGCGTTAGCTCACTTACACAATTCACACATAACACTACACTGACACACACTGGAGGGCCAATGCCTCAGTAAATTGCTTTTTCAATTTTAAAAATGAATTTATATTGTTTACCACGAAAGATAAAAATATATATATATTATTAATCTTTAATCGTGTAAAAACGAAAATTTTTAACAAAATATCAAAGAAAAAATTTAAATAAAAAGCAAGAAGATTAAACTAATAAAGACAAACATTAACACTTACGTCTTGGTATCCATAAAGTGTGTCCCCCTGCCAGTAGGGGTCAGCGTATGAGCGCGCGTGCTCCTCATAACCGTACTGTTCCAGTGGGGGCTCCCCACCCGCCTCGGGGACCGTCTGCAACTGTTGCTGTGGTAGTTGTTGAAACTGTTGATGTTGTTGTTCTTGATGTAGTTGATACTGTTGCTGTTGCGGCACTTGTTGTTGCTGATGTTGGTAGTACTGAGAGTAGTCTGTGGTGTCTTCAGCCGGGTCGGCATACTGTTGCACTTGCTGAGTCTGCTGTAGGGTCTGGAAAACGTGATTTCTTCTATCAGTAACACAATTTGAAAAATATTTGATTTATAAAAAAAGAAATATTATTATGTAATCATCGTTATAATATAATAGGAACTAATTTAATAGGTAAAAATATTATGAGTGAGATCAATCAATATAATATTTTAAACTAAAACGGATAATAAAGGTTGTGTAAACTATGTAAATGGGAAAAAAAATTATGCTATTAATAAACTTTTAGGCGAAAGAGTTCCATGTATGAGTACAAACTGACCTGCTCAGCCCACGAACCCGCACTATACGAATCAGCGCGGTGTTGAGGCGTATTCTGCTGTGACGCTTCCGCCTTAAAATAATAACAAATACACATAAAAATATATGTTTTAAATTTATGTTTTAATAACAATTGTAGTATTTTCTTTTTATATAAAAATGCATTAAGCTTTTAAAGCCAGTCGTGGCCAGGTTTGGAGTTCGAATCTCACTCAAATAACTGAAATATTTAATATTTTCATTTCGTTGCCCTGATGACGCGGACAAGCGTCTATATTGCAAGATAGAGTGTAAAGTTTAAAAAACTTTTTAATATTTTATTATGAAGTTTGGAATTGATATCTTCATTGTGTCCAACTCTTAGCCATTACTCCGTATGTTTTCGTTTATGAGAAGTTCGAGAGAGAATTTCGTTTATGAATAAAATGTATAAAAAAACCAACTTACAGACAGCTGCAATGCAACAGTGCGCAGATCCTGCAACCACTGCTGGTGTTTCGGCGACTCCTCACTACCCTCGGTGCCCTCTACTCCTTCCACGGCCTCCGGGACGTCCTCTTGGAGTGACGGGTCGTAATATTTTAGCCTGGATTAAATAAAAAGTATGGTACAAATTATATTAGTAATATAAAACATTATCAAAATTTATGAATATAGTAATTATATAATATAACATTTTGGGAGTTAGTTATTAAATTGCAAAAATAAGTATATTTTGAAGTGTAATGCTTAGAATAATAATACTTCTTTCATACAATAGCTATGAATAGACATATTTATAATCATACTTTTATCTATACATCCGCTTGAAGCACATTGCCACTCTACGTAATAGCCAAATTGGCGATTCAAGCAACTGGGCAACGAAACCGCACATGTCTACGTATGTTGATTTTGGCTTCGATCTTCACTCGAGAACAACAAGTATTTATTTAAATTTTTATTTCTTTAGCTTTACTCTGTATCTCGCAGACAGCAGAATAGGCAGAGGAAGCCTATTAGGACACTCTGTTCCTCACTTTCTGCCGAATTCTAGAGGCATTGCGTGTTCTTCATTCTGGTCTCGAGGCAAAGCGCGGCGTTAAGTTTCGCAATTCAACACGCAATGCTTTCAGAATTCGGCGAAATATGTAAAACAGAGTGCCATAACACTAGGTTCGCTCTGTCTACCCTGCTGCGTGTGGGATACTATAGCGTGAAGCTGATAAAAACAAAAAGACATATAATATTAATACAATATTGACAACAGCCTCACCTGTCCGCGAACTCGGCGATGGCGGCGGCCAGGGAGGCGCGATACAGCGCCGGCGCACGAGTGAGCGCGCGTGCTGCCGCCTCCGCATACGCTAGTGCGCGCTCGCACTGCCCCGCGTCCGCCAGCCGCGTGCCCACCACCAGTTTGTACACCTGGGGACAAACAACCATGGAATTACGTACTAAAACCAATTGAATATAGCTTTTATATTATTCCAAATCTTATATTATCCGACAGTGTAAAATAAAATACAAAATCAGACCTTATTTTATTTTCATATTCCATTACATATGATGTAATGGAACAGCGTTCAATAGAAGACGTCACGCTTGAGGGTTCAATCCCCAATAACGAAGATCTTTATTATAAAATTATTTTCATTCCCGCAAACCGGACGGTGCGCAGAGAACAGTGTTCTAACACAAAATTCCTTCTGCCAACCCAACTATGTGGAATACACTCCACCTACCGTCAACTCGCGTAGCACATATTCCTGGCTCAACGAGAGCGCATATTCATATATCTCGGTCGCGAATATCGCGTCGTTGGTGGCGAAGCGCTGCAGTGACGTCTCGCGCGGGTCCGCCAGCAGGAGCGCGAGGCGCGGGGGCGCCTGGGCGGCGGAGGGGGGTGCGGGCGAGGTGCCGTGCGGGCTAAGGGGGTGCGCCGAGAAGGGCACCCCGGCTGAGAGGTAGCAGAACTGCGCCGAGTAAAGCAGGCCGCGCGCGTTTAGAGTGTCACCTGTGGAATATGTTTTATAAGGATATGTTTATCTATTTATTTCTATATATAGCATGTAAAAATAATTAAATATATTTTAGCGTACTTTATTAGGCATTAATCTAATAAAAACATATATAATGTACATGTAAAATTAGACAGATACAATTTTTTTGATTAATTCTTCTAAGACAGAATGGAGCGCCAAGAGCTCCAGTCTGTCCTTACCTCTTTCGCCTTGTTCACAATCATCAACCTCTCCATACAAGCCTTCTTAAAGGTTCTTGTGCTTTTTACATGATCTTCCGCCCGCCGCTTACCGATCGCCAGTATTATTGATAGTCTCTTTTCGAAGGTCAGTCGAGGATTCTTCACAATTAATAAAAAAAAACTAACCGAGTTGTGTAAGATTACGTCGATCCTGTTCAGGTTTTGCGGAGGGGTTGGACAACATGATGGCGGCGTGCGGCCTCCAGTCACCCCAGAGAGCATCCGACACGCACTGGATTACAAGAATGGAATAAATTAAATTTAAAATGTTTTTTATGAAAAAGAGATATATTATATTTCCATTTTTCTTTGCTCTGGTGTCGAGGCAAACAACTCAACACGCAATTCAGAGTTCAGCAGAAAGTGGAGAACGGAGTGTTTTAACACCGAAGTTCCCTCTGCCTACCCTGCTGTGTGCGGGATACAGCGTGAAGCTGAGATAAATAACCACAAATGCACAGTTATGACGCAAGTGAAATTGAGCCTATCTCATGTTGGATGTGGATTTACAAATTGTTAGTATATATAAAAAAACACGCCGTATCTCGCGTATAACAGAATCGTCTCAGGAAATCTAGTACTACCGCGTTCCCTACGAGTCCCGGACAATTTTCGAGACTACGCGCTTTGTCTACCAGAGCGAGCGGATAAATGAAAATTTCTGTTCATGGGGATGGAAACCATAACCACACGCACAGTCTGAAGTTGTTCCACTGTACTATGAAACCCATTAATGAATAGTTGAGAATTTTTATCTTACAACACATATTATCTAACCAAACTATGAAAACATAAATATTTCAAATATACACAGTCAACTTTCAATGCACAATTTGTGATCAAAAATGACTTTATCAATAACATGATGATTTTTATAACCATATACTATAATTACACATATTATAATTTAAAAGTATATATACTTACAGTGGCGGCGGGCGGCGCGCGCTGCGCCAGCACGGCGTAGAGCGAGTGCAGCGGGTCGGCGGCGGGCAGCGCGGCCACGAAGCGCGCGCACACGGCCGCGCGTACTCGCCGGTCGCCGCCCGCCGATAACTGCAGCGCGTGGCCCCATAGACCGCATTGCATTGCCCATTCTGTCACAAATTCATATACTTTAAATATAAAAAAATCTATTAAGGTTATTATAATAATAATTGCTTTGCCTGTTAGCGCATCTCCAGAAAGATGAGTGTAATAGTTTAGCTATGAAGATGAAAAAAAATGATGTATGTTCACAAGCATATTATATATATTAAAACTAAATTTAACTCACCCAACGCCTCTTGTTTATTGCCATATATGAGATATTCTCTAAAACGATCGAGAGCTTCCTTCTCATTAACTGCCGGTTTCTTGACTTCCTCTTCTATTGCTGAAATCAATATTATTAGAAATATGTTTTTTTTTACTGCAATCACTTATTTGAGGCTATAAGCAGATAAAGATAATCTTTTTCTTTGAAGTTTTATAGAAAAATCTTATTTTGGTTTACAAGACCAAAGTTTTTTTTAAAAAGTTTGCGTTGCCCGCCTTTAAGGTGGAGGATGTTGGGCGCCGGGGACCGGCATTACCTAATGCGAAACGCAGTGACAAGAGCCACTACTTCACGCCGGTTTTAAGTGTCGGGGGTGGTATTAATCCGGTCGAGTCTGCCCATGCGTGTTGCCATTACTGGAGACGTGACTCTACCACACGTACTTTAGTCGGCTCTTACGACACCGACAGTACCAGGGTGATCCTATTCTAAGCCGACCACACGGCTGACTTCACCAGAGCGAAGAAATGAAAACATAAATAAATATTTTCTTTCCTCGAGTGGGAATGGAACCCACAACCAGTCGATTGTGCAGCACATTTTGTACCACTGCGCCAAGACCGACCTCGTTCGACCGGCACACAGTAGGGTGTGCGGCAGAGGGAACCTCGGTTTTAAGACACTCCTTTGCCCACTTTCTGCCGAATTCTGGAGGCATTACGTGATCGAGTAGCAGAACTCAACGCCGCGCATTACCTCGACACCAGAACAAACAGACAAAATATAAACGTAAAGAAATATTTCACTTCCTCGAGTGGGAATCGAACCCACAACCGTCGCATTTAATAATATTTTTTATAATACCAATATGTTTTAAGCAAAATATATTGTGGATAGTTAAATTTATATTATTTATATTTATAAATATAAGAATTTTAATTATATTTTTTTTAAATTTAAGATATATGTTTGGGTATGAGATATGGTTTAATTTTATACTATTTATTTAGGTGACCCTTTCTTCAATAATGTGTACATAGCAGACCCTATATTTATTAAAAGTATCTCTCCGCTGTGCAGGCTGTTGAAAGGTTTCGGGATAGTAAAATACCTTATTTGTTATACTTTATTAATGTCAATTCATTGCTTACTGATAAAATACATATTCTTAAAAAATTCTTGCATATAAATATCGTGTAAAAATTACTTTAGATCAATCCAACATTTATGTCATTATTATTTTTCTTAGCATAACGCTGTATCTCGTTAAAAGGGCAGACAAAGAGAAATTTGAGTCAAAATATTGTATATTTAAATAAAAAATAATTTTAATTTAATATAAATATTAAAAGAGAAAGCCAAAACGACTTACGTGCAGTTTCTATAGCCATCGCCTCCTCTTCTTCATCGCCTTCATTGGACAACACCGACCCGCCTCTATATTCTACGAATGGAAAATATTTTGTTATATATCTTTTGATAGATTCATTCATAACACCGCCAAATGGTTATGTTATTTTTAGTAAACTATTTATTAAAAAATATTTATAATAATCAATAGATAACTACATATGTACAGTAAATAACTAATACATATATTTAAAATAATAATAATTTTATATTTTACACGTTATAATATTTTGAAGAGTACAGACTGTATATACGGTATAAACCGCAAATTCATATGGCGCTTATTGGCTTTGTTTAGGAGATAGAAAAATACAAAATACAATAAAATTAAATACCGCTGGTCTTACGAGATGGTGGCTGGTATTCAAACTCCTTGGTGCTCTTCATTAGTAACTCGGCAATATCTGAACCTACTACCACCTGTAATTTATTTATTTTTTTTAAAGAAATGTTTTGTATCTCGATTAGACTGAAATTACATAAAATATTTTTATTATAAAAAAGATCAGTAATGCTTTGTTTTTATATTGTGGAAAATGAAATATCTAAAATAACTAACTATAAAGTAACTCTTAAAGTAAGTAGAGCTATATTACTACAAATAATATTTAAATAAAAAAATATTGTATTCGCAATAATTAAAATAATTTAAGAAGAAATTGATTTGAAATTGTCGATGCTCACCCCGTTCTGCCGCAGCAGCAACGCCAGCAGGCCCCAAACGAGCGCGCGACCGCCCGCGTCGGCGCCGCCCGCGTCCGCGCCGCCCGCCGCTGCGGCGCGCGCGCGCGTCTCGCAGTACTCCACTACGCTCTTCTTGTGTGTCACACCTGTTCATATTTATATATTTTGCAGAATAAATCACACAAGTGGTTTTTTTAGTTTGACTCTGTGGAACCTACTTACTACACTTTTTCCCTTGAAACACTCCTGACCCCGACAATTCGGCATTGTTTCGCAACTCAACAAAAGTTACAGTTTTTTGTGTGCATATAGCAGGGTAAGTAGACAAAATCTGGTTTCAAAATAGCCCGTTCCTCACTTTCAGCCGGATTGTGGAAATATTGCGTGTTAAGTGAAGTAATATAGAAAAATAGTACAAAATGAGTATTAAAAAACACACCGCCCTCACCTTTGAGCAGCGGGCCCGGGTAGGCGGCAAGCGCGGCCGCGGTGGCGGGTGGCGCCAGCGCCTGCAGCGCCAGCATGCGCAGCGGCGCCGCGCGCCCGTCCGCCGGGTACGCGGCCGGCACAACCAGCAGCGCGCGCGCGCACAGTACGCCCTGGCATTCAAAATATATATTAATTCATCTTCACGCTGTATCCCGCACACGGCAGGGTAGGTAGGGAGAATCAAGTGCTAAGACACTCCGTTCCGCTCTTTCGAACTCTTTGAGTAGAGAACTTTTTTTAAATAAAAGTAAAATTACCTTAACATGCGCTGTGGAATATTTAAAAGGCGTCATACGCTCAGAGCGCACCGTCGACTCCTCTAAGTGCAGGTTCAAAGACATATCCGTAGTCAGCTCCCTGTAAACCCAACGTTAATATGTTACTAATATGTAATATATTTGTAAAATCATAAATTCTACAGACATATCGAAATTACTTTTTTTTCGTAGATATTCAATAAACTATAAGAAAAAGAAGTAATTACTAAATTACAGAATAATTTAATAAAATACTCACATAATAAGTTACCAATGTACCACAGATTAATAATAAAGAGAGTAATTAAGAAATATAGATGTACATACATAAATAAAATTAATATTAAAGTACAAAATATAATTAATGAAAATGTTCATAAAAATAAAGAATTGTATGAAGAATGAAAAGCATGAAATGGACGTACACTTAAGTGAAAAACTAAACAACACGAACCTTCATCCATCTTTTAAAATTAATCAAAGAGTATTATATCATATAATCATGCACAATTAACTACTGTTATTATAAATATGTCACATGCGTATAATATGCATTTTATATGAATTCCTAGTTTGGAATTTTAAATACATTTATCTTGATTACAGCTTTTCTTTAACTGTAACTAAAACAATACACTCAACAAATGAAGCCACAACACTACAGACGAACACAAGACAGTACCAATGTTGAGTTATATCACTACATGACACCCCATCACTAGTTGGACGGAAAGTGGCGTCACTAAGTCACTAACCTGTCAGAGCAGTCCGTGCGCAGTGAGACGGTGTCGCGCGCGCGCACGTAGTACCTACACCAACCACACTATGCAAGTATGCACTATACCCTATGCACTGAACACTATGATGTGTACGTGTACATCATCGATTATCCGAACGCTTACCGACTGATGCCGATCGATACAAACGAATGTTTATTCAAACTTTTATGGTTTTTACTTTGTAGAAGAACTACTTTATAGAAGACGCCAGTCAGTAAACCATATTTTGTCGCTTACAGCGTGCGTTTAGTTTGCTTGTGGATCTGATCTGATCATATTCCCTAAGTATCTAGCTCGGATAATCGACGCTCTACAGTACTTTAGGTACCATACATGTTATGCGATAAAGCTGCGCATACAGTTCGCATATTGGTGTATTTATTTAAATTTTTTCACACTGTATCCGACACATAGCAGTGTAGGCTGAGGGAAATTGGGAACATCGTGAAAAATGATTTCCACTCGAGAAATGAAACCCACAACCACATCTGTGCCTTTCCACAACTGGTCTCATTTAAATTTTCGTTAAATACTTCTAAAATTAATCAACCAAGATACACTAATATGCGAAAAGTAAATTTTATTAATATTATTCTTTATGATTTCACCATATATTGTACTATGGCAACTGTATGTTAAATTTTTTTGAACTATCACACGTTATGCCAATAATTATTATTCATAAAAAATATTTGTTATTAAATATTTTTTAATGCCAGGCCAGTGTGTTTCGTACGAAATATTGCAGAAGAACAATAATTATTAGCATATTAGAAAATAATCGTTAATAAGCATAAAGCTATTATAGCGTCTTATGAACTCATCTATATAATTGCATTTTTAATAAAATATGTTTATTTTAATAATTTTTCATTTTAATAAATATTTTTTTATTTTATTATATTATATATTTTCTAAGCAAAGTTACAAATATATATATATATATATATATATATATTATTAAACTTCACTAAATTCTTAAGTTATATTTGTCCAAATTATATTTAAATAAAAAATTGTCTTCAGTTTATCAAAATATATATTAGTACATGACTATCAGTAATAAGAAGCTGGTGAATGCTGCATTATTATGTGATGATGCTGATAACAATTATGATATGAATGTTCACAAAATTATAGTGTAGTGTCTTATTTTTTAAAGCTTCAAGTTTTTCAAGTAGTTTATTAAAATATATATCAGAAATTAACATATTCTTAGGTATTTTTTACAGTATAAACGAGTTATATAGTATATGGTAGTGTAACGAAACAATTTTTACGTACGTATCTGCTGCCTTTAGACCATTAGCGCTAGAGCGACCAGAATGCACGCTGCCTCGCTCTTCTACTCGTCCGTCGTAACCGAGCCCACTGTAACCTGCAACATTTAAATGAAACTAAAAATATATAAATCAAAATATACTTCATTTAATTAGGCCATAAGCAAGCACGTTTGAATCTTCAAGTTTCATAGAAATGTCAGTAGCGTCAGCCTTGCACCACTGGCTTGAGCATCACAGAGCATTTTCAGACAAGACATTACATTTTCAACTTTCCGCCTTCTTTTTACCCACTATCATCACGTTTAGTTATCGTTTAGAATGTAATTGGCACACTTATCACGTCACCTAGTGACATCTTCGAAAGTGAAAAACGCAAACTATTCCTATATAATCCCTATCTGTCAAAAAATGCGAAAGTAAAAACATGAGAAAATACAAAGGAGTTTCTCTTTTAGTACCAAACACCCACCATCATACAGGTTGGCGCCGTACAGGCCCGGGTGCAGCAGCTGCTTGTACACGCGCATGTAGGCGGCGGGGTCGCTGCGGCGCAGGCGCTCGTAGTACTCGTACTGGCGGCGCTGCGCCTCCAGCGCCTCGTCCCACGCGCCCCCAGCTCCCCCTGCCGCGCCGGCCTCCAGAGGCTGGGCTGACATGCCGTAGCCTGGAAGTGATAAATATATTGATACGACTGTAAATAGCACTAAAAAGAACAAAACACAATGAGAACAAGATGCTTACACACATGTTACAGAAAATTATTCCAATTTTGACTTGATTACGACGCCATCGTATAGCAATCGAGCCATACCCACGTATGATTGATTGCAAAACAATGTCTTTTTTACTTCGCAAGATGCCTACAGTGTCAAAAACCACAAATATCACTACTTACTCTATACAATAAATACAAACCTTCATAATAGTGACGATGTCGATGTCGTCGTCTTTCATCGCGATGTGTCCGACGGCGCGGTTCTTCCCCGTCTTCGTCGGTGGCGGTCGCCTCGCGGGATCCCGCACGAGATCCCGATGAGTAGTTTTCTCCTAAGCACGCATAAATGACGTATTTAAATTCAAAATGTCAGTCCTACGAGATACTACCGAAATGAGAAGTTCTGTTGAAAAAAGCTGATTTTTACCGGACAAAATATATGTCTACAGTGATACTATACAGAGCTAAGGTGTTCGAACGCGCTAATATTACGAATTATTAATTCTAATTTAAATATATTATTTCCGTTATATTGTCCATTTACCACAGAATCGTCTAATCAAATTAAAATTTTCAGATAAAAACACATGATAAAATATAGTATTAAAAAATTAGATTGAAAATATCTAATTAAATTATAAAAAAAATAATTAAAAATTAAATTAAATAAAAAAATCAAAGTTACATTAGGAAACAAATATACTCAACAGTGTTTTGCCGTCTATGGTCTTCGTCATCACGTCATCAAATTGTGCTTTCCGAAAGCAAACGCACGAATCTTTACAAAAATACCCGAAAATCCCCAAATAATCGAATCGAATATCAAATTGAAGATAATTAATTGAGAATCTCCTCCTTGTTTTGAAAGTCGGTTAAGAATACAGATTTTGATAACAAAGCAATTGGTGAAAGTTTAAGTAAATCGGTTCAGTACTTTCAGAGATAAACGTGATCACACATACAGACATACAAGAAATTAAAAAAATATATTTTTGCTTTCTATTATTCTTTTAAGTGTCCTATCCATTTCAGTCAAAAACACTAAACGTAAACACAAAATATTTTTACTGTTTTATTATATATAAGATAAATGTATAAATGAAAACGGCATCTCAAGATCGATCTCAGACTTGAGAGCCATACGGGCGTTAGAGTATGTCAAGACTATCATACGCGAGTAGTTTATTTTCATTTGAAAACGCAAAAATCTCTCTTGAAAAATTGATATTATTCGTCGTAATGTAATTGACATAAGATCTTTTAACCTATAAGAGATAGCTCTATCAAGACCTTTGACGGCCTTGGGCTCGTGGCGTAGGGAGACTAGCAGGAGATTTTTCTCTCTATTTTTTTTTAAGTGACAAGTTTAAATAAACTTTCAAATTATTTTGATATTTTTTTAAATACGTAACGAAGGAACTTATTTAGTTAGCTATCGGTAAAACTTGGACGTACAATACTAGTTAGAACGCACTATTATCATTTTTGTAATATACAAATACTATAATTTTGTAACGTTCATAAAATAGAAGGTTTTCAATGTGTTTACGCCTTAATCTTCAGAATATTTATTTTATTATATAAATATTTATTTTAGCTGAGGCCGTCGTGGCCCAGTGGGACATCCCCGACTGTAGTGGGTTCGATTGAACACGTAATGTTCTAATATTTGATATAGATAAAGCATTCTCATTCTCATCACAAACCATTACTTATCTATTTATTAGTATCTCTTTCGAAATATCTAAGAATTTTTATCAGTTATCTGTCTTATCACAGTAGTAGAGATTGCCTAGTCTACATACAGGTAGCTACGTGCTATTCATCCGAAATCGTTCTTAAATATTTTTGGCGTTTAAATCCGTCTTTACGCTTACGCACACTACAATAACGACAAACATCAGAATATATTGATAAATCTACCCTCTTAAAATCAAAATGGTTTCAGTCATTAATTTAAAGTAAAAAGCAAACACGAAATGTTTCATGCCTTAATAATGTTCATATTAATATGTGTATAATGTAAATTTTAATATCACACGAAATTGTTTAATTTTCAATCTTATGCCAGTGTATATAATGCTTAAATTGCAACGTAAGCGTCGTGTTATCGAAACTCAATGAAGCTTGCGGCATGCATAATAAAGGCTTCACAGTGTTTTTGTGACAAGTAGCAACATTGCTAGTTTGTACGTAATATGTTTATTACCTTTGTAGCTATTACTACTACCTACAATATATGTTCAATCATCTTCACGCGGCAGAGGGAACCTGGTGTTAAGACACTCTGTTCCTCACTTTCTGCTCAATTTTTCGAGTTTTTGACACAAAAACAGAAGCCTATTTACAATACAAACAGATATTACAAAAAAGAAAAAAAAAACTTAAACTTAATGCTCAATGCCTAATATGGCGAAAAAAAAAAGAAATGTAAAATATGCGCGTGCGCTGAAAACACCGCAAATCACTATAGATTAAACAGATACCTTTTGATTTACTACTATCTGATTTAGCGTCGCCACTGAACGTTACGACTGCAACACAAATATAAAAGTAGCTATACTCTCTACACTTTATTCGTATATCTAAATAATAAGAAAAGGAATAAATTCTCAAATAAAAAAAAATCTAAATTGTTCAAAAAGTAAATTTTAAAGAAATAAATATTAAAAATTTTTTACTTAAAAAGCTTAAAATCACAGAATCAACAATAAAAAATACAGGGAATCATGCTATATTGAAAAGAAAGAAATTACGAAACGGTGCTACGCCTACTGTAAGAAAGTATTATACTATTATAATAATTAGTGATGTGCTCACCCTTCCGTCTATCATCATCGTCCCTGTCCCGGCGTAGTGATGTCAATTTCCTAGGATCGATGTCCCTGTATCTGGCCTCGAACCTGTCCCTGTCGCGGTGTCGATCGCGTCGGTCGCCGCGACGTCCGCGCTCCTCGTCATATCGACGTTCCCTCTCTATAGTGTTGTACCGACGACGTTCTCTGTCATCGTAACGTCTGTCTTTGTCGTCGCCGCGGGGGGGTTTGGATGACGTGTAAGATCCTTCCCTATATTGTCTGGAATTGAGAAATAATTGTTAATTGTCAATGTATTATTTTTTAATGAAATAAATTTTTTTTTCGTAGTGCGTGAAGAAATAGACAGCTATAAAATATAAATATTGCAAAACATGTTTCTTCTCAAGACATACATACTAGAAATTATGTAAAACTCAATTACAGATTAAAAATAGTTAATTTATTACGATTTTATAAGTCTTCTGACATTAAACGTCAGCTTACTGCTTTAACGCAATGTTTCAAGTTAAAACAGTAAGCTATTTAATAATAATATGAAATAAAGAAGTACTACGAGCCCACCTGCGGTCCCTCTCCTTGTCGCTGTAGTAGTCGGTGTCTTCGGTCTCGTATCGGTGGCTTCGTGTGCTGCGTCGGTGTCTGCGCGTGTCGGGGCTGCCATCCCTGTCCCGCCTGTCCCGTTCTCTGTCCCCCTTGTCCCGCCGCCTCTCCGGATCGCGATCATACTTCCTATCGCCTCGAGAGTAACGACCCCTCTCCTTGTCACGCTCCCTGTCCTTATCCCGGTCTCTTTCCCTCGACTTCTGCTTGTCCCTGTCCTTTCTCGGGGACGCCTTGTACGCTCTATCCCTCTCCGAGTCCTCACCCGAAGTGACGCGGTTGAGAGATTGCCTCCGTGAATTGTTCGGCGGATACTCTGTGACGTCCGCCGCGTCGTGGCCCCTTTCCTTGGCCGCGTCGCCTGCACAAACGGTCGACCCGTCATACGTTATGACGCTGAGGTCTTGTAAGTTCTCGCCTTCCATTGTAATTTCCCTTTGTTGGTCATCGATAGACGCGCTGTAATCAGGCGAGGTAGCGTTGCTGGCCTCGCGCGCTCCTATCACATTTCTCGAAGGGTTTCTTGGCGGCGGCTCCGTGTAGTCGGAACCGTCGACGTTTTGCTCACGAATGTCATTCCGACTTGAGTCGGGCGGTATGGGGTAGTCGTGGTCGACTCCAGTGACAACTCTGTGTTCATTGGCAGGTGTGAAGTTGGAACTCTGATACTGTGGATATTCATCGTTACTGGGCTCGCCCGGCACCATTCTGTCGAGGCCCACGGGCCGCCTATCCCCTCCACGGCCGGTAGCGGATGGTGCGTAGTTATCGGCGACCTGCTGCCCCTCGGCCTGTCTGTAAGGCCGACCGCTACCGTCGGTGGGCTGTCCGTCTATCTGACGGTCCATATAATCGTCACCGACGACTTGATTATACGAGTTGTCAGTCTCAGTCTGTTGTCCGAGCACCATGCGCGCTAGGCCTGGAGGGGGTTCGTCACCAGAAATATTCAAATTTTGGTTGTACTCAACTTCCTGTTGTCCTACCCCCATTCTTCGTAATCCTGGGGGAGGAATATTTCGGCTGAAATCAGTATTCTCACCATAGTCACCACTAGATAAATGGGCTGTCTGTAAATATTCATTCCTATCATTTTGTGGAGCTATTTCTAAGTTGTCGGGCACTTGAGGTTGGACAGGCATGGATCTGTAGCTGGAGACTTGAGGTTGATCAGGTCTTTCTGAATTATCAGGAGTAGTTTCTAAATTGGCACCAAAGCTAGCTGACAGCCTGTCTTGATGGACAACTTTATTGACAACACTAGGAGATGCGAGACCCACACTGGGCATGTGAGGTGCAAATGGTTGAGACTGGACACTTGTAGGGGCCTTAGCTATATTTTTATGTGAAAATGGAGCACCACTCTTATATGGATTTTGATTGGTTAATAACTGAAAGCTGGTTGGAGGAAGAAGAGGCACAGATGAAGGTGGAGATACATTAGTAGAAACCAAGTGAGAAGAAGATGGTACACTTATTGGGGGTAAATGCTGTGAAGGTATAGTATTGCCTGAAGCAGAGTTAGCTGCTTGTAAATTAGTATTTTGTACATGTTGCACACTAACAGGTGGTGGAGGTGGCATAGATTGTGACATAATTTGATGTTGTGAAACTGCAAGTGGGGAAACAGATGGTTCAGGTGGTTTAAATGGTTCTATTTTATCTTGCACTTGTTGAATATCTGATGGAACATTTTCATGATTAGCAATGTTCATTTGCTGTACTGAGGTCACTAATTCATCATAGCTTTGCCTTCTATTAACATTTTGGGCACCACTTATTGGAATAGAGTCTTCATTAGAATGTTTGGACCACTCACTGTTAGTAAGGCTCATATCATTTAGCCCAGAATGTGAGAAATTAAAGTTGGTAGTATCTGTATTAGGACCTGGGCTACTTTTGCTTGAATTTCTTGACTGATTCTCACTTCTATAGGTACCTTCTGATTGTGTGTGTGGGCCGTCACTAGAGTCTTGTGACATTTGTGACTCTATCGACCACTGAGGTGTTAAATTTTCCAAATTAATTCGTTTTCCTAGAGCTAAGTTAGGTAATTGTTCCTTCACAACATCTTTATCACTCAAACTTTTTACTTCTTCTGTCTTTTCTTTCACTAAGATATTACTAGCACATGCTTGAACAGGAGGTTCAGAGACTATATTATTTTCGTTTATTAAATTTTCATTGTGTAATGGTACATCTTGATTATTCTTTATGGGTTGCATAGTACCTTCCCCTACTTCTGGTTCCTTTTTATCCTCCATTGACCAGTTCCAAGTGTTAGTAGATGCAAAACTTTCTTCTATAACATTGGCATTATTGAAAGCTTGTGGCTGAGCAGCTGGTTGTGAAGGAACAGCTGGTTGCGGAGAAACAGCTTGGTTAATAGAGTTTTGATAACGTTTAGATGAATCCTCCCATCCCCATCCCCAATTATCTTCCCACGCATCCCCATGACCTTCATTTTGGTTAAAATTTTGTTGCTGAGGTGGCTGATTATGAATATAGTTCTGTGGATATGATTGTTGATCAAAATTCTGATTAACATAATTTTGATTATATTGTTGTTGTGGCTGTTGATAATATTGGTTTGTATTATTTACATAAGGTTGTTGCTGTTGATACATTTGGCCATATTGTTGGTTGTACTGTGGTTGCTGTTGTTGCGGAGGCATTTGCCAAGACTGTTGTTGACCTGACTGAGGCCCCTGATATGAAGGAAACATGTTCTGTTGATTTCCATATGGCTGAAATATTAATAAGAAATTCAAAATAAACTCATTGCTTTTTATCTCTAGCACTTACTTAACTTAACAAGTAGGGTTATTTCACTCTAAAATTAGAGTGAAAATTAGAGTTTACGAAGGTAGCCAAATACATCAATGTCAGATTGCTTTCTAATGTACTATAAATAAATCACATGATAGCATTTAAAGCACTTAGTAAAACCTATTGGACCACGTCATTGTTTACGTCTGTTATGATATAACCTGAGTAACTTACCTGTGGTGCAGCATAGGCCTGCGGGTCGGCCCTTGGGGCCGCGCCGCCTTGCCGCTTCATCCACGACATGCTGCGCTACGCTTACGTAACATTCGTGAAGACAACTCCTCGCATATGTTTGGGACAAACAGCTTCGTCACTATCACATACAACGAAATCAAATTGAAAACACTTTCACTTTTATACTATATAATATCACAGCATTATTGTATTTACCAACAATACACTATGTGAGGTTTTTAGTACTAAGATTTCTTTTTTGCTGGTTAGAGGTATTTTTATTTAATTATTTCATCTATAATTTCGTAAAAAATTTTTGACAGCAACACATCGATCGAAGGTGCCCTGTTGGCAGTGTCGCCATGCTAATTTTGTAACTAGCAATTGGATACAGGTAAGAAATAAAGTACAAAGTGTTTCTTTGATTAAAATTATAGTAGACAAATATTTTCATTGAATATTTTATAATAAAATTAAATAATTAATAAATACATTAAAAAGCAAGGAGTGTATTACTTAATTTAGGTATGTCTGCATTTTGTGTGAACTTAGAAATAAATTCCGAGATCGTTTGAACAGTGTTCGATACATTTTGTACATGGTTAAAAAAATGACGATACCGTACCTAATTATTTATCAATCTTTTAAAATATTAAAAATATATAATTAGATTTGGTTAAAGTATAACCAATACCATACCTAAAATATTTTACAAATATTTTTTTTGATTTATCATAAATATTTAAAATATATTTTTAAAGTTTACGATGACAGCTGTTTAATGTGAAATGTCAATAAGCTTTGTTCTGACGAGTTATAGACTGATTCTTACCACAAAGTCAACATAAACTGCATTAACTGCCGAACCATATACTGTTATTAATCCTCTTTGCATATAGATAAGACGATGCCGAAACGCTGTAATCCATATGGAGATGATTTTGTTCAACAGAGCAAAACGCACATAGGTCTCAAGCAATTTAACAATAGTGAAGACAAACTTAAAAATGTGTACGGTAGTATCCTTTCTTTTTGTCTTACTTAATACTTTGCAAATTATTTATTTGCTCTATATTTCAATAATATTGACATTTATTTTGTAGAAAATACTTTACAGCTCCTTTTTCAAGGGGCTAATAAAACTCAACATGACGATGCAATACAAAATTCTGATTTAATGCCAATTGAAAGAAAAGATGGTATGAAGCAGTTATTTATAGGAACAGATGGCTCACTGTTGCGTTCAGGACCTATGGTAATTTAGATTTAGTTTCATATTCATTTGAAAATCAGTGTATTAATTAAATTTGAAAAATTTTAAATGTTACTTTAACTTATAATTATCTATTTCAGTCAATTGATAAAAAAATCATTAAAAAACAGTGTGCTTGTAATGCACTTACTTCAGAATGCTGTGCATATTGTGAAATGGCCTTATGTTCTGTGTGTCAGCATCAATGCACTATGTGCAACAAGATATATTGTAATAAATGCTCTTTATTTAGGTAAGATTACATAAATATTCAATAAAAAGCATCAAACAACTTATAAAATTATTAACATTTATTTTTCGTGTGTGGAAGATTTGTGCAAAAATATTAGACACGCAAAGATTATTACTAAATATGCACTACATCCATAAGGTTCTTTTAGAATGCTTCTAGAATGCATGGCTTACAAAGACAAGTGCCAGAGGCTTGAGTCCCATTATGGTCAAGGTGTTATGAATATATATTTTTATTAAATATTTAATTTTTTCTTACAGCTCTGAAGGAAAAGAAATATGTGTATCATGTTATACTTAACATAACTTTCATTAAATAAATATTATATTCAGAAATATATATATCATTTTCTGTAAATATAATATAATTTAGAATCGGCTAAGCTTCATTGTTAATTACTATTCTTTTAGGAAGATAAATAAAATATTGCAAAATACCTTTATATATTTTTATTTTTTATGTCCGTAAAAAATAAAAACAAAACCACATTAGCACCTGTGGATTGTAATTCCTTGTCACTAGCACAGCATAAATTGTTAAACATACAAACTTTGTATGTTAATACAACATAAATAAAAAAATATATATTTTCATAATTTTAAAGCATTGTGCCTTGTAATTTGGATACATACATAATATATGAAAAATTGTGAGTGAATTGACTTTATAATAAACCATTTAAAGCACCTTGCTTCTCATCCTATTTTGTAGAAATTGACAAAACAAATATTTTCTTTCTTTTATATTATTATTAGTAGTGTCTTTTATTTTATTCTACACATAACCTACAACATTATAAACCATTACCCAGATATACATCATTTTTAATAACTTCAACTTAAAAAAGAAAATTCAAATAAAATCTTATTATAAAAGGCATTATACAAACATCCATATTTACCAAAGTTTGTTTAATTAAAAAATATGAATACAACTAATATTAGTCACATATAAAATCTTTTTGCATTTAGAGGTACAAAACACTAGAGAAGTTTTACTATTTTTAAGAGTTCACTCTGTAGCTTTAATTACTATTTAACTAATGAATTTATATTAGTAAAGGTTTGACCTTTAATAATAAAAAAAATCTAACTTACATGAATGTCTACTAGTCTAATATAAGCTGGTAATTTTGTAACAGAACTTTACATACAAATAATAAATATTCTCTCATTTTTAATACCAAGTATTAATCTGCCTGTTTAATAAATATTAATGCTAATATATAAATTAACATTTTAATAAATGCATTACAGAGGAATTTCAGAATCTGTGATATTTTTCAATTGAAAGAAATGAAAGTAAGAAAATGTTCCAATTTTAGGAATTAGAAAGTATAACGGTTGCCCTCGCTTACCTCTACAACAATAAAGTTCCACATAATGTGATATATAATATTACCATTTTAAATCTAAACAATTCACATGTAATATACAGAATGGAAAAAAAATGTAGGTTCATTAAGCAAGTGCAAACTCGCAAATATATCAAGTGAAGCGCTCATTACTCATTTCTTATCAACGTATAGTAGAAAAGCTATTTACAATTATCTGTACAGACCAATGTCATTTAATGATAATAAACAATATGGACTATAGGAATTCTGTCTGTTCATGTAGAAAAATATTATGACGACTATGTTGTGTAAAATATTATTTCTATATACATATCTAATATATGTATATAAAGATTTAATTTTTCTATATGCCGCACTGAAGGCTGCGTTTAAAAAATAATAATTTTAAATAGTTGATTCTAGCATATTGAGTCTCTATTTCTTTATTTAGCTACATACAAAATCTCTTAAATTATGGTGAATTTAAAGTGATTCGTCAGGGTATTAGATAAAAAGGTATCTGAAGACGATGGTGGCAGCTATGCCCAGCACCAGCGGCACCACCCACGCGCCAAAACTGTTGAAGAAAAAAAATAAAACTGTGTGAGACACTCTGTTCCCCACATACCACTAAATATTAGTGTATTGTTGTGTTAAACAGTTATCGCCGTGCTTTCTTAAATATTAAATAGTCCATAATGTGATTGGAAGTTGCTTTCCACAATCATTGTATTATATGTAAAATATCATTTAATTGGAAATAACAGAACAAACCTCCTGCAGTACTTGTTAAACACATATATAAGTAGGTACTACACATTTTATATAACTATAATCTATATGATAATTAAATAGTGTCGCGCATGGATTACCTAACACGATCAACGTCTCGGCTTTACTGGCCGATGCTAAGAAGATTTAAATGTAGGTAAAAAATGAGAAAGAATATGTGAAAATCATGCATCGTCATTCATTACGTCATAACAGTGTTTGCGATCCGTGCGTGATAATATAATACAATAATTAAATTTATTTTTTAATTAATTTAATCTTATTTGTTTATCATTGTACTAAGAGCTGCGTGTCACACATTTTGAATGGCCGGGGTAACTGACGCCAGATACGATAAAACAAATAATATGTATATATATTATATATGTACAGTAGAAACTCGATTATCCGGCCTTCAATTACACGGATTCGCGATTATCTGGAATATCAACCGCAAATATTATTTTATACAACCTACTACAATGGAATGTAGAAAAATGTTAATAACTTCTTAATAAACGTTGCTTTTAATAGACATATAACAATTTTGTACAACATATGCACCAGTTTTTGTTTATTTTTATTTTATTTTTTTCAGCCTCACGCTGTATCCCGCATACAGCAGGGTAGGCAGAGGGAACCTCGGTGTTAAGACACTCCGTTCCCCACTTTCTGCCGAATTCTGGAGGCATTGCGTGTTGAGTGGCAGAACTCGAAAGTTGCGCTTTGCCTCAACACATGAGCGAAGACAAATGGAAATATAAACGTAAAGAAATATTTAACTTCCTTGAGTGGGAATCGAACTCACAAACGTCGCCTTTACGGGCGACACCCATGTGCCATTGCGCCACGACGATCTCAATTATAGATCCTTTCATTTTCTTTATAGATCCGATTATCCGGTACCAACGACAACAATTAGTCCGGTTAATCGAGTTTCTATTGTAACCTATAGGTTTTCTCAATAAATATCAAACGAAAAATTTTTGACTAATCGATTAAGCCTAGACTGAGTAGTTCCTGGGGTTAACAGGTTCAATAAAACAACATTTTCATCTTAAACATTTTAGAATAATAGATAATAAACGGTCATTGTGGACCACGAGACCCTAATAAATGTCAATTTGTTGTCCAATCCGTAATAGTGTTTCGTGCATTTAAAGTATCAAGTGACCTATGAGATTTTTCAAGATTCAATTATTTCAAAATATTTTATAGTTTATGAAAATAGGTTCAAATTAAGCTATATAACAAAACAATTGACATTGTATCCATTAACTATAATAGTAAATTTTTTTGGCTGTTTATTATCAGGTCAATGAATAAAGTAAATATTGTACTAGAAACAACTTTTTACTAAAATAAAAAAAAAACCTAATGTAGAATGAATATATAAACAGATTTAAGTATCAAAGTTCAGATACAATAATATGGTTATTCACATGATGCAGTCAGATGGTGCCTAAATATGCTGGTTGGTTGTGGATTCGAATACCCCTGAGCATAGTGCTTCCATTAGCATAATGCATCCAAATGGCGTGGTTAAGGCCGTGGTGGCGGAGCGGCACAAGGGTGTGACAGTAACGCGACGATCGTGGGTTCGATCCCCACTCAAGGAAGTGAAAATATTTCTTTACGTTTATATTTTTATTTTTTTTTCGCTGTGGTGTGGAGGCAAAGCGCGGAGTTGAATTCTACCACTCAACACGCAATGCCTTGAGAATTCGGCGGAAAGTGAGGAACGGGGTGTCTTATCACTAGGTTCCCTTTGCCTGCCCTGCCTTGTGTGGGATACAGTGTGAAGCTGATATATTTATTTGTTATATTATAGCTCTGAATGGAAATAATGGAAAGATCGAGAGTGAGGATCGGGGGGATGTATTTAAATGATTCACCAGTAAAAATAAAATAATTATGAATATTCATGAAAAAAAATGCTTACTGTAGCAATTTTGATAGTATTATTAAAATAATAAATAAATTGTTTATCCTTAATGATTATGATGAGATATGCTCATTTTTCTCCAGTCATTCATAATATGTAATTTATATTTAACTGATAATATTATCAACAAATAGACGTAAGTATTAGATAACATCCGATAATGATTTAATATAGGAGGGAACATGGTGACGGAACAAAAACCAAACATGTCGCTGTAACTAAAACGATTGGAACAATAAATAATAAGCCATATATGATTACTTGCTTTATTGTAATGATAATAAATACAATATGTATAGTCATGACAGCGTACAGTGAACCTACGAGCACCTACGTCGTGGGGTAAGCTGGCGAACACAACGCACTAAGTGCTATAACTATATAATAATGTAAAGCTAAAAATAAATATCTATTACATTAGACCCACCAACATTTGCCCCATATGGTAAGTGTAAATATAAGAAAAGCTTTATGAATATGAAAAATAACAATAGTTGACAAGCCCCGTGATTACACGCTTAAAATTCAATTTATAAACTATAGCATTGTGTAAATAAAATTAAATTTATATATAAAATTCGTTATTTTATACAATAATATACTTTATTAAAATATATTATCTATGCATTGAGTACAATACTCTTTACTCTATTCTTTCTATCTATATAATCTATGCACTAAATTAAAAAGCAAGGAACAGATAAAAATCACAATTTATAATTTTTTGGTATGCTTAAGTACATAGTGAGCAAATATGAAGTTTAAAAAATAATGGATTATGTGCGTTGAGTGAGTGCGTTACAATATGTGTGCATTTTGTGATATATGCAAATGAATTTACAACTAACTTATGTCAGCAGATCTTTCAAGCGAGATCTAAATAATATGGATAGACACAAGAGATACAACAGAGTACTATGTAATAACTTTTCAATCAAAATATATGATGTTTTTAGCACTTATTGAAATTATGCCAAAAATATAAATATCAAAATAAATGTATATTTAACTGAATTCCATGTATTGTGTAAACTATCATTCATTCACAAGTCATTTAAAACTGACACAATACAATTTAAGCAATTTATAATTTAAACAAAATTGTGTTTTCATGTTAGTACTCTATAAAGAGCGTGTACTGTCCACCTTTAAGATAAATGTGACGCGTACAAATAAAGTTACAACACGTGTCAATAATAATTATAAAATTTGTGATTATAATCATAAATTTAATCGTACTTGACATTTTATTGATTTATTTATGAGCAAATAATGACAACTCGAGACTGATTTTTGTATTTTTTGTAAATGTAATGACAATTGAATCGTTAATAACTGTCTATAAATTAAAATGAAATGTCAAAAGAAGTACAAATAATCTTTTTCCGCCGTAAACGCAAATTGTTATATAATTTTCCTCTAGAAACTGTCATATTTTTATTGACACGAGTTGATTATAATACTAAGTTCAAAACTGAATCTATATAAAAATATATTCATTCTTTTAAACATTAACATTTGTTAAATATTCTCTGCAGAAAAAAAACATCACAGTGACAAAGCAAATGCAGATGAAGCCCGCCCGTGTGTTATTCTTATTTTATCATTCCAGTGTGATCTTAAGCTTTGAGTCAAGGCGACGAAACGATCGTTACAGAAAGTTAAATATTTAATTTTATTTTAAGCTATCGTAATTTTGTGTTTTATAAAATGTAATGTAGTTGAAATATATTAAAATAAAATTTATTTGTTAGGCACAAATAAATGTATATGCACAATGTAATGGAATATGATACTAATGATTGAATGATTGAACTGTTTGTAGCTGATACAGATAATTAAAACAGGAATGATAAAGAAAATAATAATAAAGGCAATCGTTACACAGATATAGGTAAAAAGGTTTTTTTTCAGTAAATAGCTCTCTTAGTATTTTTTTTAAAAGGCCTTAACCAAATACCAAACTCGTATACGTTAACCAAGTGAATGTTTAGCGTTCAAAGCAATAGTCTGTCCGCGCATGGCTGTGACAGGTAAAACCAAAATTAAGGTAAGTAAAGGTAACTTTAGGAGATTACGCACTTGCTTTGCTCCAACTGTTGGTCGTTGTTCCATTGCGCCGGTAGATTAGTCTTTATTTGTTTCCTATCAGCGTCCACTACCTCGCCTATTTTAAACTTCTTCATTAACGCTCTGTGGAGAATAGGTAGCATTAGTTCACTGTTTGCATAAGAAATTATCTTTCTAAGCTTAATGTAAAATTTCGACGAGTTCTAATTTACCCTGTGTACTTATATATACTTAATCGAAAAGTTTTATCAATTTGGGGTCTGAATTCTTTATTTCAAAAACAAGATATTATATAACTAAATGTTATAAATACTTAATGTAAGAATGATAAATGAACACTAACCTGGCATCAGAACTGTGACTGACGTCTTCGAAAGCTTCAGTGGAGTCCTCACCTGCTAGTTCCATAATTACTTCTTCTCCACCAGGATGCTGCAAACAACATTTTGAAACATTAGTAACAATTAGTTTTAAATTTTTAGAGTCTCCCTGCAACTTGAATTCAGCAAAGGGGATCCATGGGCCCCTGTTCTTCTTGGAGAAGTTACTTCTCTTTCTATCAATGGCGATAAAATTGCTTTAAGTATGTATCTTTACCTAGTACAAATGTATTTTGCATGCAGTGGGGAGCATCCTCGTATGTTATTATTAAGAATTTTATTAACTTGAAATCTACGAATCTAAAATTTTTACAACTACATTGTAGAGTTGTTAAAAACCTTGAAATTTTTTCCTTATATGAGATAAGCGTATGATAAATTTAATTTTGCACTTTATGTATTCTTTTGCTTGCTAACACTGTATCCCGCACACAGCAGGTTAGGGAGAGCGAACCTGGGAACCTAATGTTGAGACACTTCCTTTCCCCATTTTCTGGGAAAATGGGGAAAGGCATAGTTTGTTGAGCCGCGTTTTACCTCGTCCCCAGAGTGAACAAATGAAAATATTAGTTACTTAATTGTCTATCGTAGAAATCGAATCCACATGTCGCGCTTACAGTCGCACGCTTGTGCCACAACTGCGACTACATATCTCACTCATGATACGTGGTTAGCGTCAACCTAATAGTGAAAATAATTAGCAAAAAAGATTTTTTAGTGTCTTTATTTAAAAATAAAATAAGGTTACATAATAGTATCATAAAATTAATGCACCAGCTCACGCCATCTTTTTATTTGCGACCTTTGAATTCAGTGTAACGTCGTAAGCGCGGACGACGCTGTGATAATATTTATACGAATTGATGCTACCAAATTGTAAGGTATTCTTTTTAGATTTGATTATTTTAAATATTAATTTTGTAACATAAATAAAACATGTAATAATAAGTCATGTAAATATTTTATATATATATATATATATATATAATTTAGTATATATACATTTGTATAATACATTAGATGAGGCCAGTCGTGGCGTAGGGACTCAGTGTGCTGCAACATCGACTGGTTGTGGGTTCGATCCCCACTCGAGGAGATGAAATATTTATTTTAAATTTCCATTTCTTTCCCTCCAGAATTCGACGGAAAGTGGCAACGGAGTGTCTTATCACGAGGATCCCTCTGCCTACTTTGCTGTGTGCGGAATACACAGCGTGGATCTGACGTGATAAAACATACATTAGTTTTATCTCGAGAATATTATTGTTATGTTCAATGAGGCCAAACGTGACACAGGTGCACCTGTGTGTGTGGTGCACGCCTAGCCTGGATGCCAAGGTGTGATTGTAACGCAACATGTGTGATTGTTGTGGGTTCGACTCCCTGTATAGGAAAACAAATATTTAAAATTTTCATCCAATAATCAAATATGGTAGTGCTCTGCCACTCGTTTACTACACCGAGGAAATGAAAACATTAATTATATTTGTTTAATTATATTATTTGAAAACTTGCAGTTTTCTGCAATTTTTCATGTAAGGCAGTTATTATTAATTATAAACATAAGCCTTAGTTACGAGAAAGGCTGTTTTAAAGCAAATTTTTAATTCATCATAAATTGGATTATAACATTATATTGTCTATTAAGCATGACACAAATTCTGAGCTCTGTTAAAATTTTTATAAAAATATTTAAGGACATTTAAAAAAAAATTAGGTTTTTTTAAACAAACAATAGACCGAATCTATGTCGAGTTCATGTTATTACAAAATTATTATAATTAACAAACAATAGGTGTTTCTCATAAAAACGTGACGGTAGGTAAACTTTCAAGTAAAAAGTATTTGAATAATAAAATTATAATTATAAAATAAAAATTATATAAATCTAAATGTAAAGAACCCGCTGCGCAATACGGGCAAAGGTTCTTCGTTTCATTAAGTAGTTTTTAATTCTTTAAAATATAAACATAGACATAGAAACACCTATTAACATTTACGAAAAATTAAGTAGACGATACAGATTTTAATCATAAAAGACCAAAAAAAAATTGAGGGTTGTCGTGGCACAGGTACATAACCGCGCGAATATAAGCGCGACAGGTTGTGGGTTCGATTCCCACTAGAGTAACTAAAATATTTCATATTTTTATTCCCTCACTCAGTAACTTGTGGGAAACGGAAGTGTGTTAACACTACCTGGGTTTGAAATCTTTATTTCACTTCACTTTCAAAGCTTTTTTTTTACTTGAGGACATCGAGGTTAATGCTGTGAGTACTATCGGCCTTTACCGTTGTAAAGTCCTGTTGAGGACAGAAGAGGGAACTCTGTCCCTGAGGAATTGAGAGGATGTCGACGGCGGTACGGCGCCCCATGCGGAATTCGAGCCTAGGCTAGGCATCGTCGATCGGATTGAATTTTGTAGTTGTTATTTAAAGCCCTCTCAACGTAACTCTGGGGCTGATTACTGTATGCCCTTATAAGAAAGATGGAACTGCACTTATGATCAACTTGCCCACGGAATGATTTAAAATACTAAAATGTATTAAATATTATTATTAAAATTAAAAAAAATTAAAGCAGCTTCACGCTGTATCCCGCACTCAGCAGGGTAGGCAGAAGGAACCTCGTGTTAAGACTCTCCATTCCCCACATTCTGTAGAATTCTGGAGTAATAAATATTATTATTGATATACTTAATCATTTTGGACATTATTATGTTATCTTGAACAAAAATGCAAGTCGTCGGTTATAGACCGAAATTTACAGACACATAAAAAGAAATTAATCAACAGATAAGTTATATTTAGAACATCTTGATAAATATAATTGAATATTACGTTACATCAAAATCTAAATTACTAACCTAATTGAATGTCAGATAGATAATTAAAAAGCAAGTCATCGAGTATATATCCTAAAAAATATTCTTTTTTAGTGGAGCTGATATTATGTTATTTTTACGTAAAATATAAAAGTAATATAAAAGTCACACAATAATATAACGCGGCCTGCCTTTAATAAATTGGTACATAGCAAGCATGTTGGTATTTCCCGATAACACTCCCTGAATGGAGTGGAGGAGGATGATAATTCCCACTTCATTTCGCATTCCATAGCTTCCCGAGTTTTACTATGACTCACCCCGCATTTTAGCCATAATTAAATTCTTTGACTATTGAACTCAGATGAGGGGTAAAATTATTCTATATTTTATATATATTGAGGCCTTATTTACTTACTTTACTTTACTTTGCCAGTTTTGGCAGAGGGGCACAAAGTGACAATGTAAAATCGAGGAAAGGAAATATTTATGTAATTTTATACTATAATTTCTTTGCTCTGGCACCAAGCCAAAAGCGCGGCGTTGAGTTTCGCCACTCAACACGCAATGCCCCTAAAAGTTTGGCAGAAAATGAATTAATTTTACATCTAAAGTGAGGATTGAACCTACAATCTATCTTTTTTAGGTTTTTATGTCACGACTGGACTTTGTCTATTTCTTGGTGCAAATGCAAGAAATAGATATTTCATTAAAAAAGAATGAGTAGTTCAAGAAACTATAAAGTTTTTTATAACTAATAGTGTTAACGGACATGAGTAAAAATATGAATACTACAAAGTTGTTAATGAAAATCATGTGATGTTGTTTCATAAATTATAAAATTATTGAAGTATATTTTTTGCTAAGATGATAAAGAATATGAACTATCTAATTCGGATTTTTTTTATATACATATTATGCCGCATCAACATAATAACTTGATATAAAAATATTTTCAATGTGCAAGTTAGTCCAAAGAACTGACTGTTCCACAAATACACTATGATTATTAATAACAGCTAAGATTTCCTATTGTCAGCCTGACCTAAATAACTTTATACAAATAGATTAATATTTTGATTTTACTATAATAAAATGTTGTTTAACTTGTTGTTTTATTTAATTGTATGAGCAGAGAAATACAACACCCCACTTTGCCTTATTGCTCACGATTGATTGGAGTATCTATTCATGTCAGTCAGTCACAAAATTTGTTTTCATGTAGTTACAGGGAATCAAGGCCACACATTTCATATAATGTTAATTAATTTTAAGAAGAACAATTTTCATTTAGTAAAATAAATTTCAATAATCTTGAATTTCTTAGAATAAATAATTATTTATTTTCATAATATTATATTTTCTAGAACCTTTAAATGGATGGTATATAAACAGAAATTATGTCATTGTAAAAGTAGTTGAGATATTTATATATTTTTAGCTTCAAGTAAAAATAATATCTTAAAGGTCTTTTATGGGTCATTACTTAATATACATCAATTAACTTAAGGCAAACACAATGATAAACATTATAAGTAATCTAAAAAATTTAAAGTCTATACTTAATATAACATAAAATTCCAAATGTGTCAGTGGAAAAATGCTTTATCATCCTAAAGTTCACAATTTTTTTTGTTTAATCATGCATAAATATAATTTCAAGGAAATTTTAAGGAGGATAATATAAAAACTAAAAAATTTATTACTTTAAATAATTAAGCAAATTATTAAGTATATAATTTAATAAAATTATTATTTATTAAGTCAGGAAAATAGGCTAGGAACGTTAATAAGGACCCAATTTCGACAACAATCAAGTTTCATCTAATTGTATATACATATAACCAATGTATCCCAATAATACTATAGAAAATAACTTAAATTGTACGTTAAAAACTACATTTATGTTTTTTATGTATCACCAATTTAGAAGGAATGACGCGTGTAACTTATTTTAGTTAATACTTACCTCATCCAAAAACTTGGTGACATCGTATACCGAATTATCAATGATAATAAACGCGTCATCGCGTGAATTGTGGCTTTTCAACTCTTGTCTGGTAAAAAGTTTCATTGTTTCGCTCATATTTTAATATATTTAAATAATTTTATTATGACTACGCTTCAGTCGCGTCGACGTACGTACAGACTCAAAGTGAAGTGACCGCTTAAGTGTCAAAATGTCAAATGCGATGAATTGCGTCGAGAAACTGTTTTTGAATGTCATTTATTATTTTTTCTTAAATGGCAATATTATGGAGATAAAAACTATATTCGAAGAAGTACAAAATAACAAGTTCACAAATTAAGTTATAAGTCGTCCAAATTCATGTAATGTAATGTTTACCTATGATTATTCCAAATTAAAGTGAGATGCTATTATACAAATTTTTCATTTCGACATTGTTTATTTTTTATTTCATAAATTCCTTCAAAAACAAAATATGTGTACATTTCAACCATAATTATGCTATTAGAAAAGTTCAAAGTAAATAAAAAGCAAAAAGTAGTAAAAATTACTCTATGTATACTAATATAATAAAGCGAAAGAGTTTGTTCGTTCATCAGGATTTACTGGTCCGATTTACTTTGCATGAAGTCTTATCAGCCTTTAAGTAATGAAAAAACAATCATAAGGAACGCCATCGAATTGCTTTAAGCGCGTTAGCTCCAAAAATAGATAATTATATTTCAGTACGTTGTAAGATAAAAATATCTAATTTTATTAGTTCTATAGTAAAGTCCGTGACACTATATATCTCTTCTAAATAAGTTACAATAAGGCATTTTGTGACAAAAATAAATGAAAATATGAGCTGCTGCAAGCTGATATTTCATTGATTTTTATTTCACGTGTATATTGAAACTTACGATCGAAAGTTACTTCATCATCAAGGAAATTTAATGAAAGTAATCCTCAAGGCTTTTATAGCATGTAATTTGGACATATACTTTTCAAGAAAATGTAAAATTAAAATTATTAAACGCTCTATTTTGCAGGCACTGCGGTGTTGAGGGGCAGAACTCAACGCCGCGCTTTGCCTCAACACCAGAGCGTAGAAAATGGTGCTACTGCGCCACGACGGCCCAATCAATAATATAATACTAGTAAAACCAATTTTTTGAAAAATAAAACATTCTGAAATTAATATTTATAAAATTTATTTCTTTTTGTATTACTATGACTATATACCAATAATGTGCATATAATAGGACTAATATTAAGATAAATCTACTTATTGCTTATTTCTACTGTCACTCATTGAAGTAATTAATTAAACTCTAATGGTAGTTGCTACTTGTATCTCCTTCTGTTTGTGGGTACCATCACAAAATGGCCTATTTTTTGTTTGTTTACAGTTGCATAACCAATATTCCTTAGTTTTTTCAACTTGGAATCTGATGGGTCTGTAAATAAAACAAAAGAACAAGTTAGATGATCCATTATACTGGAACATTGGTTGTGAGTTAAGTCGATATTTAGTAAAATTATTTTTTTCCTCTCTGATCAAAGCTTGGTATTGAATTGTCACATAATACACAATGCCTCAAATAAAGGTGGAAAGTGGGAAATAGAAAAAAATTATACTAGGTCCTTAATGTTTTCTAAGCAAGAAAAAGCGTAAAGCTACTTTCTTTAATTAAGTAAATGTATTAATATAATTAAAGAAAGCATTTGAAAAGTAAAAACATTATTAACTTAGTAAAAAAAATAAACATAGTTTCACCGCTGTGTAATCTTCAAATATATATCCCTGTGCGTTCCATCACACAATGGTTGTGACTTAGAACGGCCACAAAGACACCAGCTATATGTTTTGCCTGCCTTAAGTTCCACTTTGAATGGCTTTCTATCATATACAATGCCGTTATTGGTTTGTTCATTGGCTGAATATACATTGTCTAGAGGATTCTTGGGTATCTCTGGCTTAGGTGCTTTTGTAACATATGCTGCCTGAAACTAATATTGTATTTGTTAAATTTTCGTTAGATTAACATTTTTATAGATTTTTTAAGGTTATGATTTCAACTGCTTATACTATTTTGATTTATATAAAATGCTTCTAAGTAATATTTCTACTTAAAAATTATTTAAAACATATATTCTTTGAAATTATAACTTACGGCTATAATGTATTTCACTTACTGATTTCATATAGTAGTTAAGTGTAGTGTATTTTACTTTCCTAGAGAACATTTTCAATATTTTGAACTTGTTTGTGATAAAACACTGCAAAGTATAATTGAAATTATAATAGATGTGTATTCTAATGTTACAATTACTTATTCACATGCAATAAATAAACACCCAACTCATACCAAATACCAAAACTATAAGAGTAAAGGAGTCGAAGTGACAGTCGCAACCAAAAAATTGTCAAACTCCAGGAACGACATTTATAACTGTCAATGACAATTACAGCTGATTGCCACAGATTACATTAAAATATGAGACAAAGAAAGCGAAATACCACGAGTTCAGCCCGCGAATAGAGAAAGTAGAAAGTGACTGTGGGTTGTCGATGACAGTGACGTCAACGTTGTTGTCCTACCTATTCATTTTTAAGTTTATTTTGCTTACCTCAAACTCTTTTATTTTGCAAAACCCTTTTGTTTTTTAATTTACATTTGTTTTAAAATCATGAAACTCTGCTAGATTGGTATTCAAGTTATGTCCAGAATAAAGGTAATAGAGGCTAAAGTACATAAAATACAAAAAGATACTATACAGAATTTGGAAACACGCAGAAACAAGGGCAATGAAGCCAACAAAAAGAAAAACGGTAACTCAATATGTTATAAAGACGACGTGGAAAGTAGGTGAATAAATATTTGTTCTTTTCCCCTTAAAGGTTAGTTTTGAACATTTATTTTTGCTATGCATTATTTATTTTACAGACCAACAAATTAATGAATTATTGCACAAGTTACCAAAATTAAACAAAATATTCGACGTTCATCGAAAGATAGGAGAAGGCACATTTAGTTCAGTTTATTTAGGATCATTGAAACAACACGCGGGACTTAAAGAATCCGAAAAACCTTGGTTTGCAATAAAACACTTGGTGCCTACAGCACATCCTGCACGAATAGAGCATGAACTAAGATGTCTTCAAGAGATAGGGTAAGTATGTCAAGTGGTGACATGCGTAAGCTCTTATACTATGTTGACTAGCTGTTATTCATTTATAAAGACATTTTTTTATCCCAATAAATGATGTACTGCTCTAAATTAGGCTATCACCTCTTAATTTTTTAGCAAATGCCATACAAGATACTCATTGATAGGTTATTTTAATTGTGCTGACTCATCCCAGCATAAACTACTCAATAATCGTATATAATTTCCACTGTATTTTTTTTAAATAATAAATTACACAAATTATGTAATAATATTGGCATTATAAATATATTTTTGATTACAGAGGAAAGCACAATGTGATAGGAGTGGAACTGTGTTTACGACAGCTTGACACTATAGTTTTTGTGATGCCTTATATACCTCATAGGAAATTTTCTGTAAGTAGTAGGGTAAGGCTAAATTACAACAAATACAATGGTTATGTAAAATTGAAAAAAATCCACAATGGATAGTCTATCTATTACTGTTAATACTGCTTCACTATACCTATATTCACTATAACTGCAATACTTGCTGTTCATGCTCATACTACCACATCCACACTCAAAATTTCTATGAACCTGCCAAGTGTGGTTTTTTATTATGAATATTTTAATACCATTCGAAAGCGTAAAAAATATACAAATATGACTTTTATAATAGGGAATACAAAATAATTTTCAAAATTTTAAAAACTCCCTGATAAAATACATATACTCACTGTTTTTTAGTCTCCTAATATATTTTTTCCATACATACAACTACATACATGTACAACTGTTAGTTAGTTATTTCTATTTGGTCCAAGGAGGGATGTTAATGCATACAATATAAAGATTAGTATTATATATGTTTCAGGAATATGTGGGTGACATGGACGCTGAGGAGGTCCGTCAGTACATGCGGGCTCTGATGGTGGCTCTTAAACATGTGCACTCTTTTGGTGTGATACATAGAGACGTCAAGCCTAGTAACTTTTTATATGATAGGGACAATAAAAGGTTAGTGGTTTGATTGCTTTCAAATATTTGAATAATATAAATTATTCTATTTTTTAAATCTACACTTAAAGAATCACTTTATGGTGTCATTTCTCAGTTTCAAACAATGTCAATATAGGTACCGTAATTAAATAAAAATGAGGCTATTGTGGCTCAGGGGCACAAATGTGTGATTGTAATGCGATGGTGGGTGTTCATTCGAGAGGGTTAAATCTCCATTCAAATGAATTATTAGCTATTAATATTGTGATTTCTTTGTTCTGGCACCAACATGCAATCACTCAAAAAAATCACTGGAATGTGGGGAAAAGAGTGTCTTAACATTAGGTGTGAATCAATGCTTTAGAATTTTTTATATTTGTTTCATCAGACTATCTTATGGCCTCTTCCAACTTACTTTCATAATAATATATATTTATATGTTTTTCCATATTTATATTTTCTATATTATTAAACCAGGTACTTATTGGTGGACTTTGGTCTAGCACAACGAGTGTGTGAAGAACCGGCGCCGCCGCCCGCACATCTCACCACGCTACCCAAAAAGCGACCACGGGATGAGGTAGATAATATTTTGGAGAGCACCTAATATTGGTAATACTTGAGGAAGTTCCCTACGAAAGCATTAGGATTCCCCAGAAAGCATATTTGTAATGTCTTTTTAATTTTTTTATCTTAATCTTTATACAACACAAGTAAGTCATTTTTTTATATAACAATTTTATATACAGAGTGTTTTTGTCATCACCACTAGAAATAAAACCACAGTTTTATCTACTCTATAAAAGCCGAATACAATTAAAACACGAGTTTTTGTCAAAAATTAAAGTTGATTATTTCAAATAAAATAATTAATAAAATTATCATTGTAAAATAATACGCCATTTGTTAAGACTCCGCCGCACACGCATTGACAGCAAAACCTTTATATTTGTGTAGTAGTAAATATTTACGTTATTGGTCTATTCGTTACTCCGTCATACGACGTACAGTATGGATAAACATTATGAAATGAAAAAAATCCTACATTTTGACGGTTGACGTATCTTAATTTTTTTTGTGTGGGTTTTCTCTTTTATGCTGCTCCTGTAAAAGGAGCGCAGGCGTTTCTACCTGTAATAAATGAATTATAAATGAAGTTAATTTACGGAACTTAAAAATCTCCCAGGAGGACAGTTCCCTTGGTGCTAAACGCGTGGCTCTAGACCTCTCGCTGGGTGCGCGTCCCCCGGTCGCCGCGGCGTCACACGCTGTGACGGCACACGCCTCATACGCGCCGCGCCGCCCTCACAAAGTGCAGATACCGAGACAGAACGTGCCTAAGGTACGTATTTATCATCACATGATTTTTACGTGACCTTCCTCCAACCGAAGTCTCCTCTACCTCTCTTACCACTCATAAATCACTTTATATCATAAATCTTTTTCGCCATTCTTTCATCACTCATTCGTTCGACGTGCCCGTCTGGCCACGTTCATTCTCACTGTGACATCCTCCCTAGAACCTGCCATGAAGGATGAGCTTATGAATATATAATGTGGTTATGTTTCTCTATAGGCAAGAAAAATATAAGATGCACACAAATAAAATATACATATATGTAATCATAGTTGTCCTTCCATTGCAGACGCCTCCTCCCCCCGCGCACTCGGCGCGCACCTCGAGCGCAGGCGCGTGTGGGTGCGCGGGCGCGGGCGGTGTGTGCGCCACGTGCGCGGTGCGTGCGGCGGCGCGCGCTCCTCGGGCTGGCACGCAGGGGTTCAGGCCGCCTGAGGTATGTGGCTTAGGTGTTTTTTTTTTCACTTACATTAATATTTTGCACGGTATGTAAACATAAGTAAGTATAGTAGTATTAAAGTAAAGTTATTTAGGAAATTGAACCCATAACCATAGCGCTTACAGTCGCACGCTTGTGTCTCTATGCCATGACGGTGTGTAAAAAATTAGTTTCCTGACAAAAATATACACACATTTATCCTACATGATTAATTCTTTAAAGATCAATTGTCTTTGCCGAAATAATAATAAGAAACCCTCCCTCAGGTGTTGCTGAAGAGCCCCTGTCAGGGCACGGCGGTGGACACCTGGGCGGCGGGCGTGGTGTTGGCCAGCGCGCTCGCCCGCCGCTACCCGCTGCTACGCGCCGCCGACGACGTGGCCGCGCTCGCCGAACTTGTAGACCTGCTCGGCACTGACCCCCTCAGGCGGGTCGCAACCGCACTAGGTGAGTACAGTGCGGTCGGCGAGTCATGGCCTGCTGCCATGTCGTTGTATAGCTAACTCTAGGACGACCACGACTCGCTCATCCTACTGTATGTACGTTTTATACTGCACAGAAGGGAAGATAAAAATAATCTAATATAACACACTCTTTCTGTCTCATATTGAGACATTACATGTCGAATGGAAGATGTTGACTCTCCGCTATGTGCTAGTGTACTGTAGTGTACTCAATAACCACCAACTATTTTAGCTCTAAATTTTGATAACATGTGAAAAAAACTCTATTCGAATAAATAGAAATATAATGGTTGCAGTTCGGCTATAATAAGTACAAAACAGTGAAACATTGAAGCAAAAGTTTATAAGTCATTGTCAAATTTTGTACAGGTAAACTGTTACTGAAAGATCAATGATAGTATATTCTTTTAAAAGAACTATCATGAAAAATATCATTGTATACTTACATAGCCAAATTTAACTCAATTACTACGCACAAGTAACACAGTTGCGCAGTACCACTATTTATAAGATACTTTACGTTCCACAACATATAAGCTACAAAATAAAGAGGGAAGTAGTTAAGTAGTTTTTTTTATATTTAGAATATTTGCCGACATAATGAACCTAAAATAATTAATAATGATAAATTTACTTACATAAATAGATAAGTAACAGAGGACATGCATAAAAAAAATACGGAGCCTGTTCAAAGCCTTGCGGTCGACTGACACATAATACATCCCTCCCCTAGATATAACAAATCTCTATTTTTTACTGTGATTTGCTCACTAACATAGTATTCCAAGCAGTTTCACATAGTACACTGGACAGTCTCAAAAATTGTAATCAGGTAAATTTTGGTCCTTATCGCTTTTAAAATATATTTCATGAGTATTAACAATACTCTGTTTAATGTCATAATTTATAAACAGTAGGTAGGTTTTCAGCCTTGTGGTCCCGGCTTAGAATAGGATCACCCTGGTACTGTTGGTGTCGTAAGAGGCGACTAAAGTACGTGTGGTAGAGTCACGTCGCCAGTAATGGCAATACGCATGGGCAGACTCGACCGGATTTAATATCACCCCCGGCATTTAAAACCGGCGTGAAGTAGTGGCCCTTGCCACTGCGTTTCGCATTAGGTAATGCCGGGCCCCGGTGCCCTTCATCTCCACCTTAAAGGCTGGCAACGCACCTGTGGCTCCTCTGGTGTTGCATGGGGTCGTGATGGCAGATCATGGCGGCGGAGATCACTTGCCATCAGGTGACCCGAACGCTCGTTTGCCTTGTCCTCTTCCATAAAAAAAAAAATGTTGACATAGCATAGAATGAAATTATTTGATCTTTATTGTAATGGAGTGCTACAGAGAGTTTTGTATGCAAAACTATTCTGTTATCAAAAATACCACAACGCTACCTAAAACGCAATCAAAAATATCACAACGAATTATTTATTTTAGTAATTCATACGTTCATTATATGAGGATTCAAGGTTTATTATTATTATGTACTTCATATTTATTGGAAAATGTAAGAGTTCTGTGATTACTACTAGTAAAAAAATAAAACAGTTGTGGGACCTTCTTATCTGTGCAAAGTTTAACAATGACCTTTTCTTTCTTAAAACAGCTTAAATTTTTATATTTAAATAAATGCTATGTATTTACTAAAATATAATGTTAGTTAATTTTATAAATATTCCTTTTATAAAAAAAATCTGTTATTTATATATAATTTAATGGCAGGTCGCCGGCTGGTAACATCGTCGCACCGTCGGGGCATCTGCCTCAGGAAGCTAGTGGCTCGTCTCCGCGGAGCTCCCCCACCTACTACTGCTACAGCTACTGCAGGCCGGGCCTCTTCGCAGTGTGCGCATTGTAGGCTGCCGTTGCATAATTGTTTATGTAGAGATGAGACTGTGCCTGTAAGTATATATATATATTATTCTAACTAATTTTACACAGCGTTCAATAACTATTTCCTTTCCTTGAGTAGGGATTGTACCTACAACCCAACAGTTTTGCAGTACACTTTGTGCTCCTGTGCCACGACTGGCCTCAAAATACATACAGGGTGGAAATGTAAGCAACACTTTAAATGAAACCACACTTTTAACTACTCTATAAAAGCCTTATATATTTAATTAAGAATTTAAAAAAAAACCCATAAACTAAAAAGTGTTTTTTTCCAAACAAAACAAATAATAAAATTATCGTTTTAAAATAAAACGCCATTTGTAAAGTATGACATAAACACGCACACTAAAGCTTAGTAATATTTTTTAAGTATAATGTATGTGTGCGCCACACGAAATACGGGTATGGATAAAAATCGTGAAATGAAAAAAAAATCCTATGTTTAAACTGTTGAAGTATCTTGATTAATTTCTTTAAGTATTGGTTTGAAATATTTTAACATATATGCTGTTTCCGTAAAAGGATCGCTGATACTTCCATTATCGTTATATCTTCTTATATCAGGATAACAAATTTAATGTTATATTACAGGCAGACATAATAACCCCTGGGGTGACGATTGCGGGGTTCCCCGACGCGGCGTTCGCGCTCGCGGCGCGCCTCCTTGACCCCGACCCCCGCACCCGCCTCTCCGCTCACGACGCACTGCAACACCCCTTTCTAGCTGAACCCCAGGAAACCTTATGTGAGTGACCCTCACTTCAACCCTCTACGCTAACCCTCAAGGATACCCATTGACCCCATAGCAACCCTCAAGCGGACCCGCAATGCTCTCGCCTTCAACTCTCAACGGGACCCACAATTACCCAATGTTGATGCTCAAGTGGACCTACAATGACTCTCAACCTCATTGATACTACATAGAATAAATAAACCGATAATGTCACATGTCATCGGATAACTGGATAGTAGGTCCACTAATCCGACGACGTAACTCTAATCGACACGCAGTGACTCTTGTGGGGTAAAAATGTAATCTCATCAGAATTTTATAAAATACACATAACTTAATAACTTTGTGAAGATAAACTGCAAAGGAAAAAAATTGCATGAAAAAAGGTAATAAAAAAATAATACCTCTGTGTTGCAGTAAAGTCATAGTGACACATATGAATATGCAGCACTCTTACTATGAAAGTGTCCTAACTAATATATATATATATTAATAGAAACTCACCGATAAGCCTATTCTAACAATAAATGGTAACTTCTTTATTTTCAAAGTCAGTTTAATTCTGATGGGGTTACATGATAATTACACAACAAATCCTAGAACCTATCCTCTAAAACAGTCTTTTCAATCAAATGTAATTCATAAATATCATAGTCATAAAAATTTTTGGTAAATGTGTTCAAATAATGACTGACCTTTAACATATTTTATATTTTACACAAAATTACTCGAATAATTAAATGAAACGAGAATTCGTATAGTTTTTTAAACATTTCAGAAATTTTGAAAAAAATATAATATTACTGTATATACTTAAGATAGGCCGAGCCTGGCTGTGACTGTATAAATCTCTTTTGAGACTAATTATATGAAATATTCGGTGTTTTTATAAACATACCTACATATATTAATAAGATAAATACAATGAGCAAACTATAATTTAGTATCTAAGAGTTTTGATGTAATTCAAATGTATATAAAAATGTATTACCTAATTACTAAAGCACTTGGACGTCTCCAACATAAAGTGCGGATTCAATTCTGCTATTTTTTTAAATTTTTGTATGCTTCCAAATAGTTTGTCCCTATGTATGTAATTAATATGTAAATGAAGAGAATGAAGACGGGTCTTATTTTCACTTTAATAGCCTAAATATTTTAACAATAATTATTAAGAATTAATTTAATTAATTAATTTAATTTCATTAAATTTGAGGCTTTTTTTGTAATTTTATGTAATTATATTATATTAGAAAAAATTTTGAATGATATTTATGAAATAATTCATTATTATGAATGAAATAATAAATAGCGAATGAAATAATAATGATATTTTAATTTTTTTTCAATAGTCAAGGAAGGTTAGATGTGAGGCGGCGTTGGGTTCCGTAAATAAACAACTTTAATGGCAACTACAGGTGCTCCCTTGTATTTTACACTAAGACCGCTTTTTTTATTGATAATTTGATAATGATTACTATAAATATTAACAATGTTATAAGAAGCACCAATTAAACTTTAAGTTATGACACTATGTTTAGGAAAGCATGTTACCTATAATAATTTATAAGATATTAAAATGTCAAATAGTAAAACTAATATGTAGGCTTATTTGAAACCGTAAGACCCAGATTGACTGTAACTATTCGATGCGTGATTTCTATTAGGGGAAAGACATTTAAGTAATTATTTTTCTGGTGTTATCGTAGCATTAAATGCGGCGTTGAGTTCCGCCCCTAAACGCCTTGTTATTTCACGGTAGTTATGTAAACATTTTATAATGCAACCTTTTGTGACAGGTGATGTGTAATTTTTTTTTTAAAAAGCCGGCCAAGTGCAAGTCGGCCTCGAGCACTAAGGGTTCCGTACCGTTACCTATAAAAACGGCAAAATCTCGATTTTGTATGGGAGAATTTATTTTATTGTTATTTAGTTTTTGTTGCCATAACAGCAACATAAATGCATCATCTGTGGAAGTTTGAACGGCCTGGTCCGGAAGGACAGACAGGCACAAAAGTCCTTTGAGTACGAAACCCTAAAAATGATTATTATTTTAATGAAGTGATATATCAGTTAAAAGGCAACTTGTGCTTAACTGTATACTTCCAAGCTTACTTAGTTTGTATTTTTATTGTTATTTAAATATATTAAGGTTCTTCTCAAATAGTTTACAATTTTTTTATATTTGAACAAAAATTAACATGTTTTTTTTACGTAATTTTAACATAATATTTTGAAATTATATGAATTTATCTCTGTTTTTAAAAATACACCTTTTTGTATTGTATTAGTCATTTATCCGTTTCATTATAATAGTTTAAGCCGTCGAGGCCGTCATATCGCAGGGGCACAAACGTAAATGCGACGGTTGTAGGTTCGATTCCAACTCGGGGGCGATTATGTTCCCATTATTTCCATTTCCCCTCTCTGGTCGAAAACCCGCGTTAAGTTCCGCCACGCAACATGTATTTTCATAAAAACTAAGAAAGTTGGTTTTACAATAGAGTATTAATTATTTTAATCATTTAATGGTCTTGTTATTTTAAAGTTTGAATTTGACGTCATTGTTAATTAGTTGTAAAGCAGATCTCAGCGTATTTAAGTTATTTAGTACAAATATGATGTTTCTCTAAGGTGCGTTCACTTTTTACTGAACACATTTTTTTAAAAATAAGTGGTCGTGCATAAACTCCGTAACACGAATTATATGATTTTTGATCTACCCTAGTTCTTGTTACAGCTGGTCTCTCCCTCCTTAAGAAAGTCTCCCCATCCACTCCCACTCCTGCCTAATGTTTCGTCACATAACTTGCAAATTTTTTAATGGAAATTATTAAATTAAAACAACAATAACGAAATAATGTTTGTATTATTATTTTGAAATAAAATTTAACAAAATCAGGACTCGTACCTATGTATCCGTACCTTTTGAAGTAATGTCTTTGCTACCCTAAACTTTACATGTTACGCCATTTATGACTGACTCCTAACTGAGTAAAGCATGCTTTAATATATTGAATTTTTATATTTAAACACAATCGTTAAAATAAATTAATAAAGAATTGATCTTTCATATTGTAATAGTGACGTAATTGCGTCATCCTGCTGAATCCAGAGCCGGTTAACTTTTGTTTGACGCCAAAGATTATTTATAAACTTGCCATATTATATTTAAAAGTCTATTTATGAGACAGGTGTTAGTGATTAAAGTTGCTCGATCATATTGTTTTAATAATTGTATAAATGAAAAGCTCTGTTTTGGTTTTCTCGATTTGTTAATGTCGCATAAAGTAACCGCAGTATGTTTAGAATTGTACTTTAGTCGTAAATATAAAAAGTTAAATAAAGGTTTAGCCGATTCCATCGATATCAATTTTAATAGAATATTGTTATTTCGTAAAAAAAGGAGACGCAGAATATAAGAATACACGTCGTCGTATTGAACAAAGTGTTTAAAACTAGTTTCCCGCACCTACCGCCGCCACCGCTATATGTGATCAGTCAACGTCTAGTGCCTTGGGAATGTGTTACCTCAGGTGTCGTTACCTCCATGTTTCTGTAATACATGTTAACACTTATTCCGCAGTTTTATTGAAAATCCCATTCAAAAATAATGGTTGTAAAAATCATAAATTTATTATAAAAACAAAGTCAATATTCTGAATTTCAAATAAGAAAAAATCGTACAATCAAATTATATCTAACCATATTATATATAACGGCGACCACGACTCGTCGATCCTACTGTTTTCTTTTTTTTATGGTAAAGGACACGGCAAAGAATCGCTCGTTTGCCTTGTCTTCTCCCATAAAAAAAAACCTGATGATAAGTGATCACCGCCGCCCACGACCCCATGCAACGCCAGAGGAGCTACAGGTGCGTTGCCGGCCGACAAGGTGGAGAATGTTGGGCGCCGGGGCCCCGTATTACCTAATGCGAAACGCAGTGGCAAGAGCCACTACTTCACGCCGGTTTTAAATGCTGGGGGTGGTCGGTCGAGTCTGCCCATGCGTGTTGCCATTACTGGCGACGTGACTCTACCACACGTACTTTAGTCACCTATTATGACACCGAAAGTACCAGGGTGATCCTATTCTAGGCCGGGATCACAACTGTAACATAGCAAATAAATTTTAATGACATTTTATTGGAGCATATCAATAAAATACACAATAGGTAAAATAAATAAAAAGTAAAATTTTAAATGTATTGAAATGAATAAGGGGCCGCTCATAAATTACGTCAAACGTATTTCACGACTCTCGACTCTATACTGTTAACAGCTGGTCACGTTTATAGGACGCCTAGCCCAGCTGTGACGTCATATATTTTGCCCAGAAATCATATTTCGGAATGTAATGTGATGACATTAGAGACACCTTCAACTCTTACTTCATGTGTGACGTTTATTTGTGCTTCATGTTTACTTTTTCTTTATTTTTAAAAATAAAATTAGCTTTACACCGATCCCGCACACAGCAAGGTAAGCAGAGGGAATCTAGTGTTAAGACGCTTCGTTCCCCACTTTCCGCCGTATTCTAGAGAGAGGCATTGTGAGTTGAGTAGCGGAACTCAACGCCGTCCTTTGCCTCGACACTAGAGCGAAGAAATGAAAATTTATTTCCTAGAGTGAGAATCGAACCCACAACCGTCGCTTTAGTAGTGTCTTTGTGCCACTGCGCCACATTTACCACGGTCTTATTTATTTTTATATTTTAATTAGAGGATCATGAAAGGTTCTAATAAATAATTATACTGTATGTCGTCAATATTTATATTGTAAATAAGCTATTATATTATTCTTCCTTAAATACAAAGATAAAACTTGCATTCATGCAATTCCTTCAAGCTATGTTATGTTTTAAGCACTTCACTTTCGAGATCTTACAAATTAAAAAACAATGTTTAAAATATGAGCTGTTCGGTTCATAAAAGGTTGGTAAAAGATTTAAGATTTTTGCTCAATAACTAATACTGGGATTCAAACAAAAACATTAACATAAACTAAGTGCAACAGCTTTAATATATTTAAGATGGAACAATGGCTTACTTGATACTAAAATGTATTCAATTTTTGATTACCAAATTACTCTCCTCGACTATAAATGTCTTGACTTGAATGTTTTGACTTCAATGCTGTGGTCCAATGCTCAACACTATTTATATCTCAAAAATTTTAAGGTTTGTGGGGAACAGAGTGTCTACTGTGCCTACCCTGCTGATTAATTGCTTGGTGATATAAAAGTTCATAAAGGCACCACACTAGTTCTTCCAGAAATTGGGATTTTGTTGCAACCGCCTCTCAAAGTTCTGGTACCATGTGTGGAGTGTGTTCAGAGGTATGTACGACACTCCTGGGGTAGGAGTCATTTGATCTTGCGTTACAGAGAATGATGCTACAAAATTAACTAAGCTCTCTAACATTTTTTGGGCAAATGTTACATATGTATTTACTTGTTGTGCCTGAAACAGGATGATTTTGTTAGAAATATTTACATTTTTTATAAGAAAAGAATAACGTTAAACAAGTTTACCGATTAACAAAAATGATTAAAATGTATTAACAAGTTCAACGATTTCTAAAATTAGTGATACTTACTTCAGAATTAGGTAGAAGTTGAGAATTTGCCTCTGGTTCTATACAAATTCCAATTTGAGCATTGTTACAAATTTGTTGTTGGCCAAATGCACTCATAAACTTATTTTCATCTACAATATAATTATAATACAATTTAAAATACATTTAAAATCAAATCTTATTAATTTATATAAAGTTCACTAAGCAAACTTACTAGATAATTCATGTAATTTCTTTAAATTAGAGATCTTAAATATGGCCGAGGGCTTAGCGTTTGATATATGTCCTAAAGGTTGCCAGTTCGGCGGCGCGTTGGGGTCCGGCCAGCTCCAGTAGACCACCGCCACCGTGCCCACCGGCAGCGGCGTCGCGCCCGTGAGAAACACCACCGCGTGGTTAATAGTGTCCACGTCCAGAATCGTCGTGATCAGACTAGTCTCAGAAACAGGCGTAAAGTCTGTCTGCACCTGAAATTACAAACATTCTCATTCATAAAACTTGTTGTTCTACAGACGCTAATAATAAACATTGGCTTTGATGTTACTTACAAGTCGCCCCGACACTATCAAGCCGAATACATTAGTCATGACTGTTGAAAATGAACAGTTTAAGTAATTATTTAACGTAAATTAAGTATGTTAATTAAGAATTTCGTTTAAATAAAGAAAAGCCACATTTTATTCTAGAAAGAACTTCACATTACGATGCAGTAGCGATCCATCAATAAACCAACGTCAAATTCCAATGACGCTTGAGACAGCTACACGCACAGATGACATATTAATACATTTTAATCATTTTTGTTAATTGCTAGTTAAACCTAATATATTAATAAAATAAAAAATAAATATTTAAGAACAGCAAACTATTCTATATTAAATTCATTTTGTTACTCGTAATCATTTATATTATTCCTAAAGGTTAAAGTTAAAATACTTGTAAGTACACAATTTGGTGCCGCGCGGCGGGTCCTGCATTGTAACACTAAGAACGTGGTAAGTTGCTAATAATTCAAACATTTATCATGTATAACATGTTTGTCTATCGAGATATATCCGTGACTAATTTTGTGAGGCACAAAAATAACTTTATATTGTTCGTTTACTATTCTTTACATAAATATTGACGCTACATTTAATTATTCATTCATATAAATTTAATTAATACGTATTATTCAAATTGATTCTCTCGTTATATGTTCGTTCAAAAAATGAAGTAGTAGTAACTTTTTATTGTGAATAAAACTATTTGACTTTATTTATTAAGGTATACTAGGTACATATTATATATATATATATATATTCAGAAACAGAAAAATCTAAATACCATTTCAATATGTATAATTTCAGTCTATAATTTTTTCACAAGGATCAGGAATTAAAGAATACATGCGTTCAATAAATACTCAATCTCAAGAGTTATCTCAGTTCTAATAGATCTGTCGACCTCCAACCTCCTCGGCCAAGATTGATCAATTATGACGGTTATATACTGCGTATTTGTAAATATTCGTACATGTATGTTATTTTGTTTGTAATAAATGTTGTTAATTAAATAATTTTAATATTTACACCAAGAACAATGTTAAATTGGCTTAAACATGGTCTATTATATATTTATTAAAATAAAGTAAATGTAATAAGAAATACAATTTTCTATATAATATCATATATACTATATACACTAGGTACACTATACATATTTTACATTATAAAAATTAGAAATAAAAAAACTTTTGTGAGCAGTAAAATTATTTATTGACTTACTTTACTCAGAAACACAACTATTAACAGCGTCGTTAAATATTATTTATAACATATAATAATTGAAATGAAACTGAAGCATCCAATTCCTTTTCCAGAATTTGTCCAGAACTGAACAAAAATAAACGATTTCAAGTATACAAACAACATCTTGTAGTCTCGTCTCAATTTTAGTTTTTTCATGTAAAAAAAGCATAAATGCAGTGAACGAATACAGAGAGCGGACGAGGGCGAGATATCAGATAAATACGTAGCGCGAGGAACGGTCTGATAAGGAAGCAAATATAAAATATAGAGATAAGGGTCAGTAGTATGTCGAAGTCGACGGAGCAGCTACGGTGATTCATTAAATAATGAACAAATGTTTGCAATAAATATCTCCATGGTGGGCTGCGAGGCTGCACCATCCTGCTGCTGGTGGCTGCTGGTAAACAGTAAACTAGCTACTACATTACTATTACTACATCCAACAACTGCCTGATGTGAATGGTAAATACTTACAACTTGTTTATAATAAAACATGACTGGAGTGGCAGTCTCTGTGACAAATATTTTTGCAATGTTAGCACTAATATATTGAAAAGCTTTATGTAACACGACTACTTTATTTATTGTACTGGTTATTTATCTATTATCATCTCAATTAGCCCTCAATTAATTTATTCTCTCATGTATGGGTAGTCAACATCTCGAAGTGGGACAAATGTCTCCTTGATAGATTGAGGTGTGGTCCAGCGCATTACATAATTTGGTCCTCCGGCCTTGTCGTTGGTGCCGGACATGCGACCACCACCAAATGGTTGCTGTCCCACCACAGATCCTGTTGACTTGTCATTAATATAGAAATTACCAGCTGTCATCTTCAGTTCCTCCAGAGCATGTTCTAGGAACTTTTTGTCTAAAGCAAACACTGCTCCAGTCAATGCAAACTTAGTGGATGACCCCACAAGGGACAGAGCTTTGTTGACATCGTGGTCCTCATACACATACATAGTGAGGACTGGTCCAAAGATCTCTTCAATCATAAGTTTGTCATGAGGGTCAGAAGTTTCAATGATGGTGGGTTGCACAAAGTAGCCCTTGCTGCCATCAAACTCTCCGCCTCCCAGGATTTTATTTTTTGGATTATTTTTGGCATTTTTTATGTATCCTGTGATCCTCTTGAAGGCCTTGTCATCTATTACTGCTGCAGCAAACATCTTGAAGTCAGTGGGATCACCAAATTTCAGCTTAGCACGCTCCTCCAAAAGACCTGCTTTAATTGGCTCATACAGAGACTTAGGAACATATATTCTTGAGCATGCGGAGCACTTCTGTCCACAATATTCAAAAGCAGAACGAATTGTAGATGTTACAACTGACTGTACATCAGCTGATGGGTGGATGAAGTGGTAGTTCTTACCACCACACTCTCCAATGAGCCGGGGGTAGTTCTTGTACATATCAAGGTTTTTACCAACCTCATTCCAAAGCCAGTTAAAAGTTGGCACAGATCCAGTGAAATTAATACCTGACAAGTGTGGGGATTTAGTAATGGTGCGACCAAATGTGGGGCCATCAGCTGGCACAAAATTAACAATTCCGTCAGGTAGACCTGCCTCCTTCATAATGTTAAAGATACGCCAATTTGAAAGAATAGCAGTGTCAGAAGGTTTCCACACCACACCATTACCCATCAGAGCTGGGGTGTACGCCAAGTTACCTCCAATGGCTGTGAAGTTGAATGGGCTGATAGCAGCTATGAAGCCATCCAGGCCTCTGAACCTGAGCGAATTTCGCGTGACGGCGGGATTTTCGGAGATTGGTTGATATTTAGCATTCTCCTTCAAAAAGAAGACATTGAATCGAAAAAAGTCGATGAGTTCAGCGGCGGCGTCTATCTCGGCCTGCACGACGGTCTTGGACTGGCCCAGCATGGTGGCCGCGTTGAGGCGCTGGCGGTGCTCGCCGGCCATGAGGTCCGCCGCGCGCTGCCAGATGCGGATACGTTCATCTAGGGGAGTGCGGTCCCACCGGCGTTGCTGGTCACTCGACACCTGCATAGCCTTCTGTATGGTCTTCTCGCTGGCGTAGTAGTACTTGGCGAGCTTGCGGCCGTGATCGTGCGGCATAACCTGGTACTGCGGCGGGCCTTCCTTGATGGTCTCACCTCCGATAACGATAGGCACCTCTTCTGTGACGGCGGAGGTGCGCTTCAGCTCGTCCATCAGTTCGGCGCGCTCGCGGCTGCCGGCGCGGTACCCCAGCACGGGCTCATTGTGGATGCCGAAGTCCTGGAATTTGGGCAGCTCGACGACACTTGACGCACAGCGCTCCATGGAGCGGGCGCGGAGCGCGGCCCTCGCACATATTGTAGACATCATTTTGTTCTCCTGTCCTGCGAGCGGAGATTATGTCAAGTTTTTGTAACGTTATTATGTTATAGTTGTCGTAGGCTCGTTACGTAAAGAGGGCGCGACGCGGCTCGGCTCGCTGCTGCAGGTCGCGGGCTCGCGGCTCGAGTCTCTCAGCGCGACGCGGAAAAATACGAAAATCGTAATTAGCTTTGGCAGTGACGTATGTCGTGACGGTGACCTTCACAATTCACATTTTAGATGACCATACAGTTTAATGTTTGTGAAGTTGTGTCAGCGCCAGCTTCTGTGAACATGTTATGTCACACTAATGACAGCACGCGAGACGTGTTCTAGTGGAGTTTTTATTGAATGTTAGTAATCGTAATTCCGAAAGTCAGTCAGTCACTCTCGTCCCTCGCTAGCTCCGAGTGCAGGCTTTTTTGAAAACAATCGAATAAAATGTAAAACACTGCATAATGTAGATTATACTCTCTGGCTTTACACAACTCAGCTGATGGGGCATAGACAGTTAAGGTTAGATGTCTCTGGAACGACAAATAATTCAATGAGTGAGCTATGTATTTGCATTTTAAATCTGTGATATTTTCGATAATTAAATATTATTATATACTGTAAAGGGCCATATTTATATATATTAAATCAATATTGTATATTCTAAAATTGATACGGGTCGCTTAAAATTGCTTCGAAAATTTGCGATTATTTCTCGTAATAATTCTTAATCTGGGTTATCAATAAAAGATATATAATCGCGGACTATTTGTAGACTTTTTCAAGGTGTACAATACTGAGTACATGTTATATTTTGTTATATAGATAAATCTTCGCATTTGCAATGTAAACGGAAAAATTTAATTATTTGCGACATCAAGCTCAAATAACAGTATTTCTCTGCTAATGGATGTTTTCTTTCTCTTATATCACTCACTCACTCTATCAAAATCCGTTGCGTAGTCTAAAAAATCTAAAAGTGATTTCGTTTTATACTACGTTTAAGAGATTAATCTTAATGACTACTCATATTGTGTTTCAAAGTAATTTTGTCAAAGTGTCGCACGAGACGCTTAAAAGTGAGCTGCGTCAAGGAGACCGTACCTTACGTACGGCGTAACGGCATTGGGCTCTAGGCGGCGGGTGGTCACTAGCGCGCAATTTCAAATTGGATTGACCCACATGCAGGCGCACCGGAGCGCAGGCGTACGGAGTCTCACTCTCCCCATCAAGGAGATCTAGACCACTGTATGAGCAATATTGCAATTAGAAATAGGTATACTCAGGAAGTATACTTACAGTAGGTACGTTCATTTTATAGTTTCATATTATATATGCCTATGACAAAAAATCATATTCAAATGAGTAATTACGTCAAATTGGTTATTATTCATAATTGAACCCTAAAATATAAATAATATTCTAAATTGTGAGGCTTCGGAACCCCGAGGTGACTGACAGGATTCAGGTCAGGCAGTCAGAATAAAAAAATACTATGGTATTGGTATTTATGTAAAATTCTTTTCTTAACTCTTTTTTATCTTCACGCATTCACCGATTTGGTCACTCATGACTACAACTTTCATATTACTTTTTTGTATACTTTTGTATACAAAAAAAAATCCGTAAATTATATTCCTGCCTATTTATTTATTTTTTATAAAACGTACTACTAATATAAGTTACTAAGCAATTAAAAGGAAAAGGAAGGTTAGGCAAAGACAATAAAACAACCATCTGTATATGTGTACATTTTATTGCCATTTCAGCATCAGCATATATGGACATGGTCGCACATCGACTGTCCTTCGTCTTTGCTTGCAGCTAAAACACCCTTGAGTATTTAAGAGCTTCACAAACTCTAAGCCATGAAAATTCACCAAAAAAGTTATTTTTCCATTTTATATCGCAGCCTAAATAAAATTTCTAACTTCCAGCATATAGCATGTATTATATAAAACTAAAATAAAAATGTAACTAACGCGTATACCTAGGCATTGGCAAGTGTAAGCGTCGTGTCGCCGTAACAATAATAATATGACACTCGTTTGCCTTGTCTTTTCTATAAAAAAAAAAACGAAAAAAAATATGCAAAAAATAACTACTAGGACCGGCTCCACTCCGCACTCACTACTGAACTGACTAAGACTAACTTAATAAATGCTGTGCCACCAGGTTGAACATCCAACTCAAATTACAGTACAAATCAATAAATATAAAAAAAACTTTTACAATATCGTGAACGAGCCAAATTTATTTATTTTTAAATGAAATAAGCTAAGAATAAAAATAGACGTACCTATAAATCGGTTAGCACCTGGCAACACTATCCCAACACTAAGAACTATAAGGCAATATAAACATTACAATCACATTAAATGTATATAAACTAGCGATTACAAAGACACGGACCTAATCTAAGACGGATCACGTCGTAATATAATATATCACTATATGTATATTTGTATTGTATAAAAAACATGTAAACTGGCAAAAATTTCTCATGTAAATATTTTAGGAATGAGTTGTGGAATGATAAACGCACTGACAACACTGTTGAGTGGAATACATTGATAATATGTCATACAGTTATCCTATTTCGCAATTTATTACAAAATTTATGTTTATAAAATAAAAGAAAACGTTCATAAACACGCTAATTATAAACATGTGAAAAATATTTTTTTTTTACAATTTACATATGTATAACATATGTATACATATCTATTAATATAATAAGTAGTGATAAAAACAAAAAGAATCCATTTGTTTACACAGTGTTGCCAGCGTGATCAAAAATGCAATCACAAAATAGTCCGAATGTAAAATAGTCCCAAATTCAATGACATTGTATAATCTAATCAGTCACGCTAATTAACTGGTTAAGTACTTAGATATGACTTGCTTACTTGAGCGGAGCTTAACTTACATAGTTTTGGCATTATGTTGCTTCTACACTAACATACATACATTATTAGATAGGTGGCCACTTGAGATACTTGAATGTTCTGAATTATATATATTTTTTAAATGTTATTTCGTAAATATTTGTTGAATAGTTGAAGGAAGTGTAATTAAAAACAGGTTAAAGAGAATGCATAATGCGTGCATTCTTTTCCATGTTTTACAATTATCTCGAGCAACCCCTAACTATCATACAATTATATAAATTTGAAAATTATTACAAAAATATAGTATTTTTGATTAAAAAGATTGCAATAGTTATTGTTACATGAACTTTGTCATATTTTAAAATAATAGAATGACTCGACATTTTGTATGGAAGACCGCAGTAAAATTAAGTAAGAGTTTGAAAAACTCTATTTCTACCAGGAATGTTACGGATGTAAGAACAATACGGTTACGGATACAAAATTATCCGTTAGTTTTGGATAATTTATTTGAAATAATGATATATTATTGTGATATTTGTTGCTTATATCGCTACTTTGTACTAAGCGCTAGTGCAACCAATATGCTTTGTTTGTGTATAATTCATGGGTTACGGAGCTCCGTACCATTCCTGATTTATACTGTCATGGTAATAACGTGTCCTCCTTATAGATATAACAAAATATTCTTAAATTACAATAATAATACAGAGAACGCGATCAATTTATATAATTATAATTAATTATTGTATCAAATATTGTAATTTCATTGCAGTGTTTTTGCTTTTTTTTATTTCTGTTTATAAATTTTTTCATTCTTTCAAAATAGTCTATTGCAAGCGACTAGAATTTTTACATACTCGCTTTTATATTTTACATTTAATTGTCTCTATGCAATAATAATTTTATAAATTTAAATTTTACATAACATGTTGTAATATACATTTGTATACAGATATTAAATACATTTTTTTTATTTTAATCACATTAAGTATCAAAATTTTAGTTAATTTAATTTTAGTATGTAAAAATAGTTACTAATGGATAACTCCTTAAACAGGTAAAATACCGTTTGCTTTTTAATAACAATAGTCATATTTTTACTTTATTTTTAATTATTATTGCATGATGACATTACATTCTTATACTAAAGCAATACATATATTATAATACAAAATTACAAAATAATATGAGCAAGAATCGAATCTGCATGATCTTTTTTTGTTTACATTATACATCAAATTTAATTGCTAATTTTGTTTATTTAGTGGAGAATCACATTAATAAACAATAATTTTATAAAGTAGTTTATAACTAACTTACAAATATGCATTTAAATTATAAAAAGCCATATATATAAACTTAATCACATTTAAAAATCGATAATTATACGAAAAAAAAAGATACATCATTGTCGAATGAAAAGAATGAAATGAAGGAATTGAACAATTAATCAAAATATGAATAACAATAAACGATACGACACGAATGAATGAACTAAATATACTAGTTGTAGTTACGACTACTCCTACTACGGTAGGAGTTGTAAGTGTTAACTGACGTTTTGCGAACAACAGAGCTGTGCGGAGAAGACCGCTATGGTCGCTTGAATGCGCAAAGAGTGTTTTATCACCGCTCACTGCTCAAATAAAGTAGTACGACACCTGATGGAAAGTGTTTCTCCAGTCCAGACTTCAGGACTGTGTACACAAAATGAGGCACAAACGATAATCAAGACAACAAAACAAAAACCGTTGATTGATAAAAGTTGTGAGTGAAAGTGAATTACATTAAGAGATAGTAAATCTATTATAATACCTAAGTCCCAGAAACACAAGAGTATACTTGAAAATTGCAGCGGCTCTTATTTTGTTTTGACTACTCTGTTTTTTAGGTCACACAAAATATTATATATATTTGAAATCCATTACAAATTTCAAATGAATGACTAAGACATTTTGAGATGAACTGTGAAGTGAAAAATAGACATCTACAAATAATATTTAATTATTTGCTGACTACAACGTCTATATAGTTTTTCGCATACATTTTGGTTTCCTTCTTTTAATAGATTACTTTAGGTATTATTAGATGGTAAGTTTGTTTAGTCGTTCGTGTTGTATAGTCGAATGATTAGAACAGCAGGTCGGTGGCGGCGGAGTGAGCGCGCGAGGCGCTCCACGAGGGCGCGTCGGCGGCGGCGCACGGCCGCACGTCGCCCTCCGCCACCTCTGTGACGGACGACACGAGGTCGGTGTCGGCGTCGGTGTCTGGAATGTTATATCAATATTTGATTAATGAAAAGTCACAAAATAGAATTTACTGGTAGAATTATAGATTATTACTATGATTACTTTTCTCTTTGTTCGTATATGTGTGAATAATAGGTATAAATTTTGCTTACAAGCCGGAAACTTCAACTAATTGTGTGTGTGTTCTTATAGAACACAAACACAATTAGTTGAAGTTTCGCTTTCCCTCGTGTATTGATCGACGTTAAATAATCAGAAAACCACCCACCATGATTGCTATGATCGTCGTCGAGTCGCCGCGTGAGTCCGAGCTGGAAGCAGTCCGCGCTCGTCTTGCTTGGCGTGTAGCGGCCCAGCGACGCCGACACTGTACAGGCACGACACGTTAAGCAATCTTTCAAGTAATATAAATGAGGAGACCGCGGCAGATCTTTTATTATAGTATAATGTTAAATATTAACCTCTTATTTCAGTTGAAATAGAATATAATAAATATTGAGAAAAGAAAACACGGATCCGTTAAACAACTAGCTTTCTACTTTTCAACCATTATAAAAAAGTAATTTGATAATCTTATTGATATTATTTTTTAGCAAAAACAAATATTTTTTTAAATGGCTTATATACAAAGAAACTATTACGTAGCAGAACTAACAGGAAAATTATAATAAAAACGACTTTTATCGACTAAATTAATACCATATAACAATAAATTATAATATATAATTTAGTAAAGTCCACACACAGCAAGGTAGGCGGGGGAGCCTGGAGCTGTAGTATTTTCATTAAACCTTTCACGCCAAATCTCAATACTAGGCGATATGTGGAGAATGGAATACTATAACATTAGATTCTCTTGCCATAGGGATCGTCGTGACGCAGGGGCACGACAGGTTTGTAGGTTGGATTCCACTAGGGGACATGATATATTTGACAACCGCCACGCAACATGCAATGCCTCGAGCCTGCTCATTTTAATTTTTGCCTCAATTACATGCCGCGTCTCACAATTTACAATTGACAGATTGTTATGACAGTGAGGGCCGTTGATAAGACGCGCCGCCACTCGCATCGAGGTCACTATTGTTTACTCACATTGCAAGTGATAAGGGAAATTAATATAATAATTACACAATTAATTGTTAACAATTACTTATATGTATTTTTATTGCTACTGTTTTGAATATTAATTTTTTTCCTTGAATATTTATCTATCCTAAGCAGTATATTAAAAAATATAGTTATATTACAATCAGTTTTAAGTACGTTTAGGTGCTTTTTATATTCTGCTGAACGGAAGCCATTTAACCAATTGAAAGTTACGAAATTAAAAAAATATTTTTCAATAATACAGGTATAGCTTGCCAATTACGAAAACACAAACAAAAATAAAATGAAATCATATATAAATTTTATACTTCCTTAGCTCTAGCTTCTATAGCAGTCGCAGTCGTAGTCAAACTAGCTGTAGTCAAACAAAGTACGTAACTCTTAAATAGTATACTATTATGACATACTAATTAGCTATTTCTAGTACAGTATAGTATAGTAGATTCACCGCGTTCTGTCAAACAAAAGTCTCCAGCGGTCGCGGCGCGGGCGGAGGGGGCGGCGGGGGGTGGGTCGGGGCGGAGAGACGAAAGCGGAGAGATCGGCGCACTCGGGGCACCAATGTGATACAATGTATACCTTGTCAATTATAATTGTTACCTACTTTCAATAGAGTGTAACCACGATAGTGACGGGATTTGGTAGAGATATTTTCTTTGGGAGGCTGGACTTAAGCTTTGAACAGATTCAAAGCAAAATTTTAGTGTTACGCACAACACTATTGATCGATTCTCATTCGGGGGAACGATTGTATTCCAATTATTATTTTTGATTCACTCTCGTGTGCGCAGTTTGTGTGTTGACACTAAGTGCGGACACAAGTGTTTCCCTACACTACTTTTAGTCATTAAGTAATGGGAAGTAACGTAAACTAATTGTATTAAATAATATTATATAAATAATTAAATACATACATTAAAACACATTTATCCGATGATTTTGTTAGGGAAAAAGTAACTGAACATAGAAAATAAACACTTGTTAGGAAAAATACAACAAATACACACATTGCGTATGTTTTTCAATGAATATAAGAAAATACACTTGGCATAAGTATGTGTAACTCACAGTTGAAACTTAATTAAGTCGATCGATATACACATTATCATACTCATTAACATATTTGTAGGCGAGAGAATCGAACCCGTTAGCTTCGTGATCAAAAGATGTTTTTCCTTCTACCACACCCTCTGTAGAATGAACTGTCAATTTCACACGAAAACACCATCAAAACGTGATCACTATAAAAAAACCTTACCAATATGAGTATTAGCAGCGAGCGGTGCTAGCAGCGGCGGCTGGCCGAGCGGCGCATCTCCATTAGTTTGGGTGGCGGTGGGAGTTGAGTTTACATTTGTATTGGTATTGGTATTGGAATTACAATTGGAATTTGTATTTGGAATGGTATTGGTATTGGAACTCGTATTGCTATTGGCTTGAACAGGCGACCCGTCTTCACACAGCGATATTTCCGATGGATACTCGAATGTACGCGTCAAAGAATCGTCGAACTGGAGCTTTAACTGAAATAAATGAAGTTGTGTTTTTCAGCAATCATTTTACTTATAATTTGAAAGAACAGAGATAAAAATGGATATATATATGAAAGTTGTATAGTATTTACTTGAATTAGGCATTGATAAGAATAACTACTGAATACTGATAAGAATTACATAATACCATAACAAGTATGAAGTGTTTGAAATTGTAATAAAAACATTCAGATCCTTCAGAAATTTAATATCGAAAATGTGATTAGTTTGTGGTCCGTATATTAAACATATTTATAGACAGTGCAGCTTATTTCCATCGCATATAAAACAAAATGAAGAGACCTCAGTCTACTAAGACAAAGCATAGGGTTTGGTTGCGCCGGAGATTGCAGTGTTCTAACTTTTCTTGGGACATTCCACTTTCCTACTATTATTTTAGAGGATTGGATAATTGGATGGTGGATGGGTGGGTGTTCCACTTTCATGCAAAAACCACTGAACCGAGTTAGATGAAACTTTACAATAATGTAGCTTATATATGAGAATAAAATATAGGCCATAAAATTTGTGTAAAGAATTTGAACAGTTAGAAGCCGCGTTTAGGCCGCTACATTACAATTGGATATATGAAAGATTGTTTACATATAACATACAGTGCGGTAATTAATACATAAAGAAACGTTCACACGGTATTATATCGTGGCCCGCCCGACCGGCAGTGTTACCAAGTCATTGTACACTTTATTAATACTAATAATATTGAAACACCAGCAATCAATAGTATATTCTCACGTTTGTAAGTGAACGGATATGTATATAAATATATGAAAGTAGTAAGTATCTAATATTTATATTTCACACTGTGTTTCCTTTTTGTAGAGCAAAGCATAAAGTAATTACTCGAGCCGAGACTAACTTCACCAAAAAACTTCAACTTCAACTAAAAAAACTGAAAAAGGTCATTTTTTAAATAAGAAATAGTAAGCAAATATGAAAATCCACACTTTTCCCGTATCTATTATATATAAGAGTATTAATATATTATCGTTATCATCGATGTTTATTGCGAAGACCTTGTATACATTTCAATCAAAAGTGGCTCCTCACTGAGTACCTCACTTCATTTAAATATAACAAGATAAGGATTGCGCAACAGGGGCACAACTTAATTTAATCAAAACAAGTAGTTAAATCAACACAATGGAGTCTTAAAAAATAGACTAAACTAATATTTTTTGGGCAAGCATGCATTGGCATTTGCATTTGCATTGACAACACTAGGCTTGATAAGGTCAAACGCAAGCCTATTACTGTTTGACTAGCTTTACTTAATCTTGAGGGGATCTAGAAACTCTAAACTAATTATACTTTTCATTACTTTAAAAGAACGATAAAAACATTGCGAGTTTTTGCTTTGGATACTTCATTTAAGGACCATCGAAATGTCCTACAATAGTATCCAGAAATATAAATATAATTACAATTCACCTTGGCTGCTCGATCTTTCGTTGCTTTGGTGGGTCTGGCGGCCATCGAGGACTTGCCGTTGATGAGTATGTTGTCGTTCACAAACCGCACGCTGAGCGGTGACGGTGGCCGCGTGTCTTCCTCCTCCGACTCGGATTCAGCTGCCAGAGCCTCCGGCCGAAGCACCACGATACCTGCTTCACCAGCCTGTATCAGAAAGAGAAAGAGCATAATGTTAAGATACTTTGTTCTTATTTTTAATTTATTTTGGAAACTGCATTTTGGGGGATGAAACTCAATTCTCCAATTAGTCTTACAAGATATATTACCGGCACGAACGTCTATCTGTAGATGCAAATACGTTTTAAATTTTACAGGGTGGAAGTATCAGCGATCCTTTTACAGAAACAGCATATATGTTAAAATATTTTAAACCAATACCTAAAGAAATTAATCAAGAGACAGGATAGACAGGATTTTTTTGTCATTTCACGATTTTTATCCATACCTGTATTTCGTGTGACACACACATATACATAATACTACAAAAATAGTACTAAGCGTTAGTGTGCGTGTTTATGTCATACTTTACAAAGGTTAGTTAAGGTTTTTCTATGGGATTTTTTAACATTGTTAATTATATGATATATGATGATTTTATAGAGTAGTTGAAAGATATTTAACAGCATATATTATTATTTAATTTCAGCCCAGTCGTGGCGCAGAGCCGTAAGCGTGCAATTATAAACGCGATAGGGGCGTGGGTTTGATTTCCATTGGGGGAAAAGCGCGGCGTTGAATTTCGCTACTTAACCCGCAATGCCTCCAAAAATGGGAGAAAAATAGGGAGTGTTTTAACACTAGATTACTAATCCTTCGTCCCGTTCCTAGTCATAAACAGGATGAAGACAAAAAATATTATAAATTTTCTCACAGTTTACAATTGTCATCAAACAAAAAGTATCTAATAACCAGATAAATAGCATTACCAGCCATCTAAGCACCAAGTAAGAAACGATACAAAACGGGAATCGTTTCTCAACGAGACTGTCAGAATGTGGTCTACCTTTATATGTATTTATAGCTAGTTTAACAGCTTCGGTGGAAATCTAGCAAATATGGAGAAGAATAATTGACAATTAGTGATTTTATATGATAGGAAGACGATATATATTTAGTTTTTTCCGTTTGTTTATTTTTTTTACTCTCTCCGTTTGCATTAGTAAGTAGGTTTTAAAGCGTGTAGCGTGTCTTAATATTGCGACCGTAATAAATAATAATATCAGTTACAAAAAAAATTCTGTCTTTTATCTAAATGCATTTTAAACTTATATGACAATTTTTTTTGTACTTGTGAATTAACTTTGTTGCTGGCTCTTCACAGCAAAACTGCCATCCGAGCCGGTGGTAACTTGATTTTAGTCGATTTTTAAAAGTCCTATCTTACTAAATTTCAAAATTATAAAACCTATTCTTTTTATTGCTTAGTTTGTATCGTATTTCATGAAGCTGGGCTCGCTCCCAGACCGCGCGAGGAAGGGAACGGCGCGGAATCCGGTCCCGAGGTTCAAGGGAAAAATGTCACACGCTTATGCGGACATGTGTCGACTTACTTGGCCGTCTATGTAATGCATTTGTATTTTGCTTTCATTAAGCTAAATGTAATTTAGTGTTCAAACACTCTGTTTATCTTTGCCGTTATACTCGTACACACCTACGTTTTATAAGTATTACTTTATTGTTGAAAACGCAATATATTTATATTTTAAAATCATTCTATATAGCACTCCGGAAAACATTTCCGGAGTGCTATATATTTTCCCATCATTATGGTAGATTTGATACAAAAATCGTGACATCGTTATGTACAAGGTGTACATAACTGAGTACATATATTATTTTTAATTAAATTGAAACATCCATTGGAAACATCCACATGGCTGTTTTAGTGAGCAGTATTCCGTACAGCCATATCATATGAATAAAAAGTTATCATTAACTACATTTTATATCGATAAAAACGATATGTGCTAATATGATATCTTATAAGCAAATATCGATTTGCTTATAAGATATCATATTAACACCATCGATTCTGTATATTATTGGTCATTAAATTTTTATAGTATATCCTGTGACTACATATATAAATGTCTTCGAACATTACCATTCACTTATCTGTGCTAGTGACAGATAATAAAATATAATCTACAATTTCATCTTTTATATAAATATTAAGTTCACAGTAATTTCAATATGTTGTTGTTTGTCTCCGTTTGTTCATTTTGGCGGTGTACGCAGAGGAAATTTACATTTAAGATGTAAGTCTTAAATCTTGACCATAATTAAAAGTTCGATAATTCTTGTATCATGAGATGATATGGAATTAAAAAAAATACTAAAAACCTAATATATAATTTTCAAAAATAATACAAATTTAGTATTAAAGTAAGCAAATTCATCACTACACGTGTATTGGAACAACACATAGCACGTCATCGCGCCGACATCGATAAATAATCGTTGCGCCCATTAATGAAGCTGAACGATGGAATATCGCTCATCATCGATCACACTGTGCATGTAATATGTTGAGTAAATGTGACGAATGTGAATTCAAATTCTACTACGGGGAAGGAAAATCTGCCAACTAGTGTGTGTGTGTGCGTGTGTGTGTTTTAATAGGTTCATGCCGTATACTGCACAAAACGCGGTGAACAGAGGGAACCTACTGTTAAGCATTCCCTGCCTCTACCGTAGTATGCAACCACGGTAATGAGGAGACTCTCTGGTCCTCGTTACCAACCTAAACGAACAAATATAACTATTAACTAACGGAACACTCGATTACAGAGTTACATGGCAAAAACCGACCGACTTCATTTGTTGTAGCTTCAACATTTTATAAATATACTATTATATATAATAATACAAAACATCCAGAAGTTACAACACTTAGTTAGTTTATTAGAACGTAAATAATTTACATTCCTGCTCCAGTTATTCAGAGTTCGGCGTTGAGTTCCACAGCCTAACACAAAATGTATCTTAGCTAATATAGGTTTTCTCTGCGTACTCTGGAATTCGTAAAACGAATAAGCAAACGATAATACTGAAAGTAGCAAAACAGTAAATTCTTATTTTGTAAACAGAGGCATTGTACATTTTTTTCCACGTTTGTATGAGAGAGAATGTTATCTCGAATGGTATTCGTCTCTGCGAAGGTTAGATTTGACGCGTTTCAAGTTTAACGGGCGAGAGGACGTAACGAGACGACGAGTTCCGGCGACACAATCAACACAATCAAACAAACGACCGTTTATTACACTCTTACTTTCTCGATTTTTATCGGCATAATGTATAGAGAAACAGAGATGTGTTAAGAATTTATACCTAACTTCTAGAAATTAGCAGTGGTTTCGCCACTTAATATTCTTATAAGTTATTTTTACTTTATATCGATTGTTGCTTTGTCTCAACGAGCAGGCACTTCTATGTATTTAAAGTTGGCATATGAACATATCCGGTATGGACTGGTCTGATGTCAACGCGCCTATTTTCTATTGGTCGATACATCGAGCCAAGGGCTCGGGCTTGAGATGGGTACAGTCGCCTTCACGCTATAGTATTGACTGCAGTCTATTTTGTAAGATACATTTTTATTAACTCGCGAGAACAAAGTGACCTCAAGCCACGGCACTTCAGACCACCTGAGCATCCCGGGATCCCGAGGGACAGACAAGAGGCCTGGATCATATCTGCTTTGGCTGCATGTGAGTGCCTGCTTATATTGCTAGACTAAGTAACAACGATTAATATTGATTTAAAGTAAAAGAACCATCGCGCTGGTCGCCTTAGCTATCGAAGAGTTTACGTGGCGATTAAGTTTCCTCCAAGCAGCGATTATTATATAGACTAGGTTACTAGTTTCAAATATTCGTTTCTAATTGCAAAGATGTAATTAAAAATTGTATATAGAAAAAAAAAGAGATGATGATGATGAAAAGACAGATGCGACTAATAAATTGCAAGCATTTTTCATCAACTTTTCATACGAATAAAATATGTGAAGTTAGCTAGCTAGCCCTTAAAAGAGAGCTAAACTAAGCAAACTTCCTTAGGACGCAGCTGCTGCCAGCAGTTCACTTCAGCTATTTAGAATTCCATACATTACTTGATGTCTATAAACGATATAACGAGATAACTTCGACTTACAATCTAACTTATATATTTCCAGCATATAAAAGTTAAGACTTACGTCTGGAAGTTTTTATGAGTAGATTGCAAAACAATAGGTTCTTGTGACAATCTGGTGAACTAACCTAAGCATTACTAATGGATCATATAGATAAAAGTTATTTTATGAAATGACACTGGCGATAAATATATATATATATATATATATGTGTGTCATGCATCAGTTACCTCGTGTTCTACCGCGCGGGCAACGCCGCAGGTAAAAGGTAGTATACTGATAAACAGATTTGAATATACGATTCGTAAATGACGTGTAGGGTTTTATTGAATCAGTTCATTGTAGTGAAATTGTACAATTTCATAGGAGCCACCGAGCTGGTGGGTTGAGTTCGCCTCAACTCGAGGCTTCGGTCGATAAAACTGCTCTTACTGTGATAATACATTTTTATTCTTTCAAGAACACTAATTGCAAGTTTTTGATTTTATATGTTCATTATTGATTTTAGTTATATATGTTCACATATGAATATATGTGTATATAGATTAGACAGAAGAAATTGTCAAATTCAAATCACTCTGACCTCTATGGATGATAGTCCATTTTGAGAAATAGCCTGCCTAGTGGATATACAGAAATAAAAAGTTATATAGGTTTTCAGACATAACATGTAAATAATTTCTTTGAACAATTATAGAATTTGTACCGCTAATTATTTCAAGGTTGAACGATTATAAAATAATCATTAATATAAAAACAAACTTCGATAACGATAAGATATACTATATCTCGAGTACAATAGGAGAACTTTTAAATGGGAATGCCACAAGTAAATGGGTTGTTAAACAGTGTCTAGAATATAAGTAAAATTCTTTGGAAAAAAATATAATATATTCATAGAAATAACTGAAATCTGGTGATATTTTAAAAACGGTTTAATAATAATTAATGTAATTTACTTAAAATAAAAAAAACTGACCTTAATGAGAAAGACAGGTCCATTGTCCATTGTATATAGTTTGTTTTGTCAACGGCGCTCCTCGCCGCGGCTTACACGCGCGATAGACGCGATAGACTATCGCGGCTTAGCGAAAGGTAATCCTTGTTATGTTGATTATAAAAACGTATTAATGATAACATTTGTTGGAATTTTCATAGATAATTTATTTTTTCGTGAAGAAAACGAACAATTGTGTTTAATTGTGGTGTCGTGGGATTGTATATTTAATTTTTTCCGATTCGCAATATCTCAAAAGCGAATTGCTGTATTAGATTATTGATACATTGTGTATTGACTTGCGAATCTCATCTCATCTCATAGATGCTGTCTCATTGCACCACGATAATCTGCAAAGAGTATCATAACTCTTTGCAGATGTTATCTATACAATTTAGATATCTTTGGAAGGCCTTGAATAACATAAACTAACCACTAATATATCATTTAATTACCAAATATGGAAATTTATGTATCGTTCGTGTGGATGTATGTGGCACAGACGGTTATCGTAAGCCCGAAGTAATTTGAATACCGATCAACAATCTGATAAGCCTGGATTATAAAATAATTTCATAACTTTAAGGCCACACTCGCAGACGTAAATTAGTTATTCAATAAAAATAAAAAAGAGGCCTTCCCCTGAAAAGAGTTTACTGCAAACTAAATAATGTTAAATCACGTTAATTAATTAGTTCCTTGCATCGGTTTCAGAGCGAAAACATTTAAAAAAAGTTCTCGAGTGGGAATCGAGCCCACAACAGCCTTATTTTTATTAAAAAACCAAAACTAAGTATCAAAGGAAGTTTTAAAATGTTGGTACACTCGCATTTGTGTAAGCTTACTCTACTATTCGCGGGGAGATTAAGCGCCCTCATCACTCAAACTTATGTGTCTCAAGTGGCATCATTATGAGAAATTACATCAACCATAAGTGGCATATAAAATTATAAGTTAACCTGCGACCAGCTCGCGGCTTCACCCGCTTAAAAGATATCGAAGCACCTCCCCCCACAAAGTTATAAATTGAAATGGATCCAAAAAGGCTTTAATGTTTATATACTCGTATGTAAATGTCAACCGGTTTCGGCTCCGAGTCGACGTGCTTGCTGCGGACTTCCGAAGATTATATTCTGTTGGTCGACGTGCAACGAGCTTGCTTCATTTAATTGGTTCAACGTCGCGATTACAGGCACAACAACATGTTGTTACTTGATTGAGGAAACGAAAATAATTCGTTCCTTCGAACGGGAATTGAATCCACAACAGTCTACAGAAACATACAATCTATGTCTTTCTCTATGATTATAGTAATTTGAAGTTACATTTATGTTATTAATCGTATAAGTAAATTATTTAAGTATAGAGATTTTGAAGATATTATATTTTTTGCCTAATCTTTTCGCATCTCCCGTATTTAAGTAGAGTACGTTTAAAGAACTCAGTTAATATTAGTTGACGGTTGACTTTTCTACCTTCCGTGACGGATAGCCAAAGGCAATTGCTATATTTGATCAAAGCGGAGAAACAAAGATAACTAAATGAATACTGCTTGAATGTGATGCAGAGCTAGCAGCATTATAGGATATAATATGTACCTAGGACACTCAGGAGCTGTCGCTCCCTCCGCTGCACTGTTGCTATCAGTCAAGAGATTAAATTTCAACAATTTTAAATTTCCCTCGGGGCGGAGCATTTCGTTCTATAAACTATCTTCTTTGAACTTCTCTTAATCGAGTTTATACTTATTTGTACTTGGCGCTCTAGTTTCTGCGGTAAATTGAAATTTGAATAATAAAGGTGACCTACTTTCATTATTTTATAATATAAATATTTAAGTCACAATAGTACAATGAAATAATTAATATTTTCATGTCGGCGTCGGCGTCGGCGTTTAGCTCCACAACTAAACATCGATTTTGATAGCTTCGTGTTAAAACTTTATCTTTTTATTTATATTATATTCATAACTTAAAAGTAAGTTTAACATTTTAACTTCGTGATGGTGTATGGAAAAGAAATCCTTAAGATTTCTTCCGGCACGAAAATTTGTAACGAAAAATAATGTAACGTAATTCAATTTGGATATTATTAAATAATAATAATTGAGACACTTTCGATACCCACTTTCCGCTGAATTCTAGGCGTTGTGTGGCGGAACTCAACGCCGTGCATTGCCTCGTTACAAAAGCGAGAAATTATAATAATAATATGTTTTATCTAGGTTTGATTTTTTATTAAATGAAATTATTTTATATTGTTAATGAATATATTAGTATGTGTCGTGTGTCACTTCGAAGTCGTACGTATGAAGAGAAAAATAAAGAACAGAGATGTTTACTACCCTTGTTGTTACCTACTCCATAAAATGCGGAAGCGAAGATAAAAATACCAGAAAACACGTAATTTACGCATGTAGAGCTTCCTTGCCGTATGTGTGTACAGCGGAGGTATAGTCTACTTCGGCTTGATAATATTATATGGCAATTTATCCTTTGCAATAATGATTTATATTAAAAAGTGTATTCTGATTCTATATTAAAAGAATATTATATGTATAAATAAAAAAAGATTAAAGAGCAACGAATCCGATGTAATATAACTCAGAAGCTAACTGACGACTCTACGTATAACAAACATACAATAACTCTTAGTAGTGACAAAAATCAACAAGTTATGAGCTTTCGATTATATTAAGTGGCATTTAAAGCGAGTAATTGTGCAAATGTCACGGTCGCCACCACCATCACCACCGGGCAGTTTCCACCAACTTAAATGCAATAGTATTTAGTATATAGTTACGAAGACATATATGACTATTGCCAAGGAAGAAAAAAACAGAATTAACTAATTAATTTTAATTTCATTAGAGACTATCCTGGCGCAGAGGTAATTGTAAAGGCGACGGGTTTTGGGTTTGATTCTCACTTTGGAGGACGAAGTATTTAATATTTTGTCGCTCTGCTAACGTGGCTAAAGTTTCGCCACCCAACATGCAATGTCTCGAGAGTTCAGCGGAAAGTGGTTTAAATAAAAATAAATGTATGTATTAACATTTGAGCAAATAGCCTCTGACCGCTGAAATGTTATACGCATTTGTCGCGTGTAATTACAATATATCATAGCGCACGCAATGTGCTATTATTACAGATGCATTACGCATACTGAATTATCTGTAGCGGCAGTGGGTAAAGACAGAGATCGGTTTGTTTAGATCTTAAATTATTTTAAGCAGGTTTAGTAGAGCATATCGTTAACATATTTTCATCATTATCTTAAGTTAATGACTTGTTAAGTAAATATATGAGAAATTATCGTTGACCAACTTTTACACTAACATGGAACTGTGATGCAAGTGATTGGATGCCTTTAAAATATTTCAGTAATGGATGATCTAAATACTGACACGTGGTTGTTATCTTATGTTTGTACAATTTTACTTTGTTCTTGAGCGTTTTGTCATATTATAGAATATACACATTCAAACTCTATAAAAATTCAAACATATAACGTAATTTTTTTTTTGTATATTATTATGACATCCTAAAGATCGTGATCAATTTCCAATACAACAAAGTATCATACAATATACATTATAATACAATAATTGTTTATAATAATAAGTGTATGAAAAAAAATATTACAAAAATTATAGATAGCGTCTCTTACTTAGGCCGACCTACGCTGTCTTAAGCGCTCCACCTAATTAAAATATAACGCGGTATAACGCATTGAGTCTCAATAACTTAATACACAGATGACACGAAGTGGAATTACACTAAAATATTATACATAGTTTTTATAATATATAAAATCCTAGAATCGTCGGCGCGCTTTTACACATAATGAACCATCACAAAAATCTTTAAAGAATAATTTTCGTCAAGAAATGTATGCCGACGTACTGTAACATTGACCCGAGCGCGCGCGCATAATACAATTACGTAATCCTGTAAAGAATTCATGTTCTACGGTTTCTCACAATACTTATAATACATACATTCATATATGCTAAAATTAATCGGAGATGTTCGCGATATTGCCGGAACGGAAAATAGAATACAAGTGAAATATTCCCCCGAGTGGAGACTCATAATTCACTTGTTGACAGTGAGACTGTCCCAGAGCGCTATGTCGGCCTCAATACTTGTATAATGTACCGAATCCAAACAAGCAAAGCAAATTGTATATGGCTATGGGTTCTAATTGCAGTCATGTATTAATGTTGTTCATATTTCAGTTTATATACTTTATAAAAAAGGCACTTTTTTAATGCGATTTGTGCAAGTGCAACGATTGCTCAAGTGCTTGGAAGAACTGCAATATTGAGAGCCGCATGGGTTGTCTTATCTATGTATTGTTTTACACAACGCTGTCCTATAATACCGCAAGTAGAACAATTAAAGAAAAAAAGTGATTTCATCAATGAAAACAATCAGTCATATCGAGTTCCGCAGTATAAACTTCGTAATATTCTATACTATAGTCAAATTCAAATAAAAAAACTAACGTAGCGGGATTTGAACCTGCCCCTTTTGAACACAGTCCAAGCGCTCTGACTAACTAAGCCATACATTCTTTATCTGTTTTGTAAAAACTACTTTTCTTTCCTAAATGTGAAATAATACTTAAAAAAAATAAAATAAAACCACGTACACGTCCGGACCAACAAGGACCGGACGTGTCCGAGGGAGCGATCATTTTTACCGATGCTAATATTTCTTCATCTCAATGATGTAGAACAGAGCAGTATTGTAAGCTGCTGGATATGTATTTCTTGTTTTGCTCAACTATATATATATATATATAGATAGTTGAGCAACCCATCATATGATGGATATATTGTAATTATTTCTTAATTCCAATGCTTTTATTATATTATATTTTTTTATTAATTATTATCTCTTTCTTGTACACAAGAAAAGCCAGAAATATAATAAAAAATATGGAAGACTATATTTCAACAAACAGTTTTAGGTAGTTCACGGATTGGACACAATAATTCTGATTCCGTTCGTGGCCCAGAAATGTCCCGGAAATGATAAGCCTCAAATCTGGCAAGAATAAATTATTTATTTAATGTTTAATGGAATACACTATCTATCCGAGTGATTCATTGTATATTTCCGTTCATTATTTAAAATATAGAACCACTTAAAAGTACCCATAAACAATATAGACCATCATAGATAGTTTGTTCAAAAATATTTTTAAACTGTCTTCTTCCGTAGACACCTGTCACAGTTTAAATAAATCAAAGGAAATACAATACCTAAACTATGACAATAAAAAACTGGCTTAAGTAAAACATTTTGATAGCACCAATGTGTCGAGGAAAATACGCGGGATATTATTGTAAACAGCGCTATCGGCGGTGACTAACATCCGGCGGCTGTGTCCACTGTCAATAATATTGTGTGCGTATATTTCAGCTGTACGTTGTTTCTTACAAAAGAAAGGGTAGGTAGAGGGAACCTAGAGATCTCAACACCCTCTATGTTTCCCACGCACAAGTCGTGCTGCTGAGCCACGACGGCCACGACGGCCCCCACACATTTATATTCTAATGGACCTTGTTTGGTGTAGGTATGAATCCAAATTTGATGTTAGAAACACAAATTTCTTCTTTGATAATGTAAAATAGTGGATTAGCTGTTATTTTGTTGCTGGAAGTTAGTTTTTATCTGTGGCCTTTTGCTCTAGTAATAGGGCATTTAATTTCTAGGTTTATTACAAAAAATATTTTAGTGCCAAGACGCCCTCTTCTCCCATTTTTGCAAGTTGAATGGCATAACACGCAACGTTTCGTTTTTTTAACCCAAGCGACACAATTTTTAATCGAGTGGGACTCGAACCCACAACCGTCGCGATTACAGTCACACAACGTTTAATTTTGACCTGCAAATTTGAAAAGCGTTGTGTCATAAGCGTAACACAATTAAAACACAGCGTAAATTGACTTTAACAAAAATATACCTACCTAATGTTTGAAAATTTTCCACACAATTTATAAACACGAGTAGGTAGGCACCTACACTACCTACAGTAGAGTAGTGTACCGTATAGATCGTTTACATTCCTTTGTTCGTATAACGATGCATCTCAAAATGAGCGTGAAGCCGGTTTTTATCGATTCCATTGGTTTCGACTCAATTATACAACATTCACCTTCGAGGCAAAACTTAGCGTCAAATCAGGAAGTAGAAAGGCCAATTTGACAAACGAAGTTCCTTATTCACGCTTTGTATTATTTTATTATATTTGCTCGTAATAACAAAAGTCCAAGGTTCGATTTCTGTATAAAGTTATTATGATAACAAGAAACTATTTTAACGACAAAGACTTTCTTGCCAGCGGCAAGCGGGGTGTGGAGTGGCTTACTCCTTCCACTCCCTCTGCCTACTCTTCTATATGCGTAATTAGGAACTAAAACAACAATATAAGTATGTAGAAGGTATTGTATTGTTTAAATTTAAAAGGAAAGATGTTAGCGTGGTGACCTTCATAATGTCATAAAATAACGCATATTAAATAAATTAATATGACAATAATAGCTTTCTGCGTGGGTAGATTTGCGGAAAAATCAAATTTACAGCACATATAAGTACTATGAACGTAATATCATACATATGTACAAATGTTGATATTTCATGCTGTATCCCACACAGCAGAGTAGGCAGAGGGAACCTAGTGTTAAGACACTCCGTTCCCCACTTTCCGCCCAATTCTGGAGGCATTATTGTTGAGTGGCGAAGCTCAATGTAGCGCCTTGCCTCGACACCAGAGCGAAGAAATGAAAATAAATTGAAATAAATATTTAATTTCTTCGAATGGGGATCAAACCCACAACCGTCGCGTTAGTTACACGCTTGTGTCCCTGCCCCACGGCCTCTACATGATTATTTCATGTTTAATTATGGCTTGTGGTAAAGTTAGTGAGTTACAATAAGTATTTACTCTGTTCTCTACTTTCTACGCCTACAGAGGTGCAGCTACGAGTACGTGCTGCACACAGGAAAGCGCGTACGTGATACACATATCACAAGTCATAATTTGAAAGTTAATACAAAATCAATTGACACTTGACGCACAAATATGAAGATATACATAAGTATGTAAGTATAAAGTATATAATGTCACTTCGTATAATCAAACCTAACACCTGCTTCTCATCAAGAACGATATTAAACTAGAACCGTCGTGATCTAAATATATATATATATAGTAGTAAATCATACATTTACCGATACATACAATACATGTATTTTGTAGAGCTTCATAATTCGAAGAGGAAATTAAATGACAGCCCCTCGGCGTGACTCAGTGTATTAGTTGACCGCGGACCGACTGTTTTGCACTTATTATTTAGGTTAATATTTGCCGAGGGGCGGCGGGTCCCGGCGGAGTTGTATGGACATTGTGGTTAACATAACCTGTACCATCGTGATGAGAGTGTCAGTCTGGTTGTGGGTTCACTCTCCACTCCTCGGAATGATTATATTTAATTTATATTCATTTTAAATTATGTAGAAAGTGAAGAAAAAAGTATTTTGACGCTTCATTCCAGCTAAGTATAAAAATGTATGTAGCTGCTTTATTTTCAGCATTTTTTCATTAATCAATTCATTACTGTAAGATAGGAGCAATATTTGAACTTTCCCTAAATTGAAATTGAACCTAAACTCACCGTCATAAACATTACAACAACGTCAAATCGTTTTAATTAAATGATAGCTAGGACGAGAGTCGTAGTCTCGTGCACCGGACAGGTTACGATTTACGAACGAACGAAAATAAGTAATTTTGCCGATAAATCTCTCGAAGTACTCCAGACGTGGCTGTACTCAAACAAATGTATGTGACATTTATTATGTGAGGGCCGCTTTGTCACACGCTGATGGAATGAATCGTAGAAGGCAGATTCAATATTAATTTGATCTCTAGACTCACTTTATAGACATATATAATATTATATACCTTTCACGATTCTATTTGAGATTAAAATGTTATTTTATTATACATTATTTAAAATAAAAGCATGTTTACGCTTTAAATATCAAATCCTTATCTAAATATCAGGATGGACTGGCGGGAATGTAGTGTTCCTACTTTCCGTCGAATTCTCGCGACATTGATTGTCGAGTAGCGAGAGCTACTAGAGCGAGGAAATGAAAATAATTAATTTAATTATCTCCGAATAGGAATCAAACTTACGACCATCATGCTTACAATCAGGAACTGCTCTGATGCCACGACTACCTCTAATTTATTTTACATTTTGTTATTAAAATGAGCAGTACCGCGTATTTGTATTTATCGTTTGAATATAATATTTTAAATGCTGTCACGTTGAAACATGACATTAATTACTTAGCTGTGACACGCCGCCGTCAGCTGCGAGTATCAACGTGACACCGCTCAACGCAATAGCCGACGTGCCCTCTCCTCTCTGACGCGTTACTATCATATATTTCTTCGACACCTCAATTTTTCGCTAGATAGATATTTAAAACATCGTGGCGCAGGGACACAGGGGTCTGACTGTAAAGTGACGGTCGAGGGTTCGATTCCCACACTTCTCTTTGGTATCGAGGCAAAAAGCACGGCGTTGAGTACCGTCCCTCAACACGCCATGCCTCCAGAATTCGGTGGCAAGTGGCAATATGCCCATCCTGTTGCTTTTGGGATACAGCTGATTTATTGATTTTTATATTTAAAAAATATTGTTTTCATTTCGGTTCATTGTCTTTCTTTTTATTATGAGACAACAGTGGTGGTCGCTGGATTTTTCATGAAATTATGATCATAATTTAGCCGGTGTCCAAAAATGTTTATATTACAGTAATAGTTAACAAAACAATAGTAAATTCAAATACATAAACTTGATTTATGTGTTAACACGAGGATAACAAGACGAGCCAGTACGAGGCGTCACCGTTCAGTAGCCACGAGTTCAGGAGCAAAACGCCAACAACGTTTGAGCGCGAGCGGTGGCGGTGGCGGCGAGCAAATCAGAGCGGAACCGGCCGCGTCACTGACACCAGCCTCCGCACCACACACACACATCATATGTTACAAGTTGAAAAATATTAAAATTTCAACTTGCTGTTAAGCAACACAGAAACTATGGCGTTTAGTTCCGCAATTCCGCCGAAAGTAAGCGGTAGTGTCATCATAGAAACGGAATTATTGATCACTGCACTATCTGGTTCCACCTACCATGCTATATGCGGGATACACTGTGAAGCTAAAAAAATGAAAACAGAGTTGCGCTCGGCCACTGGTTTTTTAATAAAAATATTTTAAAAATTGTTTTTATCACATTTTTTTTACTAGAAACTATCTTTGGCTGCGGCTTCGTCTGCTGTCACTTGTGAATTCTGCTCTCAGAAGCTCTCAAGCTATCTCGTCGTATAACATTCGGTGTGGGTTATTAAAACACACAAATAATTTTTCAATTCGAAGCAGTAGTCCCGGAGATGATTGTATTCAACAAAAGAGGCGTTTTTTTGTTTAATATAATATTATCTACTAATTACGACCCATCACGACAATTCCAACTCACGAGGACAAAAGAAAAAATTAATAATATTTACAATTAATATTTACAGAAAGCAATTAAAGCACACCCAGCCATATTAATTAAACAAACCGATAGGTTATTAAATAATAAATGATGTTTTGTGGACCACATGGACTCCGACGCTCATAATATTTACATTACCCTTCCTCTATACAGCTATCAGCTATCGTACGTAAGAGTACGTGTGTTATCAGTGTAGTGATAAGCGAGGTTTATAGTGTAGTTCGTCATCGAATAGTTTTTCGGGGGATTTAGCATAGAATAACAGTGTAATATTATTTGTAATAAATTCGATAATAGTGTTTATGGTGATTTTCACAAGTTTTTCTTGCGGCATCGCCCGCGTATCCAATGGTACATTTTAAGTGCGTGAGTTGACTCTGGCCACAGGCACAATGGGTTATATCGACACAGTAGTTTTCAATTTAAATTGACATACACATTACTAAGAACTCTAAGCCTGTTAAATAGAATATGAGGAAAGACAAAAAATGTATTATCAGAAGGTTTTTACAATTTGGAAACTTGATTTGCATTCTCTTACTGTATGAAATGAAATAAAATTTGTATTTTTATAAGCTTTTGAACGGTATAAAAGTCGCCATTACAACAGTGATTGTAAAGATATTATCATATATTCCAAATGGAAATTTAATTTGAAGTCACGACCGAAGGATTAAGGATTAGGTTGCTAACAATTGAACAAACAGGTTAACTAATTGAGAGCGTGTCAGGGCCGCAGAACATCCAATACAAAACATAAAATACTTCAGCCTTCAACTGGACTTCAACGTAAAAATAGCAGCAACAATAAAATACAATTTACGGAACGGCAATCAATCGGGAATATTTTGGCTTATCAATCGTTATCATTGATAACGTATCGCTAATACACTGGCGAAGCACCGACTCATTTATGTGGTCATAAATTAACATACCTCGGATGTATGATATTTAAATTATATCATTATTTTAAGCTTCATATACCATAGCACGTAGACGAGCTGAGTGTTACGACGCGCCTGTCTTCACTTTTCAATACTTTATGCAAAATGAAGAGATTTATATCCAATGTTCCTTGGTCAAATTCTATAAGATTCATTGTAATAGGGCTTCCATAATATCTGTACTTACATAAAAAATATTTTTTACATATTTTTATATTATCTATATTTACTCTGATAGCGATCTAATAAAGAAGCAATTGTATTTGTGCTCCATTCCTATTATAGCTATTTCTTGTGAAGTAAGTCTATATTTATCACATAATTAGAAAATTTTAATAAATAAATTTTAAGATTGAATTGACCACACATTAAATGTAATGCTATAAAACAACAACACTTGTTGAAAATAATAATAAGAACCTTATCAAAATCGTCTTAGATAAAAATAAATGAACAATGATAATTATAAATCAATGTTCAAAAGAAGATCTTGTCGAGAGCGTTTCATAATGACATATAACTTTCATTTTAATTTACGTAATGGTTTTTGATGGCGGGCGTTTGTCCGGCGCAACAGTGTGGCGAGAGGCGTTTACAGATAAATACTATCCTTCACGTACATATCGACTGCATACGAGTTAACGCATTACGCAGGCGAGGAAAAGGCTTTTTAAAACATTTTATGAAACGAATATCGAATACAAATTATGCAAGTATTTAGTCCATATGATATTTTTAATGTGACAAATAAATCTATTCATGACTTCCAACACAACAAAATGACCACTCGAGTCCAATTAAAATATGAAAGATCGAAACAAAAGTCGGACACTACGGGCGGCGCTTGCTCAATCGCATTCCGAGAAAGGTGACTAAGTGTAAAGTAAGGCCTCTTTGGAAACTGTTGCGAATCCACTATAAATATATTATATAGTTTGATAGCTTCCTTGCATTCCTTCGGCACGACTGTATTTTTTTTAAATAAAAAATCAGCTTCACGCTGTATCCCGCACACAGCAGGGTATGCAGCAGGAACCTCGTGTTAACCTCGAATTCTAGAATCATTGCGTATTGAGTGGCGGAACTCAACGCCGCGCTTTGCTCCGACACCAGAGCCAAGAGTATGTCCACGACAATATTAATAATAATTGGTTTTAAATGGAAGACGAATTAAAGCTATGGTTAAGACTTTCCATTTACTAATATAATAATATCAGCTCAATCATGTGTCGAATAACAGAACCTAACGCCGCCCATTTCTTCTTGTGTACTTGACAGTACGACAGACTTACGTACAGTCCATAATATCACTGTGTCATGATGCCCACTGTATGTAGTAACAGTATACGCGAATCTAAATACAGTTTTCTTGCATTCCCTCGGGGCGACATGACTACGATTTAATATTTAATATTTAATACTGCAACATGGCTATAGAATGTGCCCCCGAATGGGTATCGAAACCATTAAAATCAATCAAATATAAAAAAATTGTTTAAACATAAAGTGAACTCGATAACTTGCATATGTGTTGCAAAGTCATGGGCAATACAAATATTTGTCTTCGATGTAAGTGCAAGTCAAGTGCGCGCGCGACGCGACATGTCTACCATGAAGGACTCCGGATTACTTCATTCTAATGTAAAGTTTATTAAATAATAATGTCATTCATACAGTTAGTATGAGAAAAAGAAATTAAGTTCTGAAATTAGTAGGATTTGAATCGGCTTCTCATTGCATCGTTCAATCATTCTAGCCCATTAAGCTATAACTATTTATCAAGTACGCTAAATTTTAACTTACAAATGGGCATCCTCAAAAAACACCAACATATTACTAAGACAAAATATAAATATATATATTGTTTGTATGTATTTCTAAGCTAATAGTCTCAAACTAAACCAACTATCATGACGAGCGTGTACAGGACGACGCTACAATAAAAAAACTATGTGAGTTTTTCACATGGGCCCATCTCAGGCCGTCCAGTAAAGAGTCATTGCCTCCATGATTAAACCATGTTACGTAGAAATAACTGTAGTATAGGAAATATGATTGATCGCTCACACCGACACCACGCGTATCGATGTTATAATCTAAGTCGCGTATGTAAATCATATGTTTAATTATAATTTTTTATACGTATGTTCTTGTACAGCAGGGTGGGCAAATTGGACATACATAGTATAAGCCACTGCCGTTCCCACTTTTTCTTTGATTTTTTTTGTCATTGTGTGTTGCGTTTATTAGGGGAACACAGAACGAAGAAATGAAAATAATAACTCGAGTCGACTCGAGTCGATCGATCCCACAACCCGTCTCGTCTCTTTTACAGTCGCCTGATTAAGCCCCTGTGCTACGACTGACTTCTCAAATAAATAAATAAATGTATATAAGAAAAAAAAAACAATAAGGAAATAGAAAGTAATATATATATAGAATGTAAATAAATCAACACTGCCACGCTGCCACAGCGCCACATAAGGCGTCAAATACACACATAGTAGATTTCACTGATCGAGTTGGCTCGATGCTACCGGTTAGATGCTCGTCGTTAGATTTGTCTCGGTAATAATTACGTAAGACTCTCACTCACTGGCTGGGAACACGCTTTTTTCGACTATTGTATACAATATTGCAGTTCACATGGTAGAAAGTTAAGGTTGTAATGTTAATTGTTTGTTTATATCGACGTTGCGATTGGTGGCTTCAGACAGATCGAGTGATCACAGAATAGAAAATAAAAATCTTTGTTTTTATTAAATAAAGTTCAAGGTAAGTTTGACAAATTCCAGTTTATTATTATTTGTCTTCCAAAAAGAAGCGTTTGACCTTCACCCAATCTGGTAATAACTTGTGTGCCATTTAATTCGCACAGTAAATTAATATTGGTCTGTGCATAACTACTAAAAAAGAATTACCCAGCAAAGTAGGTAATTAGTTACGTCGGTCACATTTCTCACGAGGCGGCTAATTTAAAATTTTCTCATTATACTAGGTCAGCTGTTAAATTAAGACCAACAGTTAGAGCTGACGAAGTAAAAAAACTATTTGAGCATTGAACACGGTCAAAACTGTGATATGAAGGTAACGAGCTATATCCCGTCACTTATAAAACACTAATGGTATAGCTTCACGCTGTATCCCGCATATAAAATAAAATAAATAAAAATAATTTATTTCAGATTAACATCCATATAGTGTTAGTTTTTTAGTATATAAAAAATTAAACGAAAATAATAATAATTTGTAATATTAAATAATAATAAAATTAAAACTACTATATTCTATTTTATTTTATTAGGCCCGTC